>CM076092.1:18259690-18707190 GCA_038088585.1 Chrysina gloriosa
TCGGAGCCAACAGATACGAAAATGTTGCAAACGTACCAATCAAAAGCATTAGAATAATATCAGACGCCTCGTGGTTTCTGTTTAATAAAGCTCTCCACAAAGATCTGAAAATCCCACTCATCGACCAAGAATTGGAACATGCCAAAATACATAGAATGGCGAATCTGTGTTATGAAAACTCACTGGTACAAGAACTAAACAATCAACCACTTGTTAACAGAACAAAATGTGATCCCAATACTTAATTGTACCAATAGCGTGCAGTATTACTGGACTGTCCACTCATAGTGTCAAGAGAATCGCTCAACTTATTTGCTTATTACTTCAAAGCCGAGCAGATTGTAAGTTATGTAGCAGTCAGTAGAAAATAAAAATTCATAAGAACATTTATTGTCAATGAAATTGCTTCAAAACAATACATACATACCTTCATTTGACTCTGTTAGCTTTTACTTACCGCTTGGGCGCTATTGAGCTAATCCATTCTCTAACGCCTGTTAAGGCGCACTTATGATTGAAATTAATACTGCTTTTACTGCACTGGGTATACTCACTATTACTGTTACTGTGGATAGGTTTTTAAAATCAATATTCAAATTATTTTTGTATATTGTACTATTTTATTGTCACACTAACATCACATGTACATAAATATCATACAGGAAATATAATTTATGAGATGACTATAAAACTTTGACTATTATTGTCATTAATATATTTATTGTCAGTAAATATCATAGTATGTGTATATATATATATATATATATATATATTTCATCCCTTAAATATTCAATATAAATAATATTGTCATATACAGCAATACATTTATTGTCATCTGATTATGAAAAGAGAGTTTTTGCATACTCCAGCCGAGTTATGTATTTTGACTAATATCTTTGAAAATTGAGTTAGCAAAGAGTGTACGACATCTTTTGCCATGACAAGACAACATCGAACATTTAGGTTGATATTCTGACTGTGATAATTTATTTGATTCACCGACCGTCAGACGAAAAATTGAATGAAATGTATCAGTTGGCCTAGCTTACTCTAAATTTTATAATCTAGTTTGAATATGTTTCGACGATATTCTTGATCGTTTTCAAAAAATATAAAGGGTCAAGTTAAATAAATTCTGCGTAATTTCTGAAAAATATACGAGGATTACTTTTGATATGGGATAAAATCAATTGATATGATCGAACTGTTGGGATATGTAAAAATTTGAAGTTTTAATGAACTTTAACGATTTTACCGTGTTATTAGAACATTTAAAGTTGATTTCAACCCTTATAGCTGACGTTAAACGTTTAGAATAACTCAGTAAAATTAGTTTTTCAATTTAAATGAAACATTACTCGGGTCTGGGTTGCATGAAAACTTTCTCAAGAAGAATTTTATCTACCGCCGGTTGAACTAGGAAACGCTTGCCTTCTAATTGTAGCGAGACTTCGGGGATGGAGTTGTCGTAAATTTGCCCATCCGAGGTAGACGACCTAGAAATAAAAGCAGTCAAACAAAGAAGCAAATTGATTGGTTTGTGTACAACGAGTTCATTCTGCAAACAAAACCACATTACAATTAAGTCTAATTATTACTAACTATTACTAACTGTAAGTGAATTCTAAAACCACTGGTACTAGAATCTACAGACTACCACAAACATTATTGCTCTTATTTGGAATACATACATATCTACTTAAAGCAAGTCGTTGTTGATTTGGCTTATGCCAATTCCAATGTTGGAATACACTGAATAGATTTTAAAACCATATCTATGATATATGTAATGAGTACAGTTTGTTAAAAAGGCGGGTGACGTGTTATCATTAAGTAGTGTAAATCGGACCGACATTGTCACTACTCCGAATTTTATTATTCAATGATAACTTATCAATGACAACTTATCCTTGAATAAAATTCGGAGGAGTGACAGCGTCAGTTCGATTTACATTACTTAACGATACACATCATCCACATTTTTATCAAAGTCTAATAATGAGGTAGTTGTAACTGCAGTGCACGCCGCTGAATGTAATTACTATTAATATTATCATTCGTCCACAATTGATGTCATTACATTACTCTCATATCTATACCTAAAATTCAATAGTTAATATGTAATATATTTCGTTTAATGGAGTCACCATATGTTATCAAATCATTTATATCCATTACTAAAGATATTCTACAAAACATTTATTTTTTCTCAGTAGAGCTAAATTCTTAGAATATTAGAACGTTACTGAAAGTGTCCTATTTTATTTTTAATATAAACATTCTGCAAAAGTAAGAATTTAATTAATTATTATTATATATATATATAGGTGTAAATGTTAAATATTTATGAGAAGAGCATAATTCAGAAGATGTAATCAAAATTTAATAAAGTCACCAGCCAGCAGAAATGATACAAACTTTGGTTATTTTAAAAGACATTGTTACACAAGAAAATGTTCAATCGATCTGTCAAATATTCTGGTTTTGACAAGCAATTAAATCCAGTACCTTTTTGTCCTCTAATTGACAAAAATGAAGTTCAAGCGGCTATCAAATTTTCATGTTTGGAAGGGAAAACCGCAACGGATAGCTAATCAAGGTTAGATGCCGTTTCTGAGGATCCATCACCTTCATTTTCCACTGGTAATGTTTGGCCTTCGGAATTTAAGGGTGGCCGCACGCATACAAGTGATGAACCACATTCATGATATCTGTAAACGGCAATAAAGTCAGAAATTCTGAAAAATCCATTACATGGCTTTGGCAGATCGCCGAATAAAACTGCGTGAAATTTAGGAAGCCAAGGGCATCTTTGGGCTTAAAAATGTATTCTCTAAGAAGGGTGTCGCATTTGCTTAATTCGGAGCAAAAACGCATTCGAGCTCGAACCTCAACCGATTGTTTGGAAATGACCATGGATGAGACCTGGATTCATTAGTACACATCAAAAACAAAAATACGATCAAAACAGTGGATTGCGTGTGGTGAATCGGTTCCAAAGAAGGCAAAGACCATTCACTCGGCTGGAAATGGTCATGGCGAACTAACAAAATTCCTGGGGATTGGGAAAACAACCTCATCACTCTCATATATAAAAGAGGCGACCAAAGTTAGTGGGAAAATTATAGGGTAATATGTCGGTTGACAGTATGCTTTACTAAAATAATGGAAAAACGGCTCAGACATTTAATAGGAGACAAATTGAGAGAAGAACAAGCAGCGTATAGAAAAGGAAAACAAACTAATGATAATATCCATATCATTAAAAACGTAATAGGACAAAACATTGAAACAGGAGAGGAAATCTACTTCAATTTCGTAGACTTGCGAACAGCCTGCGATACAGTATATTGAAGAAATATAGGTATCTGTCTAAAGAAACTAGAGGTTCCAAGAAATATGTGTGAAATAATCAAAAGTTTATACTGTCAGGTCAGGCGAATAGTATAAATGAATGAAAAAGATGAGCATGTTGTTAAAAGCAGGTAGGAATAAAACAAGGGGTCAGCTTGGGTCCATTATTATTTATTTTAGTAATGGATAGAATCTTGCAAAATGCGAAAAAACGCAATGGAAACCCGAAGAGATTGATAGGATATAACAAACTGGAACCAGTAACTGGAGATACATTACTGTACGCCGATGATTTGGCACTAATAGCTGACAGCTATATATAAATTTTGATATTTTCGGACGCAAGAAGAATTTTGCTAATTGGTTATCTTAAAAAAGGCAAAACTGTTACTGGCCAATACAACACTTTTGAACAAATTGAAAGCAGCAATTCAGGAAAAACGCCCGGGAGTTATTAAGAAGAAAGTGTTGTTTCACTACGACAATGCGCTTGGTCATTCAAGTACAATCGTGCAGCAACAATTGACAGAATTGGAGTTTGAAATCCTTACGAATCTGGAAAGAGATTTTGGTCGAATGAAGAACTGATAGAGGCTGTAAATGATTATTTTAGGAACCTCAAAGAAACTCGCTTCGCTAACACGAATCCGTATTATTTTGTTTTTCATTCCACCTTCGTATGTTATTGTTTTTTTAACGGTATGTTAGGCAAATTGGTAGGTAACCGTTTAAATAAGCATGATATATTTATTAATGATATACATATTTATATCAGCATTCTCCACTTATTCATATCACTCGATTATTAGTGCACTTTGGAGATGTCCCGAAGTGATTACATTAAGCGGCGTGCACTGTATGAGTTAAAATGTTTAAACACTGAAAACGGTAAGATTAAGATGGATACGCGTTCAAGTTATCGTTTTAGAACGAACAAATTCGCAAAATATTCAGTTTCATATAAATTTAATGCACTACCAATGTTAGGACGAAAATTTTACTTAACTTTCTTTAGAGTACAACAAATAAATCGTATTTTCCCTGCAAATATTTAACATAGAAACAAGTTTGCGTGATTACATTTCAAATATTGGAAGGACCTAAACATAACTGAATATTATATTTATTCCTGGTAATTTAGAAGCCTAATCTACTTATTTACTAATACAGTTGTGTCTTTTCTTGTTTATCTAATTAAGGCCCTCCACTAATGCGTAAGGTACAACATCAAAGGCAAGTGAATTATACTAGCGTATTTAAAGCTAAATAACTTTCAGCACATCAAAGGCAAAAGCAAAGCAAAGCGTTATGTCTCTACTGGTAACGATAATTAGGCAACCATTTTAGAGCCGCCAATAGAAAGCAATAAAGCGCGTCGAACACGTGAAGTGCATATCGACTGTATGAAAAAAAGACGAATAAAATGCGAAATGGCAAAAGGGAACGAGCTGAAGGATAATGCCAACAGAAACAAAACGTTGGCGATACGGTGCGCCATAAATTTTATTACTCTAAAGTGAAACAAAAAGACGAGAAAATAGCGTGAAATTGTAACGAATAAAAGACAAAAGCTAAATATGCCGCCCGCCGGCTATTACTACACATTCTAAAAGTCGTAAAAATCTTCGCATTCCTAGCGTATCGATTAATTTTCGATTGCTATAATCATTGTGCAGAAAATAACTTCATAACAAATAATAACTTTATTTGCGAAATAGTTTATAAAATGAAGAAGCCAGCTAGGAGCACAAAAGTGTGAAAGCTTGGCTTTATTAGTGAAGATTCACCTAGTATATTCGCATTCCCAATTTTGGTAAATAACATTCCTGTCAACTTAATATCCTAATATCGCACCTTAACGAACCAAATTGGATCACATAAACAAATAGGTTTGCACGATAATGATTTGGTGGAAATGTATTTATTGCTTCTTTTATTCTATTAGTTGTTCGTATGCATATTATTTTACCGTAAATTATTAAAATTACGCGATATCAGCGGCGGCTGGTGATACATTATACCAGAATCTGCAGAAAAGATAGAATTACTATGCTCATATAATATCAGTAACAATTGGATTTTGGTAGATGTCGACGAGCATACACGAGCGCGTACGAATGAATGCTATCTCCGCGGCAGCTCCCAATTTGCGGCATCACCAGCTGCCGTTGTTTAATATATTATTTTATAGCAAAAGTTCTCCCGTATTTCTTTGAAGACTATAACAACTTCAAGGGAATAGTCTCCACTTTCTTCATGCTGAAAGAAATTTCCAAATTATGAACTGCAATTATATATGTGCATATAAATTTGAAAATGTCATAATTTTCCAACAGTAAGCCACGCGGTTTCTACGTAGTAATATTACTCAAGTTATATACCTTGAACTTAAAGAAACAGATTATCCTCTGCAGCAAAAGTTGCTACAATAATTTATTAACAATTAATCAATTTAAGGAGCATTTCTTAGATTTTCGAAGGATCAGAGTTCATATTCGATGGGCGCTTTGAGATTTCAGAGTCAACAAATGACACTATGATTAGAAAACAGCACTAATTAACTAGAGAAGATATGCCCAACACATTGCAAATCTGAAGAGGAAACATTGTCAATGTAGTAAAAAATATATAGCAACACCTTAAAAATGTGGAATATTTGTAACATGACATGTATTTCAGATTGAAAATATAGCGAGCATCTAGTTTGTCACGTTCGGAATGTTTATGATTTTGGTGTAAAGAATATTTATATTTTAGGATTTTTATCCCACAAATTAGTGTTACTTTTAGATTGTGGTGCCATTTATGGACTACGAAATCACAACTAACTTAACTAAAACACAGTTTAGTACTAGATACATCTCCTTAAGTTTCTTCTTATTGACATTAAAGTACTACATTCAGAATTTAAAACTAGACTAACAATAACTTAAGGACGAGTCGTTATATACATAACGGTTGAAGCAATTGAATCTAACTCGCTGTTGCGTCGAGAAAATATATTTATTAAGAAAGAAGGCACCTGTTTAGTTTAATTAAAACCAAGTGATTTTCTTCATCATTCAAAAAGTAAAGTTTGGAATATGTTTATAATGGCAAATAAACAAATTCGTTTTTTTATATCAACAAGATTAATTGACTTTACTAGAAAATGTTATTCTTCGTTCATATTGTGAATATTCAACAAAATTATGTTGGGTAAAAGCATAGGTTAACGACAACACTCAAATCTGTTTGTCTTTAAATTAAATGCAAACAATACTCGTATCCGTCCTGGTTTCTTCTTACTTTGTAGTATTTATCACCCTTTCAAGCTTGTTGCAACAAGGAAAGCGCATTTTTACTAGTTATTAATACTTTCTACCAGATAATCTTATATTTCAGAATAATCGACTTTTACCAGGGTTTAGCTGTGGAAATTATTGATGAGAGTATCAAAAAATTACACCAAAAGTTATGAAGAGAAGCTCCATCAGCACGTGTATGTCGAGGCTGTCCAGCTTCTCGACAACAACGGGTTAGTGAAAGACCTAACATACAAAAACCTTTTGGGTTACTATAATTAATTAGTTATTACAATTAAGGATTGGTGCAAAGATTGAAATTGCTTACTGGTCAGACTGTAATAACAAAAATAAATATCAGTTGGGTATTTATCAAAGAAACAAGATGTAATCTTCCACCAGCACCATCTTTTAGGAGTTTGTAAATGAATGAATAATGAAATGTGGTTGATATGAATAGTAATTACAATTTTTGAAAATATTTTTGAACAGATTGTTTGATAATTTCAAATAAACTTCGATCTACCACCTTTTGTCCTGTTTTCTGTGACTATTTCATCTTGCAACCCCCATTTCATTACAATTGTACATACAATATAGCCGCATTACAGAACTTCTTATTCTCGAGATCTTGATATTTGGTAAGAATCGGGTAGAATTTTTTCTATTATGTCTAAACTCTATCCCTACAACGTTTAAGGTCAATTAAAGATACTAACACGTCGCGCTTGGGTCTTGAAATTTCCAAATGTAATTCTTCTATGGAATTCTGAACTGATATCAATCAATTTTAGCTTGTTGTTGTCGAAAGAGATGGCTAAATCACTCACAAGTTTTAGTTCCTCAATCACAAACTTCCCTTACTTATATTCCTTTGGATTGCACCTATTCGGCAGGATTTGAATGAAAAATTATTTAATCCAGATCTTCATCAGATCTTTGCAGGAATTGAAATTTGTATACCTTCTTTCCTCAATGGAAATTTCTTAACATTGCTCTCCATAACATTTTCATATTTATCCTCCAGGCAAACTTTTGTTATTGTTAACATTGTTTGTAACATCTTTGGTTTTGTACCTTTACTTATTGATGCTTTAAATAATGCAAATGCAACACATGCATCGGACAAATAATACAAATCTTTTACAATTTTTTCAATGCTACTTTGACGATGCCTTCATCATCCTGTTTAAGTTGCTCTAGTTCTCGCAAGAATTTGATGTCCATTAGAGCATCAGATATTGCTTACACCGCATAAATCCCCTATTTTACGTAACATTTCACAATGAAACACGTTTGTTCTGTATGATGAACCTACAGTATTGATATTGAAGCTGTGTTCGAGATGATCAAGAGGACCAACATGCGACGCATTCCGAGATAGATTCACAGGTATTTCAAAGACTTCTATCCAAAACATTCTGTCTATCTTAGCTATTAGAAAACTAGTTCCCTGTTAGATCCAGTATCTTTTAACTGGAGAGCAAAAACCTGTCCGCGCCTATTGATGCCGAAGCACTTTAAACCGTTAAACAGGAGCTCAAACGTTTACAGCCTTGTAAATAGTGATCCAGCCATGGATCACATAAACCTGATAATAAACGTAAACCAAGGTGAGGAGAGTTCAACAAAACTACTGGTAGCACCACTTGTCTCAAAACCAGGTCATGTATGTAGGTACAGTGCCTGTACAAAATTGAAGAAGGGCTAGTAGGGAGTGGTGTACCAAACAACAATTCAGTTTTTTGGGCAAGCAAACATCGACTTGTAAAATCATTGTCCCTACAATCGCGACCTAAGTCCCAATGATTTTTCAGTTTTCTAAGCATCAAGAATGGAGTGTGCGGTCAACGGTTCCAATCGCCGAAAGAAGGAGTCGATGCTTTGAGAATGGTCATTTTGACTGTCTTAACCGATTGAAAGAACATCTTTGAACGAATGCAAGAGTATGTTACTCATCGAAGGATACCTTGAGAAACAATCAGTCACTTCTGTGTCTTTATGCGGTACTAAAAGGGCAATTTTCTCCTTATAGAGAAATATAAAATTTGATTCCCTTTAAACTATAGCTTTCTTGTTGTTGCATGGGTTTTTGTTTAGAAGTTGCAAAGCGCTATTCGGACCTCTACCAGATTCTTTATTATGCTCCACAGTTGACAACATGTTGCTGTTAGAAGAATTTTTATATTCCATTAATTTCCAAAAAGAAATAGAATTTAATCTCTACATTTATTACCTTCAGTACTATGAGATATTCCATTCAAATGGAAATCCTTGTCATTTAATTTAGACATAGTCTTAAACATTCAGAAACAGTATTTGATCCTTATAATAAAATTTGCGCATAAATCCAAGCGTTTGTAACTAAAGGTAACAGATGTAACTAATAAAGTACCGGAATGTCTGCGCGCTTCCATTTTAATTAACTCGGACGATCTGGATAAGTTTAATTAAATCTCAAATTTGCTGTTATTAGAAAAGCAAGTCTGTTTTTCGCTGGATAGGTTGATTAAAAAGTTTCCTTGTTCCACGTACGTTATCTTAATCGTTCTTTTTATATCTAATCCATAAATAAGAGCTGCTTAGCTTTGGAACAACAAATTTCTCAAATAAAATGTATATCAAGCGTCCTTGGCGGGGAATACATTTTCTTGAATAAATTTGTTGTATTGTAATTGACCTATAGCAGCAAAGGTAATTCGAAGATAAGTACATATGTATATGTATTCAAATTCACGAAACATGTATTTTATTAAATAACAAAGTACTTTCAGCAGGACTTAGGGCTAGTCTTCTCACCTCCTTGTAAATTAGGTTTTAACTAAAAGACACTTCAGTTTTTTCTAATAAGTGACGGATTTTAGAGTTACAGGCTAGAATAATTTACAAAAGAGTTTACATTTTATAGTACATCGGATTTGTAAAGCCTCAGTTAGACGATGCAAGTTTGGTTCATAAACAGATGAAAAGTTGTAACCTGTAAGATCTTGAGTAGCGCAACCCAAAATGGTGCATGTTGGGAAAAAGGGTTGAGAGTTATTTCACGCAGAGTGCAAGTTTTGTAACGCACTGTTTGGATGGCTAACATCCGTGTAAACAGGAAAGCATTTAGAAGCAAAATTGCATCAAATAATTAATTTAACAACATTAATATTTAGTTACAAATAATTTGCTAAAACAATTATGTGAGAATGGCGAACCATTCACAGAAACTTTTACGAACATTAGCAACTAATCTTGAGCATCTACTAAGAAAAATATCACCGGCATTAAAAAGCTGCACACTATAATAATAATAATAATAATAATAAACAATTTATGTAGATATTTAGCAACAGATATGAAAAACTTCTGTGTTCTCCATCATGCGATAAAACTAACATTGGATTTGAATATTTCTGTCCAATATTTTACCTGATTATTTATAGCATGATTCACTTTAAATTTATTTTTAGGTTGAGCTACAAAGGTTGATATATCTTACTAGTTATACCAAAAAGCAAGGCTATGTGTCCTTGCGTTGCTGCTAAAACTGCTGTAAAAGTCTCAGTCAAATATAATTTAAACAAAAATTCAACAGTGTAACTTCCCTTATTGCGCGTAGTAGACTAAAATTGCAATGTGCGAAGTTCGAACTTAAAATTAGAGTCGCTGTATTTAGGGTTAAACACGGCTCAGTGCAAGTTGGACTTTTCTAGGCTGGAGAAAAAGTAGCAATGTCTAAACGTAACTCAAAGATCTGTTATAAAATATAAGAATACTTATTTACATTGCTGCCACGCCGAAATTAGAAACCGGAAAAAAGATTATCCAAAAAGGACGATTTCTAGTTAATATAATTTTCTCTCTAAGTTTAGGTTTAAGTCAATTTGTATACACACATGTATCCAACAGTTAAAACACAAAGCAAAGCTCCCTAACTAAAAGTAATTTTAGTAATTTTAAAAATATGAGAAACTATAGGTAAATAATATTTTCTAAAACGACGGCAGTAGATTTTATTACAAACGTAAAGTCAACGTAGTCTTAGATAATGCTCCTTGGAGCGAATGGAACGCATTGTGAGATATATCAATTAAATTCATAGAACAGAATATAATTCCAGATGGTATTTAGAGCCTTTAAAGCTCTCCTGAAGCCATAGAAATTTTCACCATTTCAATAGAGCTTACGACTACTCAACTTAACCAACCTAACTACTAGAACCTAATTAATTTTACCAGTGCATGCATAATTACTTGAACAATAGACGTTAAAATAGATCAATCAAAACCAATTCTACTTTCTATCGACAAATCATTCAATACTACTTAATTCCGTTTTAAAAGGGGCAAACCTGCTGTCGCACGAACTCGTAGATCGTCCGGATCTGTTGAATCTACGAGCTGCTCTGAAGGAGGGTAACCAACCTAGACGTGCTAGAGAACCTATATGTCTTTTATTTGGAGTAACAAATTTACTAGGCTGTCGGTACCAACCGCTTCTTGCTACAGAACCTAAAGTGTTGCAAATGTGCAAAATATTGTGTTGATGATAGAAAGCAATTAAGTTAGTTATTACATGAAGAAACTTGAAAGCTGTAAATTTTTATTTTTCATAGAGGGTGATAATTCTACTATGCAATTCTATAGCAATAATAAGTATTGTGTGTGAGTATATACAGAATTCGTTGTACACTAAGAAGAAAATAAAGAAGTTTCAATTATTCTCAAGAAATTCTTTCATAATATGAAGTACCAATAATATTCCAATATATATGGGGATTGGATATAGGATTTTGCATCAGAGAAACTGAAACATGATAGCAACGTTACTGCAAAGAAATGTTTGAAATGGCAAAATTTTGATTTCTTTTTCTGCAGCACTTAGGTTCTCCAAAATCTCTCGGCATCAATCATAAAACAGGGATAGTTTTATTACTTTTGAGGGCTTGTAAGGCAGCGAATGCGAATCTTGAGTTTATCAGTGAAACTAGAGATAAAATATAAAATATCGCAATTTTTAAAAATAAATAAAAATTTTGCTTCAATACCAAGAAAAAAATAGACGGTGTACGCTCAATCTTGTAGTGATATAAAAGTACTGCTGTTTTAAACATTTCGTTGCAGTAACGTTGTTACTATTGCGTCTGTTCCGTTTCTTCAATTTCGTTGTACATAATCTCCATACGTATAGGAATATCATTCGTATCTCATATTCTGTAAAAGTTTCTTGAAAATAATCGATTATTATCTTCTTGGTTTAGTCTTAATTTTGAAAGAGACTATGCACAACACTTTGTGGAAAACCGGTTTTTGGTTGTTGAATGGAAAGTTTATTCAAAATATTTAATTACTTCTGTTTTTCAATAAAAATGGTTACTCCGCTTTGACCAAATAATCGTTGTTCATTAGAAGTACCTATACTATTCTTTCGTCAATGAGAGCTACTGGTGGTTGGAAATTGAAATCAGTGGTACACATTTGGGACTAAAAATATAAATATAATATATTGATTCCACCCTGAGTGTAACATAACCTTCTATACTTTCAATATACTATCCAACTGCCATTTATGAGGAAAACAATATACACCTCCATACAAAATTCCCTCTGTTGAAGTTTACGCCGTCCACGCAAAAGGGAATCAGATATTAATTTACTGCATAGCATTTTTATCGGGTAAAAGTTTGGTCGACGAATTTCTCCTCGCTCAGTTTATGGAATCAATAGAGAAGGCCTTCTGTTAGCTAGGCCCTGGTATCATGGGCTTGATATTATACTTTCCAATTCATCCGGTCGATTTCCATTATTCAGGGAGAGCGAACAATGGCGCTTTCATAAAGCAGTACATATAAAAATGATCACGCTAACCACGCAAAAAATATATGTATTTCAGGCGGTGATATAAATTGCTAGATAAAAGTAGATATGCACATATTTGGTACGAAAAATGTTGACAGTCAGGAAATTAAAAATATGAATACCTGTACTTTAAATGTTGAGATCCTATTTAACATCGAAGTTTGAAGTGAAATTTGTACAAGTAAAATATGTTGAATATGTAGCACAAACATGCACCCGTTTATGTATAGGAAATTGAATTTCGTGTTATCTTGCTTCTTGCTAAGGTACCTAGACTTTATATACATGTAACTAAGTGCAGAATTGCATTCATTTAAAAGATAACGTGAAAGCAATTACTTTGATAGAATGTATTTACACGGGCCGTATACAGAAATGAAGGAAACTTTCTTCCACAGCTAATTGTTAAAACTAAAGACACAATGGAAACACGTCCAGCATCCAAAACACATTGCCTAACATTTAAACTAACAATATCCCAAATTGAACCGTAAAGACTGAGACGAGCAATTTGCAGTATAATGAAAACTGGAGAACTGCATCGGAAGAAGGTTCGTGTGGTCATTACAGGACTCTCAGAGGAGAGCACATAAGAAGTGGTGTGAATGAGCAGGGACCAAATTGGTAAGTCAATGGCCCTATTTACAGAACACTGCTGGTTTAATACAATCTTCATACCGTAGAAATAGTGAAGTATCCTATTTGCAAGAAGCAACTTTGCAACATGTCCTTTGCTAATGCCAGGGGCTGAGTAGTGCTAACTTAAACACTTTGGATCTTGGTTCCTTTCACCAGAAGAGTTAAAAATGATTCCCATTAGCAAGGTTAGAAGCTTATGAATAAGACTCCATTTATCTATAATCTAATGTATAGATTATATCGAAGATACGAATCTAACCGACTCAAGAATTCAACAAGCTATAGTGTTGGCTGCCATAAAATTTACTTGAGCTATGAATTTCCATCAAATAAAGTTATATCTATGAAAACTACATAATTTTCAAGTATCACAGCAGATAGCATCCATTTCGTACAGAATGGTCTACAATCAGAGAATGCTGCAAAACCTCCAAAAGCGGTGCAGCTTATAGTAAGGTGACCATCAATCTGGTAGTAATTGAGTTTCTTCGAATAAAACAATTGGAATATCACGATTTTGCCCCATAATTATTGAACTTTTAAGCATCATACCATTAGTAACATTACAAATATCTTTGCTCCTTTAATAGAGATTAAACTGTCACAAACCTAATTGGCTGATATATCCTAGCTAATAGTAAGAAAGTATATTAAGATTTAAACTATGCAGCACTATTGGTTCTAAAATGAAATCGATTATAAGCAAAACCACTTATTCCTTCTGACGATAGAAGATGTTAATAATAATTTAGAACTTTCAAGATTTTCTTTTTCATTATGTTAGGTTGATAGTAATTTAACCACATACCTAAGAATCGTTTGCCTAGGTTTTGATAGTCATCATCCAATTCTTTCTCTTCGTCATAGTCGAGAAGGTTATGGAAGGAGGGAGATGAATATTCATCGTTTACCATATCATAATAGTCGGCTTGGCGTTTATCTCTGTTGTCATTCATTGATCTCTTAAATTTTGGTTTAAACTGAGCTTTAATGGAAGCAATGTTCCTTTTTCCTTCGTAATTGACGGAAGGTCTTTCAGTTTGGTAATCATTTCTTCCATCGCGTATAGTATTTAAGTAATTATCTTGCCTTAACAAGGCGGCCACGTTCCTTTTACCGTTTATTTTCATACCACTTCTAGCCAAAGAACCAACGTTCCGTTTGTACATCGGCGCGTTAAAATAGGAATTTTGGCCATCCATAGGAGATTGCGTATTTCTTACGCTTCTAGCAGTCATAAAGTTCCGTTTATAATCAGGTTCGTCAGTAGTGGGCAAAGTTCTAATATAACCGGCTCTGGCTAAGGATTCCAGATTTCGTTTTCCCGGCATATTATTCCATCTAGCTAAGGAACTCAAGGAACGTTTGTATTCGAGTAGTTCATTCTCCAGCTCTTCTCGTTGCTTGGCGTCTTTTATCCGACGAATCAGATCATTTCGAAGAGCTTGAAGTTGCATGGTAGGTGGCTCATCCGGGGACACCAGTGCTGCCAACATGTTTTCCAAATTTGGATCGTAGTCTTCTTGGGAATGCACCTGAAATTTAAACGAAACCTCTATAACATGATTAATTATTAATGAATGAATTACATTACAATTATGTATTATACGTAGTCTTGTTTTCTTACATATACTTTTGTGGATAAAACCGGTAGTATTTTGTTCCAATTTTCTGTTTTAAGTCATTGAAGAATGTAGATGTACGCTATTAATTTAATGGGAAAAACAATAATGTATAATCACCCGCTGGCACATGCCGAACAAATTTATTTTGACAATGTTTGATGGATTGTATCAAAACGGAGAAATTATTGAACATATTGTGTTTCAGAGAAAGCAATGGGATGAAGGATTAACTGAAATAAGTCAAATTTTTGTAACCAGAAACATTAAATATGGAATCAAGGTTTCAGTTGTGGATTTGCAAGTGGTATGTTAGATTATTATAACAATTCGTATTTAAATAATTTTTTGAAGATAAAAACAAAGATACAGTCCTTTGTGGTTAATAACGTGATAAAAAGTCAGTCGCCATATAAGCATGTGAGTACGGTTGTTCATATTAAACCGTTAGTAATAACCGTTAGTAATAATCAATTTAAATTGTATTTATTTCAGAGTGAGTCCGTAATAGCATCGGTGCAGCACTGTATTGCGAAAACTCCAAGGTTATGGGTTCGATGCCCACAACTCCTCTTCTCGCCCTCCAGACGCACTCAGCCCGTTAAAAAAGGTACTTCAAATTCATTTCCTGCAGTAGTAGAAGGCGGTTGAAACCGTGTTAGGCCAAATTGGAGCTATTATTCTGTTCACGTCATAACTGTTAGTTTCATTCTCACTTTTTCCCATTTCAGTTGTATGAGCCATGCCTTTAGGAAGAAGACGTTTCTCTTGGAAACAAGGAAAACATGAAAGTTTGTGTTTTTCATAATCCAATGCATGTATGTACATACATACATATCCTATGTATAAACAAGGGTAAGTTAAATTTATCTATATATATATAAACGAACGTATGTTTGTGTGCCCTTATGCATTACTACGCCATTCATCCGATCGCCATGGAACTTTCGTAAATTGTTGAGTACACTCCCGCGAAGATTATTAGCATAGTGGCATCAACGAATTCCAAATTAATTTATACAATCAACGTTTTCCAAAAAATAAACGCCATCAATTTCCATACGTGTAATACTGATCCTACAATAGGTGGAGCGCGTGTGTCGAATATTTTTGGTATAATACATATATCCCACGATAGGTGACGTACGTGTATACAAACAAATTCAATTCAATTGAATGTAAATAATGGCCAATGATAAGTTTCAATAAAAATGACACAATGTAAATTGAATGTTATCATAATGAGTTTCATTTAATTTCCTTTTTGCTTTTTATGCGGTAATAGAGCATTAACTCAAGATCAGGTCCTCAGCTGTTAAAACAATCATACAGGATCACCTGCATTTAAATAAAGTGGTAAGTCATTTTGTGCCTCATCACCCTACTGACGACAAAAATCAGAGCGTGTGAGAATTCGCCATGAAATTTGAAATGTATTAAATAATGGCGGGTACCCATTTTTTCCAAAATAGTGACAGATGGCGAAACTTATATTCCCTTTTTCGACCTTCCTATCCGCCAAGAGAGTAATGTATGGATTCAGAATGATGGGAAAAGCTATGAAAAAGGTTATGTATGCGGGATTCTTCAGAAGTACGGGCTTAGTAAATGCAATTAAGCTAGATGGACAAAAGACAGTTACAACTAAGAGGTATACCGAAAAATATTTGTCTGAAGTGTTCAATAGAGTTCCAGAAAAAGGAATTATGTTCCACCATGACAATGCATCGTCCCATACGGTAGTTTTAACTCTCCAATTTTTGGCTGCAAAAATATAAACGTAATAGAACATCCGTCGTACTCATCTGATTTAGTAATGTGTGAGCTTTGGCTATCTTTTGGGCTTAAACGAAATTTGTGAGGTAGAATGAGAGAAACAGAAGAGACGCAGTTCAAGGTTATTTTGAAGGTATTCCGAAATAGGATTGATTGTGAGCTTTTAAACAGTGGAAAGAGCGAATCGTCAAATGCATCATTGCTGAAGGGAATTACTATGAACATACTTAAAATAAAATCTTAGAAAGTATTAACTGTGTCTTGTTATTCTCAATAATTTCAGCTTATCCCTCGTATATACTGACTTGCATAAAAACCGCGACACCTAGAATTAGATGAACAGTTTTATTGAAACTTTTTAGAAACGATGTAATTTATCACTGCAAACAAAGCATTAAAATTTGAAAACAAGAGAACATAACTAAAGTTTTTTGACTAATGTGTTGCTCTGCCACGATTTGCTATGAATTCATTTGGTCGATGTGGCATACTATAAAATCAATTGATCAATATCGGCTTGTGATGTATCATTCCAAGCTTCCTGAATCCGTAGTCGGAGATGGTGCAAGTGGTCTAGAAAGTGTGGTAAATCAGTCAGCCGTCCACCGACCACATCCCATACACGCTCAATGGGTCATAAAACAGCCGGCCGAGCAGGCCATCTTTTGGAAAATGAACGTTGCCAACCCCCGAAAATATGGCTGCATTTAAGTTGAAGTCAATGTAGACCAAGGGTAGTCATCACTCCTTTTGCGAGGGCTGTTTTGCGTTCCACAAAAAGGTTGGATGTTCGCGTTCTCCATGCAACTGCCTGCCCTTCCTTCGACCGTCGCCGTCAAAATCAAAACTCATCGCTAAACATAATTTGATGCCATTCTTGTGCCCAGTTTACCCTCTTGTTGCTCCATTCTGCGGGCACGGTGAAGTGGTCTAACAGGAAGACACAAAAAGGACGTTACAAATACAGCCCATAAGATTTTATCCGGCGATAAACAGACGACATTAGCGTTCTCTTTTTACACCTCCCATCCAGTATATTGCAATTGACCGACTAGTGGAAGATCTGTGTCTTGTTGCCCAAAGTCTTAAATGACGTTCTCTACGATCTCTAGTCCCTCGCAGTTGTCCAGATCCAGGGCGACGTTGTTTAACCCCTTCTTCGAACCATCTGGAACAACTTCTCAGCACTTTTGCAACATCACGATTAACGCATTAAATATAAGAGTGGTGGTGTCTGGTAGGAAGTAGACATTGGAGTGCCGCAGGGTTCAATCCTGGGGCCTTTGATTTTTCTTTTATTTGTAAATGATCTACCTCTCTCTATTCACGGTGGTCATCTGACTATGTATGCCAACGATACGTCCATTGCGGTCTCCGCAGGTAATAACCATGACTTGGATACCAATATAAATAGCATTCGAGCCCAATTCATAGACTGGTGTCGGATGAACAGGCTAATCGTAAACCTGGATAAGACGGTGGTGGTTCAGTTTACCCAGCGGAAGCCAGTTATGACAAGTAGTAATTTACCTCTTTTGGAATCGACTAAACTCTTGGGTTTAGTAGTGGACGCAAAACTTACCTTTGAGAAACACATCGATAGTGTATGTAAAAAACTTAATAAAGTTTACTTTGCTGCTTTGTGGCTGAAAACGTGTCTAGACAGTGTGGCTCTGCTGAATGTGTACTACGCTACGGCGTACTCTACAATTGCCTACAATGTCCTCATTTGGGGTCGTGGATTGGACTATAACCGTGTATTGGTAGCCCAAAAGAGGTTGTTGTGCTTGATATATGACTGTGGACCTCGTGAGTCGTGCAGATCACTTTTTGTTGACAACGGAATATTGACTTTTCCATCAATTTATATATACAAGGCTGCCTTATATGTCAAAACGAATATTAAAAACTTTGAAACACTGTCACATAAATATTATACTCGTCACACAAATTTATTATATTTTGCCAAGCATAATAGAGCCTTATACGAAAAGTCACCAATTTATTCCTGCACTAAGATATTTAATAATTTGCCAAATGAACTTCAGAAAATAGAAAATATCAAGAAATTTAAAGTTGGATTAAAAAATTCCTACTGGCCAAGTGTTACTATTCTTTCGATGAGTATCTAGACGAAAGGTTTTTAAACTGACATTGTTCCTTTTGTATTATCTTGTTAATTTGTATTGTAATATATTGTTCTTTCTTTAAATGACGTAACCCATGCTAAATTTTGGCCGATGGGCTCAAATAAATTATTATTATTATTATTATATATAAGCAAAAGTCATCCTCTCTTATGCAAATAATACGGCGACGTTAGAAATCATTTAATTACCGATAGTTTGCACGTTGACGAACTTTTGCCATTATTAGATGTTCAGAAGGCTAGTTGTCGAACAAATCGCCAAATTGGCGGTTATCACACTACCAGTTGTTTTATTTAATAAAAGCTAATGTTACTAACAATACGTATAAACATGCAAACAAAAACAAACCTAACAATTGATAGGTAGTCTTTATTGAAATTTTAATTTTTCTTGGTTTCATCAAAATATATACCATCTGAAAATTTCAATAATCAATAAGCGGCTCCCATGTATTGCGATTTTTATGAAAGTCGGTCGATTTTACTGCCTCAATAAACAGCAATTACATAAATATTACGTAAGTTTTAAATATGTAGATTTATACTTGCCATTATCACATATATAAATCAAGTCAACTGTGTTTACGTTTTAATATTCGTAAGCATTGCTTCTTCTCCAAGCTTGACGTGAATAGATTGACTTATGTATATAAATTGCCGAAACTTCACCGTAACATTAGGGGACGCGATCATTAATCACCTGCGGTATTGACTTTTCTATTAGACTAAATGGAAACCTGCACTGACAATTACGAAGGGAGCTTTAGTTGGAAATGCCCGTTTGCATAAGACAATGTACATTCAACAAGAATTAAGGTAATCGAACAATTTCTAACAGGCTTATGGTATGTAACACTGAGTTTGGATAAGAAAGTAAGCAACTTGACAGATTTTCATTTGCCATCTATAAAATCCATCTTTCAGTGGACTGGGATCCTCCACTAATATGTACGTATGTATCTATGTATAGATATAAATCAATTGCGTTGATAAATTTCATGCCATATTCAGCTGTTTATTGCCAATCACAGAGAATACATTTTTTCGTCTTTCTTAATTTGAGAATTGCCTATAAAGGATTTCATTAAAGTTAACCGTTGGTATTAGGCTTCTTCTAACAGAAATAAGAAGCTAGTCAGAATGAATGTTATTCGTGGAGGAAATAATAAGCGGTTTACAAACAGTTATTCTGAAATCCGATTAGTACTGACTGAGTAAATTCTGATCCTTGCTATCAAAAACTTATTGTCAGACGGTTTCGGTTATTTTAGGAAATACACGTCAAGTTTTATTTATATTAGAATATGAAAGTTGTTACATACTTTTAACTATAACTGTGTATAACTAGGTCTGATGTGCCTCGGTCAAACGTTAATTCTATTAGAGTCTTCGAGTCCTGTTTGATTCCGGCTTGACTTTTGTTTCGCGCATCAATGATTTTAACATGTACAAAAGAGTTTATCAACCGACGTACTTAAATATTTATATTTTGTTTTTGTTGGTAGCCAACTCGAATAGATGAGCCCAAGGTGGTATCCCAGTTCTTGACAGTTGTCACTATATTAAGATAGAAAGCGTACATTCTAAAATATCTATTATTTAGAATCAATGGCCGATATCCTGCATTTGGGGTTGATCTTGATGAGGTCATGGATCACTTCAGAATCGATTCCTTTATGTCCAGGCGCGAGCAACATGGTGCAAGCTTTCTGGCTGAGCTTTTAGCTAATAGTATTGACTGCGCAGATCTATTATCCAAGATTGGCCTCAATGTACCATCTGTTTAACAAAACATTATATAGTTGTAATTACTCTTACAATTATTACATTCGATATGACCCCAGTGCTTACACTATCGGCACTGAATCAACTGCTTTCTAGGATAACTATTACTAAGAAACTCCAAACCTATTAAACAAAGACAGTCATCCTCACCTAAGGAATTTATCATCCGCCAGCCCCTCCTTCTAGTTATATTGATTTACCTTTTTGTTTCTCAGAACGTTAAACGGATCTTTTTTGTGTGTCTGTTTGCGCATTCTTGTGTAATCTCAGTTTTATTCGGTGTATCCGTTTTTGAATTCTTGAAACAATTTGCGGAAAAAGTCTGATCATTTGTGAAAATGGAGCATTCTTACATTCTGACTGAGCATCATATAATATTTCTGCCCTTTGCGATTTCTCTAGTTCAAATAATTTATTCACGTTGTTTCTTGTTTAGCAATAGTTTCTGATACAATGATTTTTATGAACTACGATATAGATTCGCATCAGAGAAATAGTATTATTAAACTGCAATCGTGAATCCAGAATCCCTTTTCTTCACCAAGATTACTCGATATCTCCAAAGACTCGTGGTATATAAGAGTGTACCGGAATCCTTTTAAAATTCTAAGGAGTTTTGTTTTGCAAACGACGCGAAATATACGCCCTTGTGAAGTGTTTGTAAAAAAACTTATTGTGCTTTGTTCGTGGTGAAAGCAATAACCTGAGTTTAAACCCTTTTATTATAATAATTACTTAGCACAATTACTATATGTATCATGCAATGCTACTATTTACAATTATAATGTTGATCGCCATTTCCCTCATTGCGGAAGATAAATTATGGATAATTGCCACCGTCTGTCGAACTTTGAGTAATTTGTAGTATGCTATCAAGGACGACCGTGACGCCTATCCTAAGTCATTAAACTTCAAAATGCATGAACCCGTAAATAATGACGGAATCTTAATATTATCTTAAGGCGATTAAACAAAAATAGAGTTTGGTATAATTTTTATTGTATACTTTGATATTTTGATAGATCATGTTTCGTATAAAAATAAAACTGTGTTTTGAATGAGGAAGCAACATCTAGCCTAACTTCGTCATCAGTACCATGCCCCTAATGATTTGGGTATTTTGACATAGCTCAATTTTCAGAAGGAAGATCTATGTGTGTCCATGCAACAGTCACAAAGGATATTGGGTAGTATCTGCGATGCATATGTTGGAACGTGTTACAGACAAAGGAAATTTGGTCAACAAATCCGATAAAATGAGGGCGGCACATCATGAATTGTGCAGGAGGACGTTTTTATGCATACAGACCGATGATTTTTGAGATTTTTGAGAAAAAAATAGTTTGAGCATTCTAAACATTTTTATTTAACTTCAGTTATGATTTTTATCTAAAATCTACAATTTTAAAAACCGGAGGTTCATTTTGAATCAGGTCCAAGAAATGGTTCTTCAAAATTCAGTTTTTGCTCGTTTATTTGTCACAATCCGATCCTATTTGCCGTAGTCCAATCTTTTTTTCTAAGCAAAAAGGAAATAAATTTTAACGTAAAAGTTCTGTACTGTGAGGCTTGACAAACGTTATTTACCTTTTGATTAATTGATATAAAGCTTAGAAAATTTCATGTTTAAATGAGAAAGAAAAAAAGAATAGAAACTTCGATGATAATTGGTTTTGCACACAGGAAGAAGTTTCTAAGTTGTTCAATAATAACTACCCTGATCGGCTTATTACACGATCAACAGTAAGCAAGGTAGAGTGCAAATTTGTGGACTTGGGTCACGTAAAGGTAGGGTTACAAAAGATCGTCTGGCAATTACAGAACAAAAGCCATGGGATGTTGCACTAACGTTTCAAGAAAATCCTCACACGTTAAACCATGCAGGCTCATTGCAGGAGCCAATTAGTCACTCTACCATTTTAAAATGTCTAAAAACGAACAAATAGCATCCGTGCATAAAATGATTTTGACACAGGAGTTGAATTTTGTTACATAATGATTGACTAATGTGTAAGTGTGTAATATATGTAATGTAATAGCAATCTGGAATTTTCAAGATGCATAATTTTTTCCGACAAAGTTACTTTCTACCTAGACGGGTCTATCAATAGCCAAAACGGTAGATACCGGGCACCTGAAAATCACACTGGCTGATGGAAGGACACACACAATTCCGACCAAAAATCAACGTATAGACTCCACTAGCCATTTATAACTAAGTTTTATATATCACAGTTAGTAAACACTAAATTAAAAATCTTGTTGCATATAATATCATTCCAGTTGATTACAATTTTATCGGAACTGCAAAACGATAGGCGACGTACACGTAATTTATTAACGTGCTAAGAAATATATTTCAATTTCTCTCGGAGATTGAAATTTCGTAATATCTCATCAAGGAAGCTGATGGAATCTCTGGAAAGTCCTCAGTCCATTAATCTAACTTTACCCTTTTCCATTTTTATGCCTCGTTAAAACCGGCTGTGCCAAATTGGTTAGCAAATATAGCTTTAGTAGGATTATGTGTATTGCTTCGCCTTATTAGAACGCATACGTACACCTGGTTTATTGCAGCTTTGTAATTATTTATCAGAATTTAATCAAAAAGCACATTAGCTTAATGAAATAGTAGCAAAGCGATAATGTTTTCTGTAAATTCCTCTTGCTCTGTCATTTATAGAATAGAAAGAGGTCAGATACGTAATTTTTCTATTTTGGCGTAACAGACCGAAATGTTGGCGCCTTATTTATTTCTCCTATCAAATTATTTTCCTTGCTTTAGATACAACTACACTGATAAAAGCATGAACCAATATTATACGTTTTTGTTACTAATTTGCAGGTATGGCCACACAAAGGTGTGGTGCGATTTGCAGTCAGAGTAAAATTTGGGCAACTTGCGGTCGTTGCTTAGTTCAGATAATTATTTCGTTATGACTCCTACGAATTGTGGTCACAGCACGGACAATTTCTATAATTTTCTAAATTCATTTCTCAAGGAGCGCAGCTCTTAGCGTAATCGGCTGGTAATTTGTGATTTGGATTGCAATCTGTTTATTATTATTTATGTTGGGATGGTTATCTAGATTGCGATTTGGTATAGCTGGTCTGTTACCTATGGTGTATACAGACAACCGGGGTGTATACGGAAACCTCAGGGATACTCTAAATTGATATCTCCATACGCAAAGCGCTGAGCGTAATAAGCTGGTAATCTGCGAATTGAGTTGCTATATGTTTATTATTAATTTTGCGGAGATGGTTCGTTGGACTGCGACTTGGCCTAGCTAGTTTATCAGATTTTGGAAGGGTGAGTGCAAATTGTACGAATCGTAAATTGCATGGAGTCAACATAAATGCCAATTTCAATGTCAATAAAAGTAACTTCCACAAAATGGCAAATCATCCAAAATGTCTGCGTTTCATTTTGCTGTTTTATACTTCGAAGTTGAGGAGGTGCACAATTTGGTGTATGCTGGCAAACATTTGCGGGATCTAGTCTTATTTGACGAAGTAATTGAAGCAGAAATATGGAAAAGAAAGAATATGTGCCATCACCACGAGCCGCTAGAAAAGCCGCGCATCTCGGAGGTATGCAACCAATCGAACTATCAAAAAACTCCTGTTGATTTCAATTTAATTATTCATTCAGAACAATCTTAAGTGTTAGGGACAACTGGATTACCATCAGGAGAATTTGTCGGCCAGACTTCCACTTGATCCAACCAGTTATTAAGAACACTCGCTCGATGTGGACAGGCATACCGTTCATAAAACTTGATCACTCTCCTATTGTTCCAGCATAGGAAAGACTAATTGGCTTCGAAATTTCATTGAGATACTTTTGAGGATTCTGTTCCATCTAAAATGGGATGCAGAAGCATGTAACCTCCATCACTTATTGCGAATCAATCCTCTCGCCATCATATTGTGCTCTTTCTCGAATATATTTTGGGTTATTTCGGATTCTAGCCTGTTAAATGTAGGTATACTGCGTTACATATTTGGTTTAAATCCGAAGACGTAAATACTACTAGAGATTATTGAATGAGTAAGTTTTAAAATCGGCTATATAGTTTTGAAAAACTCATTTCAATTAGTGACACTATATTTACACCACACACATGATTACAATAAAAAGTGGGGTAAAAATGCATACTTAGAAGTTTAAGAAAAGATTTTTTTTTCACTTCGGTCTATACGGTTGTGATAATGCTTGCCTCAAGCTAGCTAAACACCTATCACCGAATTTATTATCAAACAATTGTGTGGTCAGTAGCTTACCGACGTGATGTAGTGTCAGTAAATTAGACTACAGTCCTTGCAATCATCGTCATTCAATTAGTGAAATTACTAAACAGGAAAAAATACAATCTAACTTTCATGAGACAAGATCTCACTTCCAGAGTAGATTATGTCTCATCATATTCGGGAGTAACTTATGTTGCGAGAGTATAAAGCAGGCATGGGCAACCTTTTTGTAGAAGTTTGATGCTGTGAGTAATCTTGAAAAATATACATCTTTGTAGTATCCTTATGATTCATTGTGAATTAAGTTTAGACGGGCCGTGCTAATATGCAACGAAAGAATTCAGTAGCGATCCGGACAAACCTTATTCGAGGGCCGTAGGTTGCCCATACCTGGTATAAAGTAATGAGACTGGTAGAGTAGTGTTAGATTGGGCAACACTGGTGACGCGGGACTTAGGGAGTAGGTAGGTGAACGTGTGATACGCCATCAGTGCGAAGTGGAACTCACTTGAGTCATGTTGTTTGTCCGTCGCGAATGTTTTAGTAAAGTAGGTTTTGTTTGTGCGTTCTGACAATGAATGACACAATATTCGAACAACTTTGTGCGATCAGGTTATGCTCCAGAAACGTTGGTAAAACTTCAGCAGGCCTACAAGAACAGTGCTTTATCAAGGGTCCCGGTGTTTTGATGGTTTAAGGAATTTGCAGAAGGAAGAGAGTCAATTGGAAATGAACCTAGCAGTAGGTCTTCTATTTCAATCATCGGTTGACAGTCATAATGATCGGAGCAGAGTTGAATTTTGAATCACATCACAGTTCATCAGATTTTGACCAATGAATTGGGGATGAAAAAAATTTGCTCATAAAATGTTCTGAGAAACATTACGCAGGATCAAGAGGACATGAGGAGGGACACATTCGCTGACCTTTTGGAATCAATTGATGGTGATCCCCATTTTCTGGAACGTGTTATTATCGGTGTCGAGACTTGGGTGCTTGGCTAGGATCCGGAAACCAAGTGCCAGAACATGAAATGGTACATCCCAAGCTTTCCAAGGCTAGAGAAAGCAAGAATGAGCAAGTCAAAGATTCTTGAAAAATTTTGAAACCGGGTTATGTGTGTGAGACCAAACATCAAACAGAACTGGGCGTTACATTACGACAAAGCGTCTTGTCACACAATAAGTCCAGCAAACCGTTTTTTGGCCTGTGAAAACGTTACTGTGGCTCCTCAGCCTCCTTACTCGCCCGACTTGAGTCCTCGTAACTTTTCCCTTTTTCTGAGATTGAAACAACACATCAAGGACTGTAACCTACCGACGGAAAGCTATTCCAGTATCACAGTTCCAGCACTGTTATGAGGAGTAGAAGAATTGTTTTCAGCGTTATGTGGATTTCCAAGGCAGTTGCTTAGAAGGAGACAATATTGAGTTGAAATATTATTGGAATAAAATATGTGAAAAAGATCGGGTTCATTAATTTATTTACATACCTCGTAGGTGTTAAACTTAAAACTATTGGAAATGTAAAATAAAGCTACTGACATACTGCTGAACTGTTGCAAATTTAATCAGAAGATACAGCTATCTTCTTGGTTCTATCTAATATTGTGCGATATAACTAATAAATTAATACAAAGGAACTACACGAAAACAGATCTAGGTACAGCTTCAAAACATATAGGTACATAATCGTAATTTTCTTTTCCTCATTTTTGAGTGATTGTCAATCGCCCCTATAATAAAAATGAGGTTTGTCATGTGATAAGGGATGGTAGTTCCAGTCCTCTTGTATAAAATATAAGAGCTTGGAGAAGAAGTGGTATAACTATATTTCTAGGAGGCAAATAATTGCGTTCGCTTTTTATTATTTCTTAACGCTATATAGATTGCAATTTAATAACATGTAAACAACTGTAGTTCTTGATGAGTTGGCTAATGGAAACCTTCTTGAAAGTGTTTGAAATTATTGAAAATACCTCCAGCCAGTAACGAAGTTTGATACCTATGATAAATGTGACCGTCCAAACTTGAAAATTCAGGAGTCTATTAATGGAAAACAAAGATCACGATTATCAGAGAAGTTCAACAGGCTATTGAAAGATGCTGACATCTGTTATAGAAAGAAATATCAGGATAGAGGACAAAATCGAGAGAAAGCTATGGTGATATGTTGGATCTACAGAAGTACTTGTTAACTTCATACCTAATTAATTTATAAGCTCTTTATTGCCTCGAATACATTGAATTTCAGACTCACACTGCTTATTAAATATATACTTGGTTATAGATCCGCTTTAAATTCAAAGATCCAGATACTATTAGAGGTAATTATATGCGTAACTTTGAAAATCGGCTGTATAGTTTTGAAAGACTCACTTCAATTAGTGAAGATAGTAGATAGGAACCTTTACGAGACAATATCTCACTCTCGGAGTAGATCATATGCTTCGTAATATACCTCGTAATAACTTACGTTACGAGGTGTCTAAATGAAATAGTGAGTCTGGTAGCGTTCGATTGGGCAATACAGGAGACGCAGGCCTTGGAAAGAAAACAGGTGAACATTGATACGCCATCAATGTGAGTTGCAACTCGCTAGAGTCACGCTGTCCGACCGTAGCGATTGTTTTAATGCAGCAAGTTTTGCTTGTGCGTTCTGGCAATAGGTGACACGAATTTCGAACAACGGCGTGCGATTGGGTTTTGCTTCAAATTTCAATACAGTGCAACGAAAACTTTTGCAAAATTTGGCAGGCCTACGGTGACAGTATCGTGTTAATAAGGGCTCAGATGTTTCAGTGGTTTAAGGTATTTGCAGGCGGAAAGGGTTGATTGAAGGTTGACCTCGGAACGGAAGGCCTTTTGTTTGAAGAACCGAGGCAAATGTCGATAAAGTCCGAGGTCTTGTGCGTTCAAATAATCGATTGATAGGTAGAATGGTCGGGGCAAAATAGACTTTGAATCACACCACCTTTCATCAGATTTTGATCAATGAATTGGAGCATGAGAAAGGCCTGCTCAAATATGGTTCAGAGAAACCTTACGTGGAACCAAAAGGACGTCAGGAGGACGGGTGCGTTGACTACGATGGTCGCCATTTTCTGAAACGTGTTAAAGAAACTGTACGTCAAACAACGCAACCGTCAAAATCTTTGAATATTAAACAGCTAAACATCAAGCGAAATAATCGTCAAATGTCAAACAAACTGAACGTTAAAAATTGCAACATCTAGAATGTCAAATTTTAATTCAGAGTAAAAGATCAAACCACCTAATCGATCTACATGATACGACTTTACTTTTGTCCCTAATTCGAGGCTTGAACGAAAGGTCGCCGTATGAATATTTCAAATACTAAATCTCTGAAACATCAAACCTGTCGATTACCAAAAAAAAAGAGAAAATTTCAAATGTTAAACTTATCAAATACCTAATAATTCAGTATCAAACAAAATAACCGTCAAACTATAAAATGTCAAAAACTAGACGTCAAAGGAAATAATAGTTGGAACCTTGACATGTCAAGCAAATTAAATGTTCAAAGCTTCAGAACCTTAAAACGCCAAACAAACCAAACGTCAAAAGCAAAGAACTAAACGTCAAAAGCTCCAAACGTCAAACGAGTTTAATGTCAAATTTATAAGATGTCAAACTTCAAACGTAATGTCAACGAACTAAACGTCAAAAACGGTAAATGTTAATAATAATAATAATAATAATGGACTTTATTCAGGAAGCTAAATATGTCGGGTTGATATATACGAGGTACATAATGTATCTAATCTCTAATTGAGTACGAGTCAGTATTAGAAATAATAGCATGAATCTAATCTAACAACAATCACATATTAAAAGTTACATATGTATTTAAATATTCAGTTATGCTACAAAACGCATGTGATGTCAGATACATTTTAACCTCTCTTTTATAGGTATTCATAGACCAGAAGGACTTGTACATATCAGGTAGTTTATTATGTAATTTTATACAAATACAAAGTGGTGATTTTTCATATAATGTTAGTTTTTGTCCCGAAAACGAAAAGTCATAAACATTTCTTTTTAAGTAATGGTGTAATGGCTTATATTTCTCAAATTTCTCTAGGTTTTGTTTAACAAAAACGACGCATTTATTATACATAGTTATATATAATGATGCACAAAAAAGGTAAGAATACCCTGCTTCACAAAAACGTTGCTACAGGTACCCCTGCAAGGTATATTAAAAATTAGGCTTTTGCGCCACAAACACCTTCTCGCCTTCCACAGCAAGACCCATACCATAACATTATAAGACATTATTACGAAGGCCAATGCATAAAAGATCTCAATTCGATTTTTTCTTGGTTTTCAGCTGATAGATTACATAATGAGTACTGCTTAGCTTTTTACAAACGCAATATAATTGCTAATTCCATGATAAGCTGTTGTCAACCATAACGTCCAGTATTCCCACATTTTCCCTTGTTGCACGCGGCATCTGCAAATTGGGGAAGGGCCTCCTTTTGTGAAAATATACTATTTTTGTTGTTTTCATTCAAAACAAATCTATCTAACTTGCACCATGACTTCAGATCCTCCATTGTATTTATTATGCAGCATTTGAGATCCTCGACACCTTTAGCTGATACTATTACCGATGTATCATCTGCAAAAACCGTGGAATAGCCACATTTAAAATGTCCCGGTAAATCCTTCAATAGTTAAAAGAAAGAAAAGAGGTTCCAAACAGATACTGCGGTACTCTATGCTGCCTTTTCGAACTCTTCCTGCCAAACTAATGTCATGTTGTTGGAATAAAACCAGTGAAAGGAAATCGGTCCCATTACTTTATTTGCAGACCTCGTGTTAAACTTAAAACCATTTTAAATTTCAAATAAAAAATTGCAGCTTTCTTCTTGCTTGTACCCAACGTTGTGCGATATAACTAATAAATTAATACAAAAACTACCTGAAAACATAGATCTACAACTTCAAAACATATAGGTACATAGTGGTAATTTCATCTTTGTCATTTTTGCGTTATTGTCAATCTCCTCTCTAATAAAAATCAGGTTTGTCATGTGATAAGAGGTGGTAGTTTCAGTCCTCTCGCATAAAAGATAAGAACTTGGAGAAGTAGTATAACTATATCCCCGTGAGACAAATAATTGCGTCCACATTTTATTATTTCTTGACGTTATATAGATTTCAATCTAGTAAAAAGTAAAAGGTTGTATTTATAGTTCTTGATGAGTTTTTTAATGAGAGGCCTCTTGAAAGTGTTTGGAATTATTAAAAATGTCTCCAGTCAGTATTGATACCTGATACCTGTGACGAATGGGACCGTCCAAACTTGAAAATTCAGGAGTCTATTAATGAAAAACAAAGATCACAATTACCAGAGAAGTTGAACAGGCACTTAGAAGATGCTTACGCCTGTTATAGAAAGAAATAGAATAGAGGACAAAACTGAGAGGAAACTATGGTGATATGTTGGATCTACAGAAGCGCTTGTTAACTTCATACGTAAGAGCTTGTAAGTTCTTTATTCACTAAAATTCTGGGCACTGACGATGGGCAAGTTCAGTTGTTCATGTGATAACGTATACCCAACACTAATGAGAGTTACACAATTCTCTTAAAAGGGCATATACGAATATGCTTACAGAAATATGAATTGGATACATAAACTTTTGGACATAAAGGATTTATTTCCTATATCTTATAGTTAAAGGATATTGAGTGATAAGACTGGAATGATCTTTTATGGAATTTGCACGAGTAATTTCCTGAAACTACTTGTCTTTGAGATAAATCGCTTAGTTTCTCAAATATTGCCATAGAGTGGCCCTTTTGTATAGTACCAGACGATCAAGTCATTCTTTTTATTGAGCTGCAGTATTTGAAATCCGAAATTACCTATAAATTGCCGACAAATGATATTGTAGATATATTATCTAATACTATTATCAATACAAAATTAGTGTCTTATTGTATTTATCAAGTAGTATAGTAGATTACAGCTGAGTAAAAGATTTCCAAGGACGACACAGACCTAAACATTCGCCCATTATCCGCAACAATAGAACTATATTATCAAGAAGCTTACATCGAATGGGCCGCATAGAATAATAACCTTCAATTTAAACAGCCGACGCATTTGGAAATTCGCGGAACTTGGAAAATGTTGACAAGCCAACGATGCCTTTTTTCTCAACAACGCTACGATGGTTATGCGACGACGTTTGGCAAACGAAAACGGCCCCTTTGTTTCCCTCGCACACCCACTTCCCCGGAATATGTCGTTTCTTCGATCCTACGTGTGTTCAGATAGTGGAAATATTTGCTCGGTTCAATAACCACTCGACGAGACGCAGACGACGATTTCTTGAATATTGGATATTTTCTCTTGGATTCCTCCTTCTTTCCCCATTTTCTCGCACACGTCTGTTCCACCTTGTATGTTAGACTTAAAGAGTGCGAAGGATTTAACCCAAGGCTATCAATACTGGCAGTTTTTCCGAAGTTAGAGATATCACATCATATAAAGCTTCCCGTCTTGTTTGTTACTTGGTTTAATTTCGGAACACTTACAAATTCTTATTTGTCATCATCCATTTATAGAAAGAAATTGTTTAGCTCAATTTTATTTACCGGAATATGAAGCTGAAAAAGTGTAAAATGTGGAAGTTTATTCAAAACCTTACAATAGGAAATCATTTAGCTGAAATTTTAATATTAAATCTGCACTTAATACAATCCTCGACAATAATATCTACTCCGTACCTCTACGGAAAGGAATACAAATTCAGTAAATTATAATTGCAAATTGCGCCATTATCTTGCGAAGAGCGACAGAATGACAAATGTGCTTGTTCGAGCAGAATTCGAGAGATCAGACCGCATCGATTTCAATAACGTCCTTCCACTAACTTCAACGTTATTTAGTTAGTTAAACAACGAGTTTCGCAAGGGAAATGAATTCTATGCGGTAGTCAACGAGGAAGTTCATCAAATCGAATGGAGGAGTAACTTCCGATAGAGATGGGAGCGGTTTGTAAAAATTCACTCACGACCATTGTGGTAATTCGGTTTGATTTTAAGTTACAAGGATGACGTTAGTTTATTCGACTATTAAATTTATTTTATACATTACCTTTTTGATGCAATATGGGAGACCTATTGAGATATTTATTTAATTTCACACTAGTCCGCTATAATTTCAATTCATTTTTTATTTCTTTAATGATTTATTGGTTTTTGTTTTGTTCGGAAGTTAAATTTAGAATTCACTCCATTTCTAATTTCCAGACGAAAATAAATAAATAATTTTTATAAAGTTTGCAGAATTGGGGTTATGAATGGAGAAAGTAGGAGAATATTTTGGGTGTTTATGAAAGATAAAACCAGCGTGCGGTAAGCAAAATAAGCTGCGGCAATTGCTTTGAAAGAGAATAGAATACGCTATCTCAAATAGATATACAGTAAAGTTTCGCTTATCCGACATACACGGGCCGATCGGAAGTCAGATAATAAGAAGGAATTAAGAAAAACCTATTCGACGTTAAAGTACCTAAACATCACGTTTTACAACAAATAAACGGAAAAATACAATTACATACACGGGAACGCCCGATACATTAGTCCTAGGCTGGACCGCGGACTTTGTGCGACGTTGGTCAGGTGGCCTGTAGACAAATTGTGCTTGCTGCTCCGGCATAAAGGTGAACTTTCATCACTAAAGAAAACCTCTTCAATGACGTTACCATTAATTTAATAAAACTCGTTTTACTGACAAGGGAAGATCCCAAACCCGGTAATTCAAAAAATTATGAAACTTTGGGAACATGTAGATCACATATAGGTATGTACTACGCATTTCTTTTTCTGCGGAAGCACATTCTGAGTGGGTGAAAAAAAATGTTTTGGAAAATTTTATATTCTGCCGACGCGCATAACTCGCTAACGGTAAGAGATAGGGGAAAAGTTTTAAGACAGAAAATGTTTGCTTGGATAAAATTTATCAAGCAGACAAGAAAGAAATATTTACTGTATTTTTTCATTAGATTAGGATGTTTCCTATCTAAAAGTTGTAGGTTATCGAAGGAAGCTACATTAGACCAGTAAATAGTAAACATGTTGTGTTGAATACCGTCCAGGAAAAGTTTCCCAAAGTATCATCTATGCAGCAATTGCACAGGAAAATGGTGGAGTAATATTGTGACATGACAACAAATTATTCCTACTTGTATTATTCTATAGTATTATTAGATTACTTTTTCTAGGTGGGAAGAAGCAATAAACAGAGGTGGTACGCGACGAAAACGACAACTTCTGTGCCCATGTCCGTATAGTTAGCAGTGATAGCATTGTGTGGCAAATTCCTTAGAAATCATCTTCGACTTGGCGCTGATTTCGAACAGACGTTTCTTATCGATTCGATTTTCTTCGATTCCTCCATTTGAGAGATTGGAGATTTATTTCTCCCATTCGTTTTTCTATTTCTTTTCGCGTTAAATACTCTGCCACGGCTCAAAGCACTACTCGCCGTATTTTCGCAGACGTTGCTTTCACTCCGCTCTGACGGAGGCGATGGCAAAGTCAAGTGAGTCATCTTCTTCGTCGCGTGACGAAGGTTCATGTCATTTGGAATCAGATGAACATGATTCTCGCGGGATCGACAATGCTGATAATGTCTTAGGGGTAACATCTTTGCTCGGTCTGCACGTCGTTATACCTTTAGAATGTAGACGTGCAGTTGTTTCAATCGATTTTCCAGGTGATGTTCTGCATAATAGGATTGATGATATTCTAGAACAAATGTACTTTTATATACCTCGGATTGGTTCTAGAAACAATCCTATATTCCATACATATCGAATCCAAATTAATAGTTACTACGACAGAAAGTCCTATATACGGAACTCGCGAAAGTTTTAGTTAGACTTACATAGGTACGACGTATGACGAGTTAAGTTACCGATATTTAAATTGTTTTTACTGTTTGCTTTTTCTTAGGTCATACCTGCAATGCAGAAATATTATATAACCTTCAAAGGGCATGTCTAAAAGGAATTCACCCTACGTCAGGTGTCTCTCAGCAATCGAACCTCGGTTCGTTGTTGTTCGTGCTATATGCCGTGATAGATTAATGAGATAAAGCAAGACGTACAATGTCTGGCTTGGGAAAACCAAAAACTGTACTTTGACATCTACATTTTAGGATTCACATAGTTAAACACCATAATCTTCGAATATACACTAGAAACTTGAACAAATAAATCCAATGAATTGAGTTAAAATAAAACGTATTTTAGTTTGATTTTTTCATATATATGTATAAATGAGATACAATTTTGACTTAAATAAAGCTTTCAGTTGAGTTGAGGATGTATATTCATCTTTTAACTATGGTGTAACCTGAAAATGTATTCCCGCGGTCACAATTTATTTCGGGTTAGGACGTCGATACATAAAAGCATTTTAATCAGATTTCAGAGAGCAAACGGCACGAAGCTTTTATTTCTAAAACATTCATCCTCGAAATGCATTAGCGCTGGACGAAATTACATCAAACCCCTAAACTTTTATATAACATTAGTCCAGTCATTCTGTACATTTGGAAAAAAGTGAACCGGTTAAGCCAAATTTTTTTGTGTTGTGGGTGAGCTTAGAAAAACTTAACTTGAGATTTGAGACCAAGATTTCGTATGTGCATTTTCCGCCATCTAAGAAAAAGGGGTGCATTCTTGTTTTTGCTACAACTCGGTTCCCCGTCGAAATACAGAATTGTTTGGTTATTTTTGTTCCTCTTCCGACGATCTATAATTTAGGTCCTATCAACTTTTCACCTATTATTGTTAGTTGTTGAGATATCGAACAAAACAGACAAAAAATCAAAAATTCGATCTGGTATTTCGGGGTTTTCTTTTACTTTAATACTCCTCGCAAACATGTCTATTATAAAACTGTAGAGGATATTCAGTATTTTCAATAGTTTTCGTATTTTCAGTGGTTTCAGTGGTTTCAGGAGTTTCAGTGTTTCAATTTCTCGGTTCTCGGTCGAGATACAGATTTGTTGTTCGGTTATTTTTTGTTCGCCTTCATTTTACACAAACCGAAATCTCTACAGATTTACTTGAAACCCAAAAAACCAGATCGAATCTTTGATTTTTGTCTATTTTGCTTGATATCTCAACAACTAACAATAATATGAGAAAAGCTTATAGTACCTAAATTATAGATCGTCGAATGAGGAACAAAAAAACAACCAAACAACAATTCTGTATCTCGACGGGAAACCGAGTTATAGCAAAAACAAAAATTCACCCCTCTTTCCTAGATGGCGGAAAATGCACATAGGAAAATCTTGGTCTCAAACCTCAAGTTAAGCTTTTCTAAGCACCCCCATCCCCACAACATATAGAAAATTTGGCTTTCCCGGTTCATTTTCTTTTCTTCGCCTTATTTTTTGAGAGAATGACTGGACTCCAATATTAAAAAATACGTATACACCCCTGTTGCATGTCTTGCAAAGCAATGCTTAAAACCTTGTTCTAAACCTAGAAATTAATATTCTTTTACTAATACCTAACAATATTATTCTATTTGTTTATATTATCAATTTCATATTGTAATACTTTTAAGTAATTTGGTTTTCTTTTTGTGAAAATTAAAGACGATTTTGTTATAGTGAATAAGTTAAATGTATATATATATATATATATTTCGTGACCTTTTATACTTATCTTATATGATAGATCTCTACCACTAATAGTTAGTGGTAGAGATCTATCATATAAGATAGTGAATAAGGTAATTTTTTAACTCCTCATTTGAAGTAAAGGTTTTACCGTCTAAAAATATTGTAGAGACCTGGACAAGTAATAATAAGAAGGTGCCAGATCTGGAGAATATGGTGGGTGAGACAGTACTTCCCATGCAAGCTGTAAAAGCTTTTGGTGAGTTACCAAACGTGTATGAGGTCTCGTATTATCTTTGTGGAACACTACACCTTTACTGTTGATCAATTCTGGGGTTTTCTGTTTAAGTGGATCATTCAATTTGTCCAGCTAATGATAGTATACTTCAGAATTGATCGTTGTGTTGCCCGGTAGAATCTAAAAAAACCGATTTCATTGAAGTCACCTTTTTTATGAATACCGGCTTTCGAAGTGCTTTGAATCGGTTCATCTTTTCTACTCCATGATCTCTCGCGTTTAACATTGTTGTGGACAACCCATTTCTCGTCCACAATGATGATGCGCTTCAAAAATGAATTATTTCCTTGACGTTTGAGAAGCAAATCACAGACGTCAATGCGATGGCACAAATTTCTTTCCGTAAGAACCTGAGGAACCCATATATCTTTGAGATTACACCTAGGCGTTTCAAATGATCCTGAAAGGTCGGATTCGATAAATTTAATCTCTCAGCGATCTCACGAGTTAGAATTAATGCGTTTAGTGTGTCTTCATCAGCTTCAGCCGGCCTTCCAGAACGTGGTGCATCTTCAACATCATAGTTGGCGGATCGAAATTTTGCAAACCGGTTTTGGTACTGGCGTTCTGTCAAAACATCTTCTCTATATACATCGAATCATTTTTTTTGCTTGAACAGCATTTTTTCCTTTTCAATAGTAAAAAAAAAGGAAAATATTCCGAAAATGCTGGTTTTCATTTCCTATATTTGATAGGGCACCAACCAAAAGGTGCTGCATAGAATCAATCAATCTTTTTATAAGCAAACCCTTACTATATAAGCTGTCAAAATATATAATGACCATGCGGCCTAAGTGTGAAGTCGGCTGTGAAAAATACAATTAAGTCCTCTGTTGGGAAAAAAACAATTACTTTCCGAACAACCCAATATATCGAGTGGGAGGAACATGGGGAAAATTTTTCCTTCTCCGTTTTCGAGTATAAGTTATAGCGTTCGCTTAATACGTGAAAAGCCTTAATTAAATTTTAATCTAGGCATCCCGACAAGAATCTCTTTCACATCCCGAGTATTCATCGCATCTCATAAATTGTCGTCGCTTTGCTCCTTCGAAGTTCGGAAACTTTAAAACGTTCCAACAGGTTACATAACGGCGTGTCGTTGAAAGCCCGCAACCATTCACAACGAAGACGTCTGACAAATTTTAATTAAGTTTGCTTTAAGAAAGAACTTATTGCTGCTATTATACGATATCCGACAAAATTTATTATGCAATGATATATACCCACCTTGAAAATTTAAATAAGTGAGGTGCTAGTTTCAATTACTTTGTCTAGTATTTACAAAAATCTGTTGTAAAAGTCGTTAACACAAATTCAAAGAAGTGAGATAATATTTTAGAAGTAGACCCCTGCACAAATATGACAATGACTTTGGGCTAATTTGTTTAAACGTGCCTTAATTGTTTTCAATCTCAAATATTCATGAAGCATCAATAAGGAGATTGTAAAAAGGATTATGGCCATACATATTGAAACATTCATTTGATTCCAATTTTATCATTGTGACTAGATACGTTCTACGAAATCACCATCTTGTTTGTAAAACTGAGATATCAATATTTGAAAATAACGTTCATAGAATATACTGTTTCGCCATCTATAGGTTTTGGTTATAGTATTTGATTGATATATTGCTGAATTCCAGCTTAATGACTTTTTCGCACCAGGTTCGTACTACGAAAGCAACATTCTTCTTTTTCAGCAAAAATATGTCGTATTTCAGTAGAAGTGAAGGTATTCTATTTCGGTGATTAGAATGTAACGCAAATGGGTGCCATTCTAAAGATGTACTATGTATTGTGGGAAATCAAAATCAAAAGAAGAATAATACAAAAGGAACATTTATTCTTAAAAGTAACAGTTATCGACTTGCAGAACTAAACGTCCCGTTCAGGTTATTCCCGAGTTTGCTGACGATACTATTTCCTGTAGTTTAGATGGAAAGAATATCGTGCGTGTTCCTTCATCTTTTTCATCTGTGAGAAATCGTTAGATACAGTAAAGCCCCCATATAAGCCAAATTTCGAACTTATTGTTGGATGAATTACAATTTATGAGCTCACTATCATGTTTATTAAGCATTATTATATTTTTGCACACTAACGGTAAGTATCTACGTATTCCGGTTATATACATACATCTAATCAAGTTGTTTTTTCTAGATCTCAAAATCATATTCTGCCATCTGAAATCAGTAACGGAAACGCAGTCGGTGCCGAGGTTGCTGGTATTTCTAAGTGGGTATCTGCAAATTTCTACTTGCAGTTGGACAAGTAGATTCATATGTATCAGTCTGAAAGCGGTTCGCACACGAAACTAGAACGATAGAAAATATTATCTTCTGAAAACTCTGATTTTTCATATATTTTGAGACTAATATTCTACTCTCAGTGCAGTGTACAGGCTGCCTCAATCCAAGATGAATGGTCATCGTGCCTTAGCTTCCATTCATTAGCGGGCCTCTTCAATCAACATGACGTAGTTCGTTAATTTGTGTCCTTATCTACGGTCGCTTGCAGCGCTGTCGGGTGGATTGAGTAGCTCGCTAGCGCTGTTGCAAATTCCCAGCCCGGGTAAAGGAGGAGGGGGTCTTCTAGCACCCTATTGATAAACTATAAACCCAACTAGCTCACAGAAACAGGGAAATGCCTCGGAACGGGACGGATTCAACGATGATGACCAATGCGAGGAAAAGGAAAACGAATTTATGGAAAACAAAAAACGTACTTCGGGTAGGTATTTGGATTGTAAGATCATTAAACACAAGAGAACAAGAAATCACTAAAGATCTGATAGAGAAAAGCATAGACATATGTGGACTTCAAGAAACAAAAAGAAGGGAAAGGCCAAATTATGCTAGAAAACAACTCCCTGATGACCTGATGATGATGGTGTGGTGAAGGAGGTCAGAGCCAAAGAAGGAGTCGCCTTATTAATACACAAGATATTTATGGGGCAAATAACAGAATGTAAATATATCTCAGAAAGAATACTCTGCATAAAAATCAAACTACACGTCAAGTATTTAAATGTGATAGCAATTTATGTACCTGAGAACAACAGAGTTGTGAAGTAAGCTCTTACGAACATCTTCAGACCGTAATAAACGAGATCCCAAAAGATGAATATATGTTCATTATGGACGACTTTAACGCGCCCGTCGGTAATGACATAGTACTAGGGATAAATCAACAATTCAACGAAGACATCAAAAATGAAAACGGAGATCTTTTGACGGACATCTGTAGCACAAATCAAATACGTATTAATAACACTCTCTTCCCTCACAAAGAACAGTACAAATATACGTTTGAAAACACCAGGAAACAAAGACCTATGCCTATATATTTTGTCAAACAGGAAGTTGCGTCCTCCAAAACCGGAATGCACCACAAAGATTAAAGTCGAAAGCCTGCAATACGACTCAACAAGATACTTATACCAAAAGAGAATAACAGAAAGAACCAAAAACACATACATACCGGAAAGTGATGGTGTCGGAGAAAGCTGGATAAAAATTAAGTCAAATATCCTAGACTCCGCTAAAGAAGCTCTCGGTGAAAGAAAGATAAATTAAAATAAATCGTTCCAAAGATAAAAAACTTCATGGTTTCAAGATTCAGTTGGTAAATTTTGTGCGCTGCCTATGGTCAATACCTTTGCAGTTCTTGAGTTGCCTGCGTCTTGTACGCATGAAGGTGCACGTCATTAGTTAAATTTCGTTTGAGATTGCTGTGGTGGAGATTTCATTCCAAGGGACAATGCCAGATGGGGTGTTTGTTTCTTGTGTGACATTGGCACTTACAATCACGGTGTGTTTAGCTGATATTTTAGAGACAAAAGTATGGCTGACTCGACAGTTGATAGAATAAAAGGGTGCGCCATTCTGAATTGAAGTTTTTGTTGGGACGGCTGTATAACAATTTTAAAATACCAAATGAAAGATTGTGAAAAATTATTGATGTTTTATAATAGGACCGACACCTATCCTGGAAGTGAAGATTAGCCTGGAAAGAAACAACTAGCTTAATTAAAATTTTTGCAAAATGATTCTGTCCCGATTGTAAATCAGCTACAAACACGTCAAAGCTTTTAATGGAATGTAAAGCCAATGCTGTAAAAGTAAAAATATGGAGGAAATGTCAATTGTCAACAATCAACCTACATATTTGTTGTAACAGTTTTGAAACGTATATGTACATATATACACTATATACGAACACATAGTAATCAGGTATTGTGTTCTTTTTATTCTATAATATAAATTTATCAAGGTTCTCTTAATAATGATAATATCTGCAGGCCATTCTTACCAAATCAAAAATCATGGAATCTTTCACTATAGAAGCAACTTAAAGAAGATGAGCTGAAAATATAGAAACGCAAAGAGGAATATTGTGTGTGGCAAGGGACTAATGAAATAGCATTTAAATTCCTCTCGTTCTTTCGTATCATCGATATTATCCCTCACGTTTCGCAAGTAATTTCCAAAAGAATGACGCACTTCTGTGACGAAAGGAAATTGAATTTCGTAAGCAAATGAGTTAAAGTTCTGAAAAAGGTTCATACAGAATATATTTTATGCACATAATATTCGTAAGAGATTTAAAATAAATTTGGACAGTATTGATTTCGAGCTTAGCGAAATTTGTGTGCGACGTCTGTTAAATATTTTTAAGCGGCTAAAATACTAATTATTTCTTTTTCTGAGCAGATTCTCAAACATTTTCCGTACTACTATTTTGAATTAAGAAGTAAAAATAGAATTAACAGAGTATATTTCAGAACGGTATGTCAAGCCGTTTTCGTAAACATCATCAGCGAAACATAGTTCTGTACACACAAAACATTTGTTCATATTATGGCAACCAGTAACATAATAGAAACCAATGTTCTATTTATACCGATACAGAATTATAGTTCACTGATGATGTATTTACGAAAATGGTTTTAACCTTCCTATACTCACGCATACGGTCTGTGAGACCGATTTATATAGTATAGTATACGTCTTTCATTTTGACGTGAGTATAGGAAGGTTAAACACCGTTGTGAAACATTCTGCTCAATGTGTTTGTTGCTTTTTAATTAACCTAAAATAGTGGTAGAAGAGCTCGAAAGATAAGTATCTAAATATACCAAGAAATATATGTATATCTATATATACGTATATGGTAAAAAGTTCTAAAATATTAATTTTAATCTAATTTTAGCATTTACAAGTATTAAGTTGTAAATGCTAATGCGATCCACTCCAAACTTTGAAGAGTGTAAATCCCTTGCCGTGCTGCTTTACATCACCAATTTGATCCAACCAACTTTGGTTGATTTAATAGTTAAAATAAAATAGGTGTGTATATTGCTGATAAAGATGGGATTGCAGCTTAGGTCGTGACACATTATATCAAAGTTTCGATACGTTCAGTCATGACATTCTTTTAGCTATTTTGCAGTATCGCAAACACACTGACAAAGTCAATGCACAAATTTCCACTATCACCAAACAAATATTGCATGTCTCTCGACGCGCGTTTCGCTAACCAAGTTAGCATCCTAGATGCTAACTTGGTTAGCGAAACGCGCGTCGAGAGACATGCAATATTTGTTTGGTGATAGTGGAAATTTGTGCATTGACTTTGTCAGTGTGTTTGCTGTTACACCAAAGGTTCCAAACCAATTTTCTGTATTTTGCAGTATGTTGATGTATGTAAGTGATGCGGTATTGTATTCCATCGACTTTATATCTTAGTAATCATTAAGGTTCGACAAACGAGTGCAAGATAAGTTATGTAAATTGTAATAACGCCGGCCCTCCTTCGAAAGTTAATGTCGCAGCTTGCACATAAGTAAGGACAAGCGGTGGATTGACAGCGTCAGACTGGTTTACACTACTTAATGATAAGTTATCATTCACTTGTTTGCCGAACTTTAGTGGTCACACACATAAAAACGAATCTTTAATTTAAGCATATAAAGTGTGTATGAAACAAACGGTAAGTTCAACACACACCCGAACTAACCATATATTTAAATAAAATGTATCATATGGTTGCCACCAAGCAAATCAAAATATTGATTATGTTTGAATTTACTATTACTCTATGCATTATAACAACCTTATGATTTATTTGAAGGAAGTTTCTTTGTTCTGCCTATTTTTGAATTAAAAGCAAGCTATATTTTATTTCAATATAACTTTAAAATCAATGACATGCATAAAACATTTACGTTGATAGTGATCATACTACTATGTTTAAGTTAACAATCTCAATACATTTATTTCAATACAACTAAGAATTTGCAGTTAGCGTTTTAATTTTTGATTCAAAGGAATAATTATCAATTGGAACATATAACTTAAATACATCCCTATTTCATTATAGATCAATACATATATTCGAGCAAAGTATTCTTAAAGGAGGACGCTAAGATTTAATTCAACATTATATATTCAAATAAATGTATATATTTCGTTTAAGCAAAGATCTTTCTATGTGCACTCTAAAAGAGTTACCCTAAGAGGTAAACTTTCCAATCCATATGAACTGTCCTCTGACCTTCCTCAGAACAGTATTTCGAATCATTTACTATGCGTACATTCTGTACGCAAGTGATTTTCATTCGCTTGGTGCTCAGAATACGATGTAGATATGCTCCAGTAAACACAGATCCTACTCATCATCCAGTTAGCTTGACTAACTTGGCTAATGTAAATGTTGCTGCTGAGCTCGCATAAATTAATAGAATTTATTCTCATATTGTTTAAAACAGACCTGGGCAACCTTTTTTGTAAGGCGCCAAATAAAAAGAAGCTAGAAATTTTATGCTGCAAGTAATCTTGAAAAATATACATTATTGTAGTATCCTTAAAAGCAAGTTTGACGGGCCGTGCTAATATGCAACGGAAAAATTCAATTGCGCGCCGGATAAATCCTACCGTCGCGCGTCGGTTGCACGTGTCTGGTTTAAAGATTAATATATCCAAATTGTCTTCCATTTTAGGTATCGGTATTCAGACAGTCCATCAAACTACAAGGCTTGGAAGTGGGAACAATACATTGAATTACGTGAATATTAGTAAAAGGGTTGACTATTGTTAGCAAAGTACGTTTTACTAATTTCTACATTAAAAATTACTTCATCTAGCCGTTACTTACCGAGGGTAAAGGAAAACACGTCTTTCTGTGATACATTAGTATCTTCTTGTTTTAATCCGTAATGTGACGAGTATAGATTCTTCAGAATAGATTCATATGTAATAGTCATATCTAACTAACAGAGTAAGATTTCGCACAGCATTGACATAAAATGTATAAGAACATTATTATTTTGCCTCGCTATAAAACTACTCCAGTATTGATGACCAGATAAAAGCTAAGTTGTTCGCAGTCCTGAAGCAATTCTTTAACTTCTGGATTAGAGAAAGGGCATGAATTAACCTTGCTGGGGTTGCTGTGGGTATATCCCTGTATTTACCTCAAGCCATTATTTACAATAACTTTCAATGGAAGTTCGTAAGTGTGATCTTATATTACGCGTCGTTCACATCTAACTGTCACAGGTTGTACGCCCGACTGATTCTACACAATCGTGTAATCGAAGCTCAAAATGTAGTTCGTAAAATTGCGCAAATGAATTTTCGAACAAATTCAAATGTATTTTATAGCTACACAGAACGAAATTATTTTCTATTTGCATGAGCTCAAAACAAATCACCAATCGGTTTGAGTATTATTTCAACTAAGCAGTCAGAAATAGGAAATTTTTGCAAAAAATACTGACTGAAATATTAAATAATCCACATATAAAATATGAGACAGTTGCCATATGTAATAGATTGCTTAATAAAAGTATTTGCTTGACATGAATATATGGTGGAGGTGCTGGTATTCCCTTTATCGTGATTAACACAGTTAAAGTAAAATTCGAATCTACTCAATTTTCATACGCTTCGCTGAATAATTATAATTATGTTACAGAGTAAGTGTAAAATCGGGTTAAAATTTGATTTTAGTCATAGGCGCCAAGTTGTATAACACTTTTGAAGTTAATCCACAGAATTTCTAATAAGGATTGACCAGAACGGACATTTATACATATTTGATAAATTTGTAAATGACATATCGCTTAAATAAAGTTATGGCGGAGGCGCCGATACTTAAACTAAATTAACATATTTAAATAATCGTAGGTACTCATTTCACATCTCACTATACGAAAATGTAAACGAATGTTGGAATTTGCAATTTAGCTCTCTACTATTACAGAACAAATGATGTTAAACAAAATTTTGAACATATGGTTCATGTTCACAATAAAATCGTCGCAACTAATAAGCACTATATAAGTAAATTTTATATAAAAAGTTGCCCTATTAGTATTTTCACCATTCTACAGAATTAGTTCCACGACATTAAAGATATCGTAAATGATAACTGGAGCTTAAATTTATTTCAGTAGGTTCAGTAGGTCTTGTAGCACAAAAGTGATTTTTTCTGTATCATGGTAAATAATTTTCTGCTTCCTATGAAATTTCTAAAAATCTGTAAAGAGCTATTCTTTTCAATCAATTTTGATTTTTACTCGTAATACTTAAAATTTTGCATTGTTGTTAACCTGACTGCAAAAGGTATCGTGCATATATTTTCGCAACTATTTCTGTAAGCGCTACTAATTGTAAGTTTTACGTGCGCAATGTTAAGCATAAATGTTATACCCGATCACATATGTACATAAAGAAGCAAACGAATCTATTTTCAGTATGGAATATAATACATTTTTTCACAACTTCAAATACTGTTAACAATAAGACACATGTAGCATAAATACGCTTAACGGAAATTTAAAGTACAATTCTTCCCAAATCTTTTTCAACTTACCAGTAACAGGCAGCCGCAAACCATTACAAGCACAGTTTTAAATGTAAAATTTCTGATTAGAAAAAGGACATCTCGTCTACAAATGAAACATATAATCACTTTCAATATAAAAAAATTATTCTATTTCGATATACCACGAACGCAAAAAATAAAATATATACCACGACTATGTCAAAACGGATCGAAAAACTGTTGCTTCAAATTACGCGCTTATCCCTGTATTTTTCTCGCAACAAGTTGTACTGCGTTGCTGTCTCCCTCGTCACTTCCGTCGAATCATGGGGCGCCCCGGCATGACGCTTAGTTTTATATCCTACGGAAGCGGGGGTGGCGGCTAAAGCGCAGAATCAGCCCTTTTGCCGGGGGCGGCTAACAGTTCTAAATAAGCCATCCGGACACGATTTATGACAACTTCCAGGGAAAATGTAAATCGCGCGCGAATTATTTTAATAATGGAAATTTAACGAAGGGTATATGAAAATTTTGTGGGAAAGAGGCCTGAAATGAAATCCTTGGCCTAAATCAGCTATATTAGCTATTTAAATATAAGGTATTTGCCATATTAAATGGGTAAAATATGAATTTCATTACGACTTAACGAAGTGGTTGTAAATCCTCTCTCCTTTCATCGTAAATTTTGTAGGAATTTGGTCCTCGATTCGGAACGAACACTTATTTAGTTGGAAGTTATTTGTTTATTGCCTTGGAACCTTAAATATAAAAGACAGGTTTATAATTAAGAAGATACCGAAATCGTGAATTCCGAATTCAATTTTTTACTTTTAACTTTCATTGGGTTATTGCCCAGTTACTGTTGAAATAAGATATCAATTCATCTTTGTACACTGCGCTCATTAAGGAAAATTAGATTCTATTGAAATAATAGTCCCAACTGTTTGCATTCTATTAATTTTAGTGTTGATTCCTGTCCGAAGTCTTCTCTTATTATAGTACCTCTGGTCTCATTATGTTTTCTTTTCTCAATTTGCTATTATACTTTGTTTATCTTATCCCAGCTGTATTATTGCAGTGATAACAATGGTTTTATACAAATGTATGTATCTTTGTCTTTTTTCCACCATTTTTTACTATGGATTCAAGATATTGTCGTCACCGTTCGCAGCTCTTTTCCTAAGCAGTATATTTTACTATCTTCATTTTGTTCAGTATCTTCTGATTTATCATTATCACCGTCTTAGTTTTCTAGTATCTATTTCAATTTTCATACTATCTCTTCTATTTATTCATTTAATACTCTTTGCATCTTGTCCTTTGTGTCTGGCAGCTATACTGCGTACATACATCGTCTACATATAATAATCCCTCAGTTTTTATTGGTTTTAAGTTTCTGTACTGTACTGTTGTTTATATACGTTTTACCCTTCTTTTCTACTTGTTCACTTCATCCATAAGTACATATCTATGTTAATCCAAGGAAAATGTAGGTTCTCTCGCTGCCTTGATTTTGTTTTGGCATTTCAGACATATAGGATGATTCCTGATAAATGGTGTGTTAGCTCCCATATGCACCTAATTTTTTCATTTTATATGTACTTCTTTTTGCACTGGATATTTTATAATTACTTTACATCTTTAACTTTTTATTGTACTTGTTTCATTACATTGAATAAACATATATTGATTATTGAGTTAATTAAGTTCTCTATTTAACTCAATAATCAATATATGTGTTCTCTATTTAACTGTACCTGTTCGCTTCCTTCCCTCTCTATACTTTATACTATCTGTTCTTAGGATTCCTCAATTTCACATAGGAATCCAAATAATTTCATTTACAACTTAAAATAACTTATTTTGTGTAAATATATTTGGTTGGGATGTTATTTTACAACGATTTCTTGGTGTGTGACAAAGTGTATAATATTCATTCGATAGAGCTCTGTCTGCTCTACAAAACTGTACTAATCGTCTTTTTGAGTAATTTGAGAGTCAAGTCTGACCTCCATTCAAAGAAGACCATGATCTCCGTTTGATGGGACTGGAAGGACATGCTTCACTGGGAAATGCTCGTAAGAAATGCCACGGTCAATAAAGGGCTCTACATAGCCCAGCTACACCGCGTGAAAGAGGCTATTCAACTGAAAAGACCCCATCGACAAAGCCAAACCATACTTCTTCACGACAACGCCAGGCCCCATGTTGCGCAAGTCGTCAAAGCCGCACTCCAAGAGCTCGAATGGGAGTACCTTCAGCATACGGCGTATTCTCCGGATCTTACACCCACGGACTACCATCTTTTCCGCTCCCTGTCGTACCATGTGAGGGGCGTTACCTTCAACAACGAAGAGGACCATAAAACTGGCTTAACAGCGTCTTCGATACCAGACGACGGACGATTTTGAGGGAACGGCATCGACAAATAAGTCGAGAGGTGCGAGGAGGCCATAAACAGCAACGGCGAATACATAATTGATTAATTTATTGTTATAACTATTGATTTTTGTTTCCATAAAAGTCGTTGATAAAAACGCTACGAACTTATTCTCCAACCCAATATTTACATAAATTGATCCAATTCCTCTCAATTGATACAAAAATTTAATATGAACTGCTTTTTCAGTGAACGATTTAAGTAGAGTTAAGTAATAAATAATATTCTTCTTGTCCTAATTTTTTTTTTTAGCAAGAACTTTGTTCCACCATGCTTATATTTAGATATACCGTATGTGGTAGCAACGATGTAGCCAATGCTCAGTGATACAAAGACAACCAGTTTGATGCCTACCCAGAGCAATGTACAAAGCGTGGATTTTATTATTCAAACACTGTACGTTCAAATTTGCAAGTGTTACATCATTGTCAACATTAGACTTGTACTTTACTTTGTTGCTTTCTACGACAGGGCGGCCCGTTGTATAATATTTCTGTATGGCTTTACTACTACGTTCTTTAGCAAGAATTCTAAGCTAAATACTCTTTCATTTTCATTATTTTAAGTGCAGCCATGTTTCTTTCTTTTATAATCAGCTTTACACAAACTAGTACAGAAATACTATTTTCGATAAGATAGCACCGGTAAACAATGTTGGATGCTGTTTGAGTGTCTTTTATGTATTCTTCGATGCCGATTTTAAATTCGTTGTCAACAATCGTCAGACACCAGTTTTCCGCAATTACTTTGCTATTAATTTGCTCTCTGTCCATTACAGATGGTTCGATATAAAGGATCACCTTTGCGGAGATTTGAAGGTCATTGTACTTGGTGTTCAACAAGGATATACCAAATTTTGCTGTTTCTTGTCCGAGTAAGACAGCAGAGATAGACAAAATCATTATGTAATAGAACAATGGCTACCAAAACGACAACTCGTTTCGTGACCTAAAAATGTCGTCAGTCAGTCCTCGGTGGATCCCCAGAAAGTCTATCCGCCACCTCTATACATTAAACTCGGATTGATAAAAACCTTTGTTAAAGGAATCGACAGAAAAAACGACGGCTCTCTAAAGAAACAAATTTCCACGAGTCAGTGACGCAAAAATTAAGGAAGGTATATTCGTTGGACCTCAAATTTGCGAATTAATGAACGATCCTGAGTTTGATGTCACCCTAAATAAGCAAGAAATACAAGCATAGGAGTCGTTCAAGGAAGTAGTCCAATATTTTCTTGGAAATAGCAAGGCTGACGACTATAAGGATCTTGTGAAGGAATTACTCCATAACTATAAAGCTCTTGGTTGCAATGTACCAGTGAAGACATTTTCTTCATTCACATTTAGATTTTAAATAGATGATATCCGCGATGAGTACGATGAGCAAGTTGAATCCAAACCTGCTGGCCGATTACAGTTGGACATTAAAAAGGGGTATTTTTGCAAAATACAGAAGAAAATGATGTAAATATGCCTTTTAAACTGCCATTAATATAAGAATTGCGAACGCGTGTTATCTAAAAACTGAACACACAAATTTGTAAAGCAGATTATGAATGCGTGTGTAAAATACTATAAAATTGAGATTTGATCAAAGAAACACACAAAAAATGAAACTTTATTCACCAGTGTAAGTAGCCAATTTATTTGCTGTTCTATTGCTTATTATTAACAGTAACATAATCTGTTTCCTTTTGTCAGCTTTATTGCTTAAGATTTAGATTCCTTCTCTTTAGTTTCTATTGCATTATGTATGTTTGTTTCGGTTTTTATTTCTTCATCTTCAAACGCTTTTTTCCAAAGGAGTTGGAATTCTGTTTTGCGTTGCTTTTGGTGTAACGTTTACTGCACTGAGAATGGCTTTTGTCGGCGATTTTGTAGGCAGTTTACTTGTGTCGCATTCGGTCAAATATTTCTGTTGCATTCGTTTTGTTTTTGACTTCATTGGTGTCACTATATCACATCCCTAAGTTCCTCATCACACAATTGTGTAATAATAAATGAATTTATTATTAAACGTTTGTGCGGTGAGGAATTTATCGACGTGATATAGTGTAAATACAACACAGTACTTGTAATCACGTTCAATTAATTTGTGTGCTTTTTGCTTCAAAACCGTCATCAAGTTTTCGTAAGTAATTTTGTGCTAATTTCGTGTAATCCTGCATTTTACCCGTTAGTTGTTTAATATATATATATATATATATATATATATATATATATATATATAATTTCCTTATTTGTGTGTTCCTCTTTTTTATGGAAAAATTCAATTTTTCAAATTTTTGCTTATATTTTCTTTTTCTTCCTGCCTGGCAGGGACAGGCTTAACAGCTACTAAAACAATAAATTTTGCCATTTTTTTAATCAATATTAACAAATAAAAAAATATAGAATATAATCGATATTATCGTCCAAAAGTAGATGCCGCAGCTATAGTTCGTGTGCAAGATAAGTGGTTAATATCGAGTATAAAGCATTTTGCGTTTTGGAGTAACATCAAATTATGAAGTCATCATCCATTAAGTCTCGCTCTAAGTTCCATCGATTATTTTACGGCTCTAACAATCAAGAATAGAGTATATTGTCAACGGTTCTAGCCACCGAAAGAAGCAATTTTCCCTATAAAATGACAATTTTAACTTTTTCGATTCTGAAGATTAGAATAAGCACATGCTTTAAAATTACATTTGAACGGATGTGAAATTATATATAGATATTTTGAAAAAGTAATTCTACTGTTAGTTTTTTATATTTATACGTAACACTGATAACTAGAGGCCGGATTATATGAAAAAAAAAAAGTGGAAATATGCGCATAAATATGCAGATGTTTTGGCCTAAATATGCACTTTCTTATGAAAAATATGCAGATAAAGAAATAGGAGTAATGCTAGAAAATATAATACAATAGAAAAAAAAATTCTATTATGTTTACTACAAGTTTATTTATAACATTTTGTAACATAATTAACTATGAAAACAATTTACAATTACATATTTCTCAAAGTTTTCAGTAGAAAAATTGTAGCGCTTGTCTGATAACATGTATATATTGAAAAGGTGCGTTCTACGTCCACGCTTGTTATAGGATCATATTTCAAATTAAAAATATCCTCTATTGTCAACTCAATATTTTCTACTGACTCACCACACAGGATTTTAGCAATATCCTTTATCTTTTTAAAAACCCCATTTTTTTCTATTACACTTAAACATTTTTCATACCCACATTTTCCCACCCTTCCTTTAACATCAAAACATAACTTTCCATATTTGTTTATTATTTCAACGCTCTCAATTAGCGACATAAATTGTTTTTCCAATTGCAATATAGAAGTGGAAATAAAACTGTAGTTGGCTTTAATAAACGCCAACTGTTGAGGTATTTCTTTACTCGAATACACCTTTTGGCCGTCTAGCACAGATTGTGTATCGCTATCAAGATCCATAATAATAGTCTTTATTTCTTCATAATGATTTGCATGAAAAATAGCAGCTCTTAACCACGTTCCCCATCGTGTGATTACTACTTGAGGAGAAAGCGGAATACCGGGTAGATGTTGTTTGTAAAACTGAACTCTTAATGAAGCCTTTAAAAACACTTTCTTAACACTACTAATTAAAGTATTTACCAAGGGAAAATGGTTTCCTACTTCTTCTGCAACACGATTTAGTCCGTGCGCCAAGCAAGTTGTGTGAATTAAATTTGGGTAAAAGATTTTCAAATTGCAAGCTGCCCTCACCATCCGTTAGAAACAATAGAATTTTTGCTGTTGGAATAGATTCCGGTAACAAAAAGGTTGCCAGTTCTTCCTGTATAAACCTTGTTATTGTCAAATTATTTGTCTTTTCCAACTGTTTGAATGAAATTAAATAAGATTTTGCTGGAACCGATACGTTAAGGATACCTATCATTAAATGAACTATATATGTATCGGGCCACACTATCAGTAGTTTTATCTGCGCATATGCAAAGGTAATTGTTTGGCACAGCCTTCTTAATGCTATTCAATGTTTCTGCATAGATACGGTGAATATAATTTTTCTTAAGGTGTTCTCGTTGGGAATATTATATTTGCTGGTGTACTTTTGCAAAAATAACTTGACATTTAAATTGTTTATTTTATGTAGTGGAATATCTGCCGACACAAACATTAGACACAAATCTTCATTAAATTGTTCTTGTTCCGATTTCTTGGAGGTTAATGGCAATCATTGCGGTAATGTTTGCTGACCCTTCTTCGCCAATTTCATCTTTGATAGTTTTGCAGCATGAGATGGAGTTTTAATATGCTGGTCGACTTGAAACTTTCTCTCACTTGTAACCTGCATAAAAATATCACATCATTAGTTGTTTTCTTATAAAATAAGTGTTAATAAAAGACAAAGGAGTAATAAAAAACTAATGTGTAAAAAGTTTGTGAAGCGGAATAAACGACATTTAATAAAATAACCAACACAACGCTTCGACAAATAATTTCATTTTAAAATGATTTTTATTAAAAATCATCAGCAGAATACGGAATATCAGATATTCCGTATTATGCTGATGATATGCGAAAAATGCGAATGGAATATTGTAGTATAACAAATGTTACCAGAGTTAAATATTTTATAAAAGCATGATTTAATGTATAAAAAGAATTTTGTTAACATTTTAACACACATTTCCTACAACAATTATGCATTATAAAAATTCACATACATCAATTTACTGGAAGTAACCAAGGCTATATGGATTCATGGACAACGGAGAAATAAAACAGTGTCGTCCTGGTTTCGAAAAAATAAAAGTTTGTTTGGGGGAACGACGATTGAATGAAGAGATTGAGAAAAGTCAATAAAGAAGTCTGAAATATATTTCCAAAAGAAAAAAAGAGTTTTAAGAAGAAATATTAGTAAGAAGAAGAAGTATTAGTAAGAAAAGAACCTCACCATACAGATAAAGAGGAGATACAGGAAGGACCGTCAACGGAAAATACACTTATACTTTCACACACACTAAAATAGGTAATTTCTTTTTGATTTTATGTTCAATGTTTCGAAAAAGTTATAAATATAAATTGTTATAATTTATTCTTTTATATTTTATCTATGAGCTAGACCGGTGCAATTTACTTAAAAAGAACAAATTAACTAAATTCTCAGTACAATATACATCTCATTGTACTCATTTTAAAATAAAATTATTTGTCGAAGCGTTGTATTGGTGATTTTGTTAAACATCGTTTAAAAACTATAGATTAATAAGAGGAAATAAACTTAAAGTTTACTTACAATCTTGCTGCAGGCTACGCAAAATATTTCTTCTCCATCCATACGCAATTCTGAATAAGGTGCAATACATCCAGGCACAGTCGCTATTTTCGGAATTTTTGCTATTATAATTAATAACAACCCACAAGTTTACACTACGAAAAACCAATGTAAAATGACGTTTAAAATAAATAAGATTGCTTTCGAATATGGGAATAAATTTCTCCGAATAACAAAGAAACACATGTGCTCCTAATTTTCTAGTAAAATGTATTATTGTATTTATTTAGAAGTTTCAGGGAATTAACTTTTCCTTGAATTCTGTCCCGGTCTAGATGTATGGGAACAGCATTAATAAATTTTTGGAAGCGCTTATCGGAAAAGTATCGAGAAGAGGCTTCATAGAATGCTATTTTTAATTTAAAGAGGGCTGTTTAACTCTTTGTTTGTTACAACCACGACATATTTTTAGTAATGCCTATCCTATACTAAATTACATCCAATAAATAAATAAAACTCGGATACTTCAAATATGCTGAATTACTACAAAATATGCAAATAATATACAAAATGCATATATTATGCAAATATGCAAATTTATGCAAACTGCATATTATCCCGGCCTTTACTGATAACAAATAAATAATTTATTAATACACTACGTAGCAGAAAAGTACGTAGTATATATATACATATATATATATACCGTGTGTTCCCGGATTGACTTCACTATAGGTATAATTAATCCAAAATTTTGGAATCTCGTTTTGATGTTTTGAGATCCCGGCCTGCTTGGTCTGAAAAGAATTTCATGCACATTTTTTACTTTTTAAAATCCAATATGGCCGTGACAACTAAGAAAAAATCATTTTATGTTGAAGTAAAGCCCCATTTCGGTCAATAATACGGCAAATTATTATTAAGAAAAGTTGTTCAGAATAGGAAATTGTGTCCACATGCAAAATTTCACAAATATCGAAACACTTTGATAAAATCAGTATTTGATTTGTGGTCTTGCACAGCAACCACACAAACAAATATTCTGTGTAAATGAAAGAAATGCATTATTATTAACTGTCATTAAAATTACAGTGATATCTAAAATAATATGTTTGAAATCAATTATTTATCTTTTATTGTTTGTGAATAACTTGTTCGTTAGTTTCCTAATTTAGAATGTTGACCTTAGAACAGCGTGTTTATCTAACCAAGTGTTATAGGTTGGGAGAAGCATCTTATTCGCATGTTATTGATAAGTTTCATGAGAAATTTCCAATAGTGACAATTTCTGTTAATGGATTAAAAAACCTTGTAAAAAGTTTACCGAAACTGGAAGCGTGGTTAATGTAAAGAAAAAGAAAATGGTTCATGATCATGACGATGCTGCTACACTGTTGGTGAGAGATTCCGTAAATATTAATCACCGGCTATCATTGAGAAAACGGTCTGCTGAATTATCAATAAGTAAATCGCACGTTCACACACATTCAACTCGCCTTGTAACACATTTTTGAACCAGCACTTTCACGAAAGGTGGATTGGACGATATGGTCCAATGCATTGGCCAGCCAGATCGCCTGATTTGACCCCTTTAGATTTTTATTTATGGGTATACTTGAAACAAAAGGTTTATTCATGCGATCTTCATGATGACCTTCAATTATTAAAACAGAAAATCAGTGATGCTATAGATGAAATTAACGCAACAAGCATAACAAAAGTTTTTGAGGAGAAAGATGTGCCGATCGTGGAGGAACTCACATTGAATAATTGTCATGTATTTTCTCTTTTTTAATAAAATACTTTATTAGAAACATACATGTTTTTGACAACTTATTACAGAATACATAGTTGACACATCAAATACTGATTTAATCATAGTGATCCGATATTAGTGAAACTTTGCATATGGACACAATTTCCTATTCTGAACTACTTTTCTTAATAACAATTTGCCGTATTGTTGACCGAACCGGCGCTTTACTTCAACATAAAATGATTTTTTCCCAGTTATCACGGCCATATTGGATTTTAAAATGTAAAAAATGTGCATGAAATTATTTACAGACCAAGCAGGCCGGGATCCCAAAACATCAAAACGAGATTCCAAAATTTTGGTTGAATTATACTTATAGCGAAGTCAATCCGGGGACACACGGTATATATATAATTAATTATAATAAGACATGAAACTAGAATATTTGGTAACGCAATACTTTTAAGAGACAGTAGTTATCCAATTTGATCATACGCTTTTACACCACTAAGTAATCGGACAACAGAACTAGAATAACTATTTAATGAAGCATAGATAAGAAGTAGAAACGTAGTGGACAAAAATTAGTGATAGGGTGTTTTAGTTAGATCAATATAAAAATAGTAGTTTAGTATAAGGTACTGCATTTTTAGTCTACGGTTTAGCAAAACGCAAAAATACGGCCCCTCGAATATGTAAGGATTAATGGAAACTCAAAAATAGTCACATGGTACGGAAGGTGTTAAACCATTTTTGTTATTAATAGTAGTTGATTAATGGGAAAGTACCTTAACTTAGAGCACCTGGGATTATTTACATATTTACTGATAACAGTAATTAACCACCTGGAGTAAGTAAATGAAGAGTTATAATGCGTTTTACTTTAACGTACAATTAACGAGCTTTAATAGCTACTTTCACAAGTAGATTTAAATTTACAGGCAAACATCATTATTACAATCGAATATGATCATTTATTGTCTGTTGTAATCCAAATGACAGAGATGATTACTAAGTAATTAACTTAATATGCATTGCTCAACATTACATTGGCATTGGCTGGAACGACTTCCGAAAATTCGCAGCCCAGGATATCTACACTTTTTATTATATGGGTCAAAATATTCAAATTTTCTTCATTTTATTATCTTTTGAGTTTGCTCCACCACTCATCAATAAACACTACAATTTAATTCATAGTAATAATGTAATTCAAAACGTTTATATTTTGACAGATTTCTTGATATATATCGTGTATAGCAGTTTTGTACGTCATTTTAAGGGGCACTGTTATAACAATATATTTCTATCCCTTAGAACAATTAAATGTATATATATATATATTTCGTGACCTTTTATACTTATCTTATATGATAGATCTCTACCACTAATAGGTCAATAAAACAAGGCTGGTTTGAACGATAGTTATATTTTCAGAACGTTTACAAACGTTTTCGGAATACCTTCTTCAGTGAAAATATAAGTAGGTATTCCGAAAACGTTTGTAAACGTTCTGAAAATATAACTATCGTTCAAACCAGCCTTGTTTTATTGACCTATTAGTGGTAGAGATCTATCATATAAGATACCTTAGAACAATGGAGTATAGGTCTCGCCAATTAGATAAAGAAGAAGGCAAGAATAAAAATAACAAATAGAAAACTAGTTTCTCTTTTATTTGGACTCACCAGTATGGTCAGTCCCCGATTAAACTCCGTCAGCTAGTTATCCAACCTAAGTTTATGTCATTACAATATCATATAACTCCTTATTCAAACATAGCCATTTCGGTTTTTAACCACATGGTTATTAATTTCAGACATGTCCAAAGAAGACCACAATAATGAATTAATGTTCTAAACAGTTCGTAACCTACAATCGCCATATTTCGACAAATTCTATATCAGAGATGAACTCTGATATAGAAATACATTGTTAACGTTCGTAGAATTCCCTTAGAAGCACAAGTACTCACGTCTCCTACTTAGATCGCTCATATAGTGCATGGAAAGAACAAGACCCAGCACAGAACCCCCAGGCACATAATATTTACTTATTTAAATTTTACTCCCAATATCGTTGAAGGCATGGTAAACTTTTTCCCGTAACAAAGAAAGCCTGGTGTGTAAGTTTATAAGATTAAGATATTAAATCGTATTAATTCGACATGGAAGTGAAACTCACCATAAACCTTTATTTACATAGTTACCCAAATATAGTTAAGATGTTTCTAGCCCATACCAGGTGACTCAATATGTAACTAAGCAATCTCTTGCCTCGATTATATATCTGTTATTAGTAACAACAACGGATTTCATAATTAACACTATTAGTATTGCATGTACACAGCGACGGAAATCAAGTACCAGAACAAATGAAGATGTTTTATTGTTTTTCAAAATATTCTCTAAAAAGATTGACAGACCTTTGCATTCAACCAAATCAAGCCTTAAAGCAGTTTTTTAAATCTTCATTTCCAGTAGTACAAATTGTCACCGTTGGCCATTTTCGATCCCTGGGAAGATAAAATAATCGTCGGAAGTTAGGTTGGGTCTCTAAGGAGGATGCTCTAATAATTCGATGGTTAGCTGCACCTCGATCTCTTTGTAAACTCGTACTGTCATGGTAGCTGCTAAATCTGATATTGTCGTCGCTTTATTTTATTTTCAAACCACTGATAATCGTAGCAATTATAGAATACTTGCGCCTGAACTCTAAAATAAGAGAAAGATCAAATTGTCCACGTCACGTCCGTGAATAATTACTGAACATTATGCAAGCACTCCCAACGTACTGTTTGATAACCTTGAAAGTGAAATATTTTCCAGTACACGCCACAAGCCATTTATCTGTTTGACTTGTAACTCTGCTTGTAACTGTACACGGTTGCAGAACAGGATAAAGCGTGGTTTCCGATATGTTGAAAGAAACATAGGGTCTTAGATGGAGAGTCAAATTTAAGTTTGAGTTGTTCAACAAGAACAAAGGTAAGGCTTTAGAGACCATTATTCAACCAATAGCTTTATATGCGTGCGAAAGATGGACCCTCACCAAATCCCCGGAAAACAAAAGAAGAGGAAGAAGATGGAAGACACTGGCAATGAATAAAAAAGAATGGAAGAAGGTTATCCAAGCCATGGGCCTACATGATCTGCAGAGCTGATTTATTATTATTACTATTAGTAGTAGTAGTATTATTACAATTATTACAACAAACTTTTCCTTATTTTGTTTCTTTCTTTTATTGTTTCACATCTGTAATATTGGAAATCAATTTTCAGGACAATGTGAAACTGATATTAGTTTCTAATAGTTGGCACTCTATTTGGCATTTAAAATAAAATGTATCATTCAATTTTGTAAGTTTCATTTGGAAAATCGAAACGGAGAAAACCCGTCGTAATCTTACCAAACGATTTTGGTTACCACATACGTATACATTATACAGATTGCACCATCAGATTATAATTCATTTCACTCTAGACGAAATTTCTTAAATGCTAGAGTGTTAGTAATTGTAGTAGTGTGAAATTTCATCCGATTTTGGTTTCCTTTTCATTTTCACTAGAAGAAGAACAAAAAGAGGCAATTACTGAATTACCAAATAAGCAAGTTATTTTATAGCAAATTTGTAAGAATGTGTTGTTTATCGGCTTTACTGATATTTAGGTTAGCTTAAAAAGATGTAATTGCATGTGATTTCATGGCGTGATTTTCAACCCAAACTGAGTGTTCAGGGAGTGGTGCACTCGCAATCGGTCATTTAGAAAGTAGAGCAATACTGCGAACGATTGGTAATAATGGTTTCAGAGTTTCTCAAAAGATTCCAAATGCAAATAATTAATCATTATGGTATATTCAAAATCACTGACAATTAACATTAACATTAAGGAAATGTAAACCATTAACTTTCATCTAATTAGACAGATAAAGTACAGGTGTTCTTAGATATGATCAAAAGGCTCATTAACATGCATATCATCATCTAAATCTAATCCAGAATATGTCCCGTTAGAATACAGGCTACTGAAACCCCCAACACTTTCTTTTATAACTTGATTGTGGCTATATCTAACAATATTAAACAAATACTCTACGAAACTCAAATTTTATCTATTATAACATATATGATTCGACAGCTACTGTGTTACAATACCTTTTCCTTTGGCCGCAATTTATATTATTTACTCAATAAAAGCGTTTTCTCTGACAATACACAAGTAATTAAATTTGTTTAAAAGATTTCATTAACAGTGCTTATCTTTTGAAAAAAAAATTAATGAAACCCCAGTTGTTTTTTTAAAGCAAAGCTTGAATGTCGGCTTCTAGACCCAAGGATGATGGGTTCAAGCCCTACCGAGGTACGTGATCCTTAATTTCAAGATCAAAGTACCGTTCTTCGGATAGAAAGTGAAACCATAGGTTGCTTGTTAATTTTATATTTGGTACTTTGAAAATTCCTATTAGAGGTGGAATTCCCTCAAGTTTGGCCCGATTCTAGTATTTATAAGTGTGAGGAATTTCTACATGATCGATATTTAATAAATCTAGCCAATAAATTCGGTTGTCGACAAGGGTCAACTCTAAAATCGTGATATAAACCGTTACCTGTACTTAGACTTCTGAATTATTCCAATTTGACCAGGGTCGCACGCTCAACTCAACATGCCCAGCATTGAATAAATTCAGCCAGCACCTCCCGTTGTCGACACTGGTAAAAATTATCAAAAAATGGGAAAGCTAAAAGGAAAACTAAATTATTTATTTTTGTTGTGTACATATCGTACATATCGTATGCAAGTCTGTACAGACTTCTAGAATTTTTTCATTAATTTATTCTAGTGAGTTATTGATTATACCACAATGAGTTTGACTTTTGCACGTACAAAGGTGATCAAATATATTAGTTATTCATGACCAATGTCAAAAATAAGTCAGTTTCTTCAAATAGCTTAAACAGCTCTAATTTTCCTGAATATGCTGATGATTAGGACAGCAAAACCTTGATATCAAAAGTGTGGTAGAAGCGTTTTTATATTACTTTATTAATACATACATAGGTACATATTCTTCCACTACAGTTCCCTGCTTGTATTCCTTGCTGTAGCTATTGCTACTTATAAGAATTTCTGTTCATATAGCCTTAACTCAACATCAAAATGCGTACTAAATTTATCAACGATTGGACGATACCCCTCAGATTTCATAACAACTCAAAAGATCCAAATATTGCATGTTGCATTATGAAGAGGTACCAAAGAGGTAACAAAGAACTACCGATATTTTCGAACTGGCCAAATTCTTACTTTCAGTGCAAAAGTGAACGATATCTTCTACATGAATTTCTCTATAAATTCGCATTTGTTTAGTTATTAAACCTTGCTTAACCCAAATAGTTATTCGTCCATCTCGATGATCTGTTATATGATTCAACGTACGCAACATTTTGAGAAGGAATTTAGTTTAAGCACTGTTTGCATATTATATCTGAGTGAGACAAACGAAACTTGAACCAAATTCTTGTAAGTAATTGCAACAACATTGCCATAGGATCAGGCTCGACGATTTGACAACAAATGATGAGCAGATATACTATTGTCATTTATTAAAGAAGTAGCAGAAATTAGTTTGTCTAACTTATCCATGGTCGGTGGCGATGGAAAAACCATGTGGCACAGGATCTAGTTTGTCATTTTGCACAATCGATTGCTACCTTTAAAGGATCGTCGTGTAATATGATTTTAAATAATTTATAAATTTTCGGAGTTGAATTTGGTTCATACCACATTTTTTCAAACTTTCTTTGATGATTTTGCATATATATCACGAGGGTCGCTTATTTCCATCATATTGATTGTAGTTTTTGTTGTTAACGTAACTGTCCTATCTTTATCACGAGATTCCTTTTGTTTGTTAGGATTTTATTCATACTACACTGAGAACTGGTGATGAAAGTAGAAATCGAGTTATGTTGTGGGCCAAATTGGTATTGGAGGATCATTAATATCTCATTAAGAGTAATATATAAAGGAGCACGGATGAAATAAAGGGCAGTGTTGCAGTGGTGTAAGTCAGTATAGTTAATAGGCGAGTGCAGTTAATAGCTAGTGAAGGTGAATTCAGTTTGTGAATTTGATTTTTCTTCGGAAAGGTAGGTTCAATAGTTTTTGTAAAACAGCATTATAATGTAGATCAGCGGTACTCAAATACCTTTTTGTCGTCGCTCTCGCGCGTTAATTCAAAATTTTGTACAATTAATTTTGAATTCTTTATTAATTATTTTTGAACTGTGTCTGAGCAGTCTCCCTGATGTATACTGTATGCGGTTGTTTAACGTGAATAAGACGCTGTTCTTGTGCAGGCAGAATTGTTTTGTTACACCACGATATTGTTTATGTACTTGATCCCGAGAAAGGGTTCCTGATACGCTAGTATCGCCTGTACAGACAAAATGGAATATTCTTACAATGTTCATTTCTAGTGTGTTATAGGCAAGTCTCATGGTTAGAGCGGGGTAAATCAATAAGAAACTGCCTGTGCCAGAGTACCTCCAAGACAGAATTGATAAACCGTACATCACGAAACGATACGGGGTAAAATTGGAACGAATCACGAGCATATCAGAGCTCTCGTACAATTCGGACCGCGTGAATGTAGATTCAAAATTAAATTTAAATTTTTATTCAACACATACAATATACATTCTTACGTATGTTATCTTCAATTAAAATTACTTCATACATCACCTGATTGCAAGAACACCTCGATCGAACAATACATATTTCTTGCTCTGTAGCTTTAAACAACTTGACTTCCTTCTGTATAATTAATATACAATAATCTACACTTCCAGTTTAACGTCATGGCCCACCAACAAATGATGGCTAACCCTGGAGTATATGATGCAGCTGATTTAGCACAAAGTAATTTGGATCTGCTCGCAACCGTAGCTCTTGCGCTAGACCAGGAATCTAAATACTCAAGAAAATGTACACATGACAATGGTGAGTAAGGCGTTATAAGTAAGGATATCACTCATTAGATCGTACTGTTTCAGATCTGGAGAATCTACCTCCGTTACATAACTTAAATATATATAGCAGCGATGCCATCAAAGCTAAATATGAACATTTACCACCAGCGAAGAGATACACGCGAATACTTAAAGAAACAAATGGGGACGTAAATGCTGGAAGTCATCCCATGATAGGTTAATTTCAAATTTCGTATTAGTAACCAACCTTACCCAGCACAGTTAATAATTACAAATTTCTTTAGTTTGGTACAATAAAACCTTTTTAAAGACCCCAATATGTTCCCTTGTTTTGAAATTCCAACCAGCGGTATAACTACTTGCATCAAATGAGGAAAGTTTGCATCAACAATTAAAGACATTATTATGTATAGTCTATGCCTTATACTAAAACAACATACCGGGTTACCCAATCAACTTTAACTAATAAGTTAACATTACACCATATCTTCCGGTACATGAATAGGATAATCACATATTAAATTATTCTATTCAATCAGGTCAATATTGGATCGAGAGGTACGAAAATTAATAAAAGCGATTATGAATCAGTTGAATGTAGCAATGCGGGTGCCGCAACAAGGACATTATTAAAGGTCGTTTTTGGAAGAGAAGTGTTAGCTACCCACACATTGACAGGCCAACGAAGTCACGCATTTCTAGATCAAGATAAGCCCGAGAAACCAATGTAAGTATTTTGTATACTCATTAGCAAAGCATATATCAAACATATAACACTTGAACGTAAAGATAAATAATCAAATGTAACGAACTTCATGGTTCTGTTTCAGGTTAGATCCGATAAAATTAGATGATGTAGTGGACACCATAATTGAAAACTGCCAAGCAGATAAATCAAAGGTGCGCACTTGGGTAACTAGGAAATGTGCCGACGAGAATAAGATGCTTAAGCAACGCAATTCTAGAAAGAATAACAAACGGTTAACAAAACATACTGAAAACCTTCCACATTAGAACTAAAGGAAGAAAGGTACTCTACATTTAATAGGTTTCGTTATTAGTAGAGTTGCTTAATTCGCGCCAAAACCAGTGGTAGGCACATAAAATAAAACATTGGTCTTTTTCGCGGCGTAGGCAACATTTTTAAAACAAAAATACTTATTTACTTAATCCTTAAGTCTCTTCTTCCCCCTTTTCCTGGAGTGTAAAGCACGTATAGAGTTGAGTTCTCTATATTGTCTTGTTGCATATCTCCCCCATCTCTTTCTGTCTGGTATGGTTTGTTTCCTCCCACGATACTTCTCTTGCCCACTACACGTTCTCTAGCCAAGTCCGCCTGGGCCTTTCTCTTGATCTCTTCGTATTCGCCCTGGCTTCAAACATCTTTTTGACTATTCTTTGTGTCGGCGTCCTTTTCAGGTGTCCATACCATCTCAGCTCTCAATCTTTTCCTCCATTCGTTTCAGTTTCAGATTATCTCTGAGTGTTATGTTTCTAATGCTGTTCTTTCTTGTTTCATTTATCGTTTTCCTTACAAATCTCATTTTTGTAGTTGTTATTTTTCTTTTCTATTTCTCAGTCATGATCCATGTTTCCTCACTGAATAAAAGAATGGCATAGCTGCGTTTTTAAATACTTGTACCCTAACATCTTTCGGTATCTCTCTTTTTCCCCAGAAATGTATTTCTCTACTATTAAGCAGTCTTTTTCCTGCTCTTGTTCTTTATTTTATTTCTTCCTCTATCTTGTCGTCCTCTGATAGTATTGAGCCCAGGTATTTAAATTTCTTTACTTGGTCTAGTATTTCTTCTCCTACTTGTATTGTGTGTTTTTGGCGCTTCTTACCCACTATCATCGTCTTAATTTTCTTTATATTGATATTCCTTTGTTTTCCTTCCAATGTTTCCTTGATAGTGTGTATGTTCATATTAAGTGTTTCTTCGTCCTTTGTCCTGTACATAAAAAATGATCTCTAAATGATCTTAATAACTATTGGCCAATTGGAATTTCTACTTTCCAAGGTATGTGAGAATCGTTGAAATCGGGATTTGTTGATTGTTTCAATAAAAGAAAATTTATTCATTAAAACCAATATGGCTATATAATAAAATAGATCTTATTCTGTTAATAGAAGTAATTATTGTATCTTCAGAAACTTAGACAATTTATCAGCATGGTTGTTAGATCTGACTAAAGCATTCGATTATGTCGATGATAATTTGTTGTTTTCTAAGTTAGAACAGAGAGAGAGTAAAACAGGTTATGAAGGAAATGTACGAATTTACTTTTCTATTGCTATTTGTTTTATTCTATTCTAACACATATTGATAAAAATATACACATAAATATATATGAAGTCTTTCCATCTATTTTCAGTGCCAAGTTTCCCGGATCGTCCAATGTATTCCTGTTGCAACCAGTGCTGCTTTCTTTATTTTACTGATCAGACTTCCCAATAATAAATTATGTTGTAATATAAATAGTGATTACTATATCATGCTTTAAAGAATTTTGTATCACCTTAACCAGTAATAGCCTTAATAAAAGTATTAAAGTGCAAGTTGTTGTTTTAATGTAAAACAAGTAGCGATTACATAAAGAATCGCCCAAACCAGTAAGCAAGTAACATACAGTCTGCTCATCGGAAAACTTACTTCCGAAATTAGTAAAATTATTAAGAAATGCAGACAAGTCAACTTTTTAGTTCGAGAGGGGACTTGTAATATACAATGATCTTAAATATTCCCTTCCTCCCCCACACAACAATCTTAAACGAGATGATACAATTTGTAGCAGATAGCTATTTTCATTTCGAATTTAATACTACATCACACTTTGACATTTGGCCAAACTTTGGGGATTATAACAGGAAAAAGAATATTATGCGAAACTTAATGTACTATAATTTCAATTCAACTTTTTGTGCTAATTTATTAATAAAATGCTTTCTAAAATTAGAAGTGTATTAATCGCAAAGACTTATGTCATCGTTAACCTTATATAGAACAACCACAATATGTGTAGCAATTTCAGATGCGGGCTTTCTAGTTACATTCTTTCACTTTTGAGAACTAATTGTAAATCAAGGTAAACGGCACTGCATAAATCACATACGGACTTGCCAGTCAATTACTAGGGATAAGGAATCAATTTCAGGGACTTGTTAGAGGATTCTAATATCTCATGGCAGCTAACTTTTATACATATCCCTTTCATATGTAGCCATTCGTTAGATTTCTAAGTTAGGCATTAATTTTTTAGACATATGTAAATTCCTTTCCTCCTTAAGCGTTTCTTTAGTCGAGAAATGCGGGATGAACTTGAATAATGCAAGAATCTTCAATTGTTCAGGTTACCTCGATCACTTTCTAGATTAAATAAACACATTTCTGCAATTTTCAATCATTAGTTATTTTTGAGTGATGACGTCACATTTTTTAAATATTGTCATTTTAAGAGATCTCTTTATTGCCGGACTAACGGTATAAAGATATTGCATTTCTACATAAGAAATTCTTCGAGTAAATGACAACTTATTGTTGGACAGTTTATTGTTGACACAAAATAGAAAAGGACCCTTTGCTAAGCACATACAATTTTAAGGATGCTCTGCGAACTGCCATCCACCGACTTCGTGACAATACGCAAGCCTATGTATAAATTCTTCTTGTACATTCTAAATCGTTTCCAGGATAATTCTGCGCATTTTATGTGCAATGCGATGTTCTACTTCAGTTACATTTTTTGGTCTGTATTTTTATCAAATAAAATTGACGATTTCTTCCAACAAATTTCGCTTTTACTGAACTTATCTGGAAGTTTCAGATGTTCGATGTAATTAAACTACAGTGCCATTGTTAATTACACAAAATATATTACATCACCGAAATGGATTCTTGTGAGAAATTAACGCCATCTTAAATGGTCTGTCCATAACACTAAACAATCCACTTTCAAGAAATCTGCAGTCAGAAGTCTGCTTCGAGGACTACAACTTTGTAAATATTTAAAATCAGCGTCCGCCAGTAGAACTTGAACCTTTAAAGAGACGTTTAATCAATAGTAATTTCTAATTCACGTGGACATTACAAGATCAATTATCACAAAGGAAATTGTCCGTCGTATATGGTAGGATATAACAAAAGAGGATCCTTTATTTTATAGTCAAGTCATCCTAAATCATTTCTTATACTTGTGTGTTTCAAGTATTTTCATTACGTTGTTAGTCAATATGCTATTAGATTATCAGTTGTACTTGTCAATCGCCCTTTCAAGCTACAAGCTACTACTAGACTAGAGAATATGTGGTTTATTACTTTCGAGATACGGATTACATAAAATTTATACAAACAGATAATTTATGTAACAAATTTAAATTTTTTTACTCTTTTCAATATTTGGGAGATACCTATCCTTCTAGACAATTTAGAGAATAATCATAGGGTTGTTTGTAAGTTTAAATATCAATTCTAGAAAGCTCAAAGTTCAAGGAAGAACTTCCTGTGCAATATCCCTGAATACAAATATCTTCTAATCAAATATTTTGGAAAAACTGTATTTAATAATAAAGTTTATCCTTGAAAACCAACTTATTGCATCTGAGTTTACTTACCTAATGCAGTCCTATTCTACAGCAAAGATTTTATAGTTATCCACTGACCCTTCAAGAAGGGTTTAATATTGATACTCAACCTATTCTGCTCATCAGAGATACAGATAATGTAACCCTTGTTATAATTTTAGAAATTGTACGTATATACAGGTTAATGTCATCTAATTTAAGTTTGGGTTCCTAGAAATGAGCCATTTTATGAATCAATCAGTGGCGTGCGCTACTTTCGAGTAGTTGCGAGGTACACTGCGCAGTTGGTGATACGCAGTATCATCGATTCCACAGACAAGTTCCTATAAGCGTATAAATATTAACCACTGAAACATGCATTACTCGATTTGGTCATTCTTCTTTGCAAACTTCAAGAAATAAAGAGTGTCTTCTGTACACGCTAAATTAGATTAGATTGTAAAATGGATCACTGAACGACGCGTATCTCTCTATTACTTTGATCTTCACCAGATTTATCTTTAACGTGTAACCCGAATCTATGTACCGAATTCTTAAACCTAAAAGATGGGCGCGGTAAACATCTTGCAATCTAGTAGAGCTTTTTCTTCCTTCTAAATTGGCTACTTACCCTTAGATTTTGGCGCAGCACGAAAATGGAGTATCCTTGAGGTTAAAAATGATAAGTAGTGTTTATAGTATGTTGAAAGTAAATGATAGATTAGCAGAAATATTACAAATAACAATATCGTTATTACATTTTTGACTCATTCATTTTTTCACCCTTATTTTTAATAACAGCTTCATAAAGTTTCGGCATCCTACTAGGCAACTTTATTCATCTTTCTGGTGAAGTGTTGTTCCATTTTGCCTGCAAAATATTCCACAAGTTCAATGGAAGTCGAGTGAACATTTCTGATGTTTCTGTCGAGCCCATCCTACAGTAGCTCTACGCGATTGATATCAGGGTACTGTCGTGACCAAACCATAACAATAAGTGATACCTCGGCTGATAATTTGTCCAATTATTTTCTGCATAACCTCGAGGAATGCTCGGGATCATTGTCGTGCTGAAATATGTATTCGTATAAAAAATATGCAGCCTCAATATATATCCCGGGAATGTTTTTTTCTCATTATTCCTTAGATTCTGCAAGTATTGCTGACTCTGTCTCCACCAAAAGAGACCCGTATCCTAACAGAACCGCCACTATGTTTCACAGTGAGCACTAAACGTTGATCAGATGCCTTTCTGCTGATCTATGCACAAAAACGGTTCATTTCGATTTAAAAACTTTAAACCCTTCACTGCACAAAAGTTTGTTCAATTCTTCAAGTGTCCAGTTTTTGCGTTCTTTGGCCCATTGCAATTGTTTCTTTTATTGACGGCGCGTAACAACGGTTTTCTTACAGGTACTCGGCCATGAAGGTCTGCTTCTTGAAGTTTGCGTTTCACAGTTGATGCACTAGCGGGATGAAACCTTTCTTCATCTCTTTAGCCGAAGTCGACGTTCTGAGAAATAGAGAATAATAGAGGTATCCTTTTCTGGATACGAAAGTTATTAGGACAACGGACAATAAGCTAATTCTGAATTATCATTCAAATCACCCATTAAATCAAAAATACAAGACTGTCATAGCCATGAAAAACAGAATTGTACATATTTAAAATGATCGGTTAAAGAACAAAAATTTTAAGTTACTTTAGAAATTTTTGCCAACAATGGTTACCCCAGAGCTATATTATATAAACTCATTTACAATTCGAATGTCTATGATGGGCCAACAGGAGAAAATGCTACTGTTCTTAAACACAAAAGTTTACCCTTTCCACAAATTATCCTAGCGAAATACAACCCTATAAAAATAAAAAGCTTATTTACAACTATAAAGGATAAAACACCTATAACGTTAATTAGTCATGCAATTTATAATATTCCGTTCATTGATTGTGAGGGTTATTATATTGGTCAAACATCTCAATGGATTAAATACAGAACGGCTCAGCATAAGAGTGACTGCCGAATCAATAAAAGATCATGTGCCTTAGTTAAATAAATAAAAAGTTTCTAGAGATTTATCATATACAAAAAGCAGCAAACAATGTTAATCTCAAATTCCCACATAAGTTTATCTTTCTTCCTTTTTTTTAATTTCAATTAAATTCTTGTTGATTGACCATTGTATATTACTGTAAATTTTGCATTTATTGCACGATTTCAAGTCAGTCTTTATATGTCTCCAGATATACGTTCTTAATAAAACGTTATATTTCTGTTATATTTTGTCGGTCATTTTTTGTTCTTGTTGGTAAGTCAAGTCTTTACAAACAAATAGGTTTTGCATATTCTTTGTTAGATTTAAAATTGATTCTCATCCAGTCGATGTTTTTAAATTAGTTTTAATCTCATTGTTTTGTTATTTTGACGTTAAGAAATTTCTTATACATTGTTTATTCTGTTTATAATGTAAAACCTTTAGTTGTGAGTAAATTTCATCCGTTTGTTTTATTTTTTTCTTGCTGATATGTACATTTTAGTAATCTAAAGAAATATTGAGAATTTGAACAAAGGAGTCCCTGGTTTCAATTTCTTTGAAGACCACTACTACAGACTGCTGACGCGATTAATCCTCTTTTCCTTCCTATATATATATGCAATTAAGGAATTGCCCAATATGTGACAAATGTGCGCATTTTTGCAGTTTCTATTCTACACGAGTGTACAACTATTATTTGTACATACTCGCGCAGAAGCTGCTGTTGCGCTGAATATATATATATATATATACAATTAATTAGAATAAGACATGAAACTAGAACATTTGGTGCCGCAGTACTCTTAGGAGACAGTAGTTGTCCACTTTGATCGTACGCTTTTTACACCACTAAATAATCGGACAACAGAACTAGAATAACTATTTAATGAAGCATAGATAAGAAGTAGATACGTAGTGGACAGAAATTAGGCAAAGGCTGTTTTAGTTAGATCAATATAAAAATAGTAGTTTAGTATAAAGTACTGCATGTTTAGTCTACGGTTTAGCAAAACGCAAAAATATGTGCCCACGAGTATGTAAGGATTATTGGAAACTCAAAAATAGTCATATGGTACGGAAGGTATTGAACCATGCCTGTTATTAATAGTAATTGATTAATTGGAAAGCACCTTAACTTACAGCAAGTGGGATTATTTACATATTTACTGATGACTGCAATTAACCACCTTGAGTAAGTAAATGAAGAGTTATAATGCATTTTAGTTTAACGTGAAATTAACGAGCTTTAATAGCTACTTTCACAAGTAGATTTAAATTTCCAGGCAAATATCATTATTACAATCGAATGTGATCGTTTATTAACTGTTGTAATCCAAATGACTTTGCGATGATTACTAAGTAATTAACTTAATATGCATTGCTAAACATTACATTGGCATTGGCTGGAACGACTTCCAAAAATTCGCAGATCCGGATATCTACACTTCTTATTATATGGGTGAAAATATTCAAATTTTCTTCATTTTATTATCTTTTGAGTTTGCTCCACCACTCATCAATAAACACTACAATTTAATTCATAATAATAATGTAATTCAAAACGTTTATATTTTGAAAGATATCTTGATATACATCGTCTACAGCAGTTTTGTACATCATTTTAAAGGGCACCATTATAATAATACATTTCTATCCCTTAGAACAATGGACTATAGGTCTCGCCAATTAGATAAAGAAGAAGGCAAGAATAAAAATAACAAATAGAAAACTAGTTTCTCTTTTATTTGGACTCACCAGTATGGTACAGGCAGTCCCCGTTTAGACTCCGTCAGCTAGTTATCTAACCTAAGTTTATGTCATTACAAAATCATATAACTGCTTATTCAAACATAGTCATTTCAGTTTTTAAGAACATGGTTATTAATTTCAGACATGTCCAGAGAAGATCACAATAATGAATTAATGTTCTAAACAGTTCTAAGCCTACAATCGCCATATTTCGACAAATTCTATATCAAAGATGAACTCTGATATAGAAATACATTGTTAACGTTCGTAGAATTCCCTTAGAAGCACAAGTAGTCACGTCTCCTACTTAGATCGCTCATATAGAGCATGGAAAGAACAGGACCCAGCACAGAACCCCTAAGCATATAATATTCACTGATTTAAATTTGACTTTTGTCAATATCATTGAAGGCATGATAAACTGCTTCCTGTAACAAAGAAAGGATCCAATCTACTAGTAGAAAGTATCTGTATCGAACCCGGGCATTTTATTTAAGAATATATCATGAGTCAAAATACCGTAGTACGATCGCAAAATAATCCAATGGGACACTCACGCGCTTCAGGTAATGCAAGAAATTGGGAATCAAAGCAATGGGAGGCGACTTCCATTGATCTGCCATTACCAAAGCCATGCTAATTTACTGATACAGCATTTGTTTCATCAAGTTGAAGCAATAGTCCATCTAATAGCAACATTGCATTGGAAATGCAGCAGAATCGTGTAATGGATGTTGTATATATCTCCCATTTTATATATCAAAATCATTTCCCCTATCAAATGAAGCAAAGGTGCCAATCTAATGGCTAAACTGCTTGTGAATTGATACGGCATCATGTGCTTCCCGTGACCTCAACTATTGTCAATTTTACTTACAGTCTCCATAGGAACAATCTTAAAATAACGATTAAATGTTAAATGACGACAACGTACCAAATTATCCACGTTAATAAATCCCTACATGATGCCCCTTTCTACATTCAGACACCACTTGCCAAGTTGCTTTGCTATTATTTTGCGAATTTAAGATATTGTTTTTGGTAGTTAATCTTCTTGGTATTATTTAGTAATGTCTTATGCTGCTTTTCCATTTCCAAATTTCCAAACCCTCACAGTTCTGTTCAAGGACTAGGGAAGAGCCATCAAAAAAAAACCTAGTCAGTGTTTGGTTCTTATGAAACGTAAAGTACATCTTACCAACTTACATTGTTTAAATTTGGTGTCGGTTTCGAAATTAACTTCTATATTTACTTTTGTAATACTTATCATTTGTATATACTTTAATCTGTTTCTAAATTCCGGTATTATTAAAATGTTGAATATGTTGAAATTGCTCTGTTAAAAAGGCCATTGAACCAAAAATGATTACTTAAGGAGGATTCTTTGTGATTCGGACAGGATTTAAATTTTAAACATGAATACAACACACCATGGTACTTCTATGTGCGTAGTTTTCGGAGTCCTACTGTGAATCGCTTTCTTTTTTATGTACTAGTAAAATGACATAAAAGAACATTTTCACACGTGAAATTCTCTTGTCATAAGCAGTGGAAATAATGTTTGGAAAAATCGAATTTAGGTTTTTATGCAGTTTTGACTTCCTTAAAATGCAAATATTTTGTCTGTATAATTTTTGATTTATTTCCTTTTTATCTCATTGAAAGGATCATCCTCCTTTCTACAAGAGTCATATTTCATATTGGGCCTGACCTTATTATGGCGCTGTGCATAGATCTCAAGTCCGTTTCATGGTTATGAATGTGTTACAACATTGTCAAACTAGCCATAGTTATTTCTAATATGTATATCAGTGAAATTCAGAGAGAGCATTCAGCCTGGTGTGCTTTAGTAAGTTTTCTGGTCATGTTTTGTTGTTTCAAATTATTTGCAGACATTATAAATCTATTGCTGCAATTCGATATTAAATCGTATTAGTTCGACATGGAAGTGAAACTCACCATAAACCTTCATTTACATAGTTACCCAAATATAGTTAAGATGTTTCTAGCCCATACCAGGTGACTCAATATGTAACTAAGCAATTTCGGGCGCACGATATCTCTTGCCTCGATTATATATCTGTTATCAGTAACAACAACGGATTTCATAATTAACATTATTAGTGTTGCATGTACACAGCGACGGAAATCAAGTACCAGAACAAATGAAGATGTTTTATTGTTTTTCAAAATATTCTCTAAAAAGATTGACAGACCTTTGCATTCAACCAAATCAAGCCTTAAATCAGTTTTTGCGTGCGAAAGATGGACCCTCACGAAATCCCCGGAAGAGAAAAGAAGAGGAAGAAGATGGAAGACACTGGCAATGAATAAAAAAGCATGGAAGAAGGTTATCCAAGCCATGGACAGAGCTGATTCATTTTTATTATTATTATCATTATTAGTATTATTACAACTATTACAACAAACTTTTCCTTATTCTTTTGTTTCTTTCTTTTCTTGTTTCACGTCTGTAATATTGGAAATAAATTTTCAGGACAATGTGAAACTGATATTAGTTTCTAATAGTTGGTACTCTAATTGGCGTTTAAAATAAAATGTATCATTCAATTTTGTAAGTTTCATTTGGAAAATCGAAACGGAGAAAACCCGTCGAAATCTTACAAAACGATTTTGGTTACCACATACATATACATTATACAGATTGCACCATCAGATTATAATTCATTCCACTCTAGACGAAATTTCTTAAATGCTAGAGCGTTAGTAATTGTAGTAGTGTGAAATTTCATCCGATTTTGGTTTCCTTTCCATTTTCACTAGAAGAAGAACAAAAAGAGGCAATTACTGAATTACCAAATAAGCAAGTTATTTTATAGCAAATTTGTAAGAATGTGTTGTTTATCATGTTTTCGGCTTTACTGATATTTAGGTTAGCTTAAAAATATGTAATTGCATGTGATTTCATGGCGTGATTTTCAACCCAAAACTGAGTGTTCAGGGAGTGGTGCACTCGCAATCGGTCATTTAGAAAGTAGAGCAACACTGCGAACGATTGGTAATAATGGTTTCAGAGTTTCTCAAAAGATTCCAAATGCAAATAATTAATCATTATGGTATATTCAAAATCACTGACAATTAACATTAACATTAAAGAAATTGGGACCATTAACTTTCATCTAATTAGACAGATAAATTACAGGTGTCCTTAGATATGATCAAAAGACTCATTAACATACATATCATCATCTAAATCGAATCCAGAACATGTCCCGTTAGAATACAGGCTACTGAAACCCCCAACACTGTCTTTTATAACTTGATTGTGGGTATAGGTAACAATATTAAACAAGTACTCTACGAAACTCAAATTTTATCTATTATAACATATATGATTGGACAGCTACTGTGTTACAATACCTTTTCCTTTGGCCGCAATTTATATTATTTACTCGATAAAAGCGTTTTCTCCGATAATACACAAGTAATTAAATTTGTTTAAAAGATTTCATTAACAGTGCTAATCTTTTGAAAAAAATTAATGAAACCCCAGTTGTTTTTTTAAAGCAAAGCTTGAATGTCGGCTTCTAGACCCAAGGATGATGGGTTCAAGCCCTACCGAGGTACGTGATCCTTAATTTCAAGATCAAAGTACCGTTCTTCGGATAGAAAGTGAAACCATAGGTTGCTTGTTAATTTGATATTTGGTACTTTAAAAATTCCTATTAGAGGTGGAATTCCCTCAAGTTTGGCCCGATTCTAGTATTTATAAGTGTGAGGAATTTCTAAATGATCGATATTTAAGAAATCTAGCCAATAAATTCGGTTGTCGACAAGGGTCAACTCTAAAATCGTGATATAAACCGCTACCTGTACTTAGACTTCTGAATTATTCCAATTTGACCAGGGTCGCACGCTCAACTCAACATGCCCAGCACTGAATAAATTCAGCCAGCAACTCCCGTTGTCGACACTGGTAAAAATTATCAAAAAATGGGAAAGCTAAAAGTAAAACTAAATTATTTATGTTTGTTGTGTACATATCGTATGCAAGTCTGTACGGACTTCTAGAATTTTTTCATTAATTTATTCTAGTGAGTTATTGATTATACCACAATGAGTTTGACTTTTGCACGTACAAATGTGATCAAATATATTAGTTCTTCATGACCAATGTCAAAAATAAGAATTTATTTGTGGTCTTGTCGACATTCTCTATCTATTCCGCCAGTTTCTTAAGTGTTTGTAACGAATCTTTAAAACCGTTTTGGTGTGTGGCCCTGCGCTTGTATGATCATACCTATTTCTTTCGCAAGGTTGTTAGAATTCCTACAAAGTACTTCCCTCAATTTTGTTCATCTACAAATTATATCAAGACCTTACTTTTAATTCTTTTTTGTGTAATGATGTTGCTATTGAAGCTTTACAAGTATGGTATTATGGTCGGAAATATGCATCCATGTAATAGTGCTTTACAGCTATGGTATTATAATAGTTGCAGTATATTCCTTAACTTGAATCTATGTATGTACATTGTACATATATCAAAATGCGTACTAAAATTATCAACCATTGGACGATACCCCCTCAGATTTCATAACAACTCAAAAGATCCAAATATTGCATGTTGCATTATGAAGAGGTCTATAAGAAAGAACTACCGATATTTTCGAACTGTCCAAATTCTTACTTTCAGTGCAAAAGTGAACGATATCTTCTACCTGAATTTCTCTATAAATTCGCATTTGTTTAGTTATTAAACCTTGCTTAAGCCAAATAGCTATTCGACAATCTCGATGATCTGTTATATGATTCAACTTACGCAACATTTTGAGAAGGAATTTAGTTTAAGCATTGTTTGCATATCATATCTGAGTGAAACAAACGAAACTTGAACCAAATTCTTGTAAGTAATTGCAACAACATTGCCATAGGATTAGGCTCGCCGATTTGACAACAAATGATGAGCAGATATACTATTGTCATTTATTAAAGAAATAGCAGAAATTAGTTTGTCTAACTTATCCATGGTCGGTGGCGATGGAAAGACCATGTGGCACAGGATCTAATTTGTCATTTTGCACAATCGATTGCTACCTTTAAAGGATCGTCGTGTAATATGATTTTAAATAATTTATAAATTTTCGTCCGAGTTTCGAGTTGAATTTGGTTCATACCACATTTTTCAAACGTTCTTTGATGATTTTGCATATATATCACGAGGCCGAGGATCGCTTATTTCCTTCATATTGATTGTAGTTTTTGTTGTTAACGTAACTGTCCTATCTTTATCACGAGATTCCTTTTGTTTGTTAGGATTTTATTCATACTACACTGAGAACTGGTGATGAAAGTAGAAATCGAGTTATGTTGTGGGCCAAATTGGTATTGGAGGATCATTAATATCTCATTAAGAGTAATATATAAAGGAGCACGGATGAAATAAAGGGCAGTGTTGCAGTGGTGTAAGTCAGTATAGCTAATAGGCAAGTGCAGTTAATAGCTAGTGAAGGTGAATTCAGTTTGTGAATTTGATTTTTCTTCGGAAAGGTAGGTTCAATATTTTTTGTAAAACAGCATTATAATGTAGATCAGCGGTTCTCAAACACCTTTTTGTCGTCGCTTTCGCGCGTTAATTCAAAATTCTGTACAATTAATTTTGAATTCTTTATTAATTATTTTTGAATTTGAGATCAACGTGTCTGAGCACGATATTGTTTATGTATTTGATCCTGAGAAAGGGTTCCTGATACGCTAGTATCACCTGTACGGACAAAATGGAATATTCTTACAATGTTCATTTCTAGTGTGTTATAGGCTGTATATACAGCTAGTTTCCTTGTGCACAGCTTATCAAATGTATCTGCAAGTCTCAAGGTTAAAGCGGGGTAAATCAATAAGAAACTCCCTGTGCCAGAGTAACTCCCAGATAGAATTGATAAACCGTACATCACAAAACGATACGGGGTAAAATTGGAACGAATCACGAGCATATCAGAGCTCTCGTACAATTCGGACCGCTTGAATGTAGATTCAAAATTAAATTTAAATTTTTATTCAACACATACAAATATTCTTACGTATGTTATCTTCAATTAAAATTACTTCATACATCACTTAATTGCAAGAACACGTCGATCAAACAATACATATTTCTTGCTCTGTAGCTTTAAACAACTTGACTTCCTTCTGTATAATTAATATACAATAATCTACACTTCCAGTTTAACAACGTCATGGCCCACCAACAGATGATGGCTAACCCTGGAGTATATGATGCAGCTGATTTAGCACAAAGTAATTTGGATCTGCTCGCAACCGTAGCTCTTGCGCTAGACCAGGAATCTAAATACTCAAGAAAATGTACACATGACAATGGTGAGTAAGGCGTTATAAGTAAGGATATCACTCATTAGATCGTACTGTTTCAGATCTGGAGAATCTACCTCCGTTACATAACTTAAATATATATAGCAGCGATGCCATCAAAGCTAAATATGAACATTTACCACCAGCGAAGAGATGCACGCGAATACTTAAAGAAACAAATGGGGACGTAAATGCTGGAAGTCATCCCATGGTAGGTTAATTTGAAATTTCGTATTAGTAACCAACCTTACCCAGCACAGTTAATAATAACAAATTTCTTTAGCTTGTTACAATAAAACCTTTTTAAAGGCCCGCGCTATAACTACCTGCATCAAATAAGGAAAGTTATTGCATCAAGTATTTGCATCAACAATTAAAGACATTATTTTGTATATGTATGTCTATGCCTTATACTAAGACAATATACCGGGTTACCCAATCAACTTTAACTAATAATTGTTAACATTACTCCATATCTTCCGGTACATGAATAGGATAATCACATATTAAATTATTCTATTTAATCAGGTCAATATTGGATCGAGAGGTACGAAAATTAATAAAAGCGATTATGAATCAGTTAAATGGGACAATGCGGGTGCCGCAACAAGGACATTATTAAAGGCCGTTTTTGGAAGAGAAGTGTTAGCTACCCACACATTGACAGGGCAACGGAGTCACGCATTTCTAGATCAAGATAAGCCTGAGAAACCAAAGTATGTATTTTGTATACTCCTTAGCAAAGCATATATCAAACGCATAACACTTGAACGTAAGGATAAGTAATCAAATGTAACGAACTTCATGGTTCTGTTTCAGGTTAGATCCGATAAAATTAGATGATGTAGTGGACACCATAATTGAAAACTGCCAAGCAGATAAATCAGAGGTGCGCACTTGGGTAACTAGGAAATGCGCCGACGAGAATAAGATGCTTAAGCAACGCAATTCTAGAAAAATAACAAACGGCTAACAAAAAATACTGAAAACCTTCCACATTAGAACTAAAGGAAGAAAGGTACTCTACATTTAATAGGTTTCGTAAATAAGAAATGATCTCTAAATGATCTTAATAACTATTGGCCAATTGGAGTTTCTATTTTCCAACGTATGTGAGAATCGTTGAAATCGGGATTTGTTGATTGTTTCAATAAAAGAAAATTTATTCACTAAAACCAATATGGCTATATAATAAAATAGATCTTATTCTGTTAATAGAAGTAATTATTGTATCTTCAGAAACTTAGACAATTCATCAGGGTGGTTGTTAGATCTGACTAAAGCATTCGATTGTGTTGATGATAATTTGTTGTTTTCTAAGTTAGAACATTTATGATATACCGGCTCCACACACACAGACCGCGCGCCGTAAAAATCTTTGTAGCTAAAATCTAAAGAGAGTAAAAGGAAGGAAATGTACGAATTTACTTTTCTATTGCTATTTGTTTTATTCTATTCTAATACATATTGATAAAAATATACACATAAATATATATGAACTCTATTTAAACCTAACATAAAGTCTTTCCATCTATTTTCAGTGCCAAGTTTCCCGGATCGTCCAATGTATTCATTTTGCCACCAGTGCTGCTTTTTTATTTTACTGATCAGACTTCCCAATAATAATTTATGTTATAATATAAATAGTGATTACTATATCATGCTTTAAAGAATTTTGTACCACCTTAACCAGTAATAGCCTTAATAAAAGTATTAAAGTGCAAGTTGTTGTTTTAATGTAAAACAAGTAGCGATTACATAAAGAATCGCCCAAACTAGTAAGCAAGTAACATACAGTCTGCTCATCGGAAAACTTTCAAACGGCTTACTTCCGAAATTAGTAAAATCATTGAGAAATGCAAACAAGTCAACAAGTCGAGAGAGGACTTGTAATATACAATGATCTTAAACTTGCCCTACCTCCCCGACACAACAATCTTAAACGAGATGATACAATTTGTAGCAGATAGCTATTTTCATTTCGAATTTAATACTACATCACACTTTGACATTTGGCCAAACTTATTATTATAACAGGAAAAGAATATTATGCGAAACTTAATGTACTATAATTTCAATTTAATTTTTGTGCTAATTTATCAATAAAATGCTTTCTAAAATTAGAAGTTTACTAATCGCAAAGACTTATGTCATCGTTAAATTTATATAGAACAACCATAAAATGTGTAGCAATTTCAGATGCGAGCTTTCTAGTTACATTCTTTGACCTTTGAGAACAAATTGTAAATCAAAGTAAACTGCACAGCATAAATCACATACGGACTTGCCAGTCAATTACTAGGGATAAGGAATCAATTTCAGGGACTTGTTAGAGGATTCTAATATCTCATGGCAGCTAAATTTTATACATATCCCTCTCATATGTAGCAATGCGTTAGATTTCTAAGTTAGGGATTCATTTTTTAGACATAAATTCGTTTCCTCCTTAAGCGTTTCTTTAGTGGAGAAATGCGTGATGAACTTGAATAATGCAAGAATCATCAATTGTTCAGGTTACCTCCATCACTTTCTGGATTAAATAAACACATTTCTGCAATTTTCAATCATTAGTTATTTTTGAGTGATGACGTCACATTTTTTAAATATTGTCATTTTAAGAGATCTCTTCATTGCCGGACTAACGGTATAAAGATATTGCATTTCTACATAAGAAATTCTTCGAGTAAATGACAACTTAATGTTGGACAGTTTATTGTTGACACAAAATAGAAAAAGGACCCTTTGCTAAGCACATACAAATTTAAGGATGCTCTGCGAACTGCCACCCACCGACTTCGTGACAATACGCAAGCCTATGTATAAATTCTTCTTGAACATTCTAAATCGTTTCCAGGATAATTCTGCGCATTTTATCTGCAATGCGATGTTCTACTTCAGTTACATTTTTGGTCTGTATTTTTATCAAATAAAATTGACGATTTCTTCCAACAAATTTCGCTTTTACTGAACTTATCTGGAAGTTTCAGATGTTCGATGTAATTAAACTACAGTGCCATTGTTAATTGCACAAAATATATTACATCACCGAAATGGATTCTTGTGAGAAATTAACGCCATCTTAAATGGTCTGTCCATAACACTAAACAATCCACTTTCAAGAAGTCTGCAGTCAGACGTCTGCTTCGAGGACTACAACTTTGTAAATATTTAAAATCAGCGTCCGCCAGTAGAACTTGAAGCTTTAAAGAGATGCCTTTCTGCTGATCTATGCATAAAAATGATTCATTTCGATCTAAAAACTTTAAACCCTGCACACCACAAAATTTTGTTCAATTCTTCAAGTGTCCAGTTTTTGCGTTCTTTGGCCCATTCCAATCGTTTCTTTTTATTGACGACGCGTAACAACGGCTTTCTTACATGTACTCGGCCATGAAGGTCTGCCTCTTGAAGTTTGCGTTTCAGAGTTGATGCACTAGCGGGATGAAACTTTTCTTCATCTCTCTAGCCGAAGTCGACGTTCTGAGAAATAGAGAATAGTAGAGGTATCCCTTTTCTGGATACGAAAGTTATTAGGACAACGGACAATAAGTTAATTCTGGATTATCATTCAAATCATCCATTAAATCAAAAATACAACATTGCCATAGCCATGGAAAACAGAATTGTACATATATAGAATGATCAGCTAAAGAATAAAAATTTTAAATTACTTTAGAACCTTTGCCAACAATGGTTACCCCAGAGCTATATTATATAAACTCATTTACAATTCGAATGTCTATGATGGGCCAACAGGAGAAAATGCTACTGTTTTTAAATACAAAAGTTTACCCTTTCCACAAATTATCCTAGCGAAATACAACCCTATAAAGATAAAAAACTTATTTACAACTATAAAGGAGAAAACACCTATACCGTTAATTAGTCATGCAATTTATAATATTCCGTGCATTGATTGTGAGGGTTATTACTTTGGTCAAACATCTCAATGGATTAAATACAGAATCGCTCAGCATAAGAGTGACTGCCGAATCAATAAAAGATCATGTGCCTTACTTAAACACTCTCTGGAACAACGCCATTCCTTTGATTTTGATGAACCAAATGTTCGGGAAGTCAATACCAATTTTACAAAAATATTATTTCTAGAGATGTATCATGTACAAAAAAACAGTAAACAATGTTAATTTCAATTCCGACATAAGTATTTTTTCCCCTTTTTTCAATTTCAATTCAATTCTTGTTGATTGACTATTGTGTATTACTGTAAATTTTGCATTTATTGCACGATGTCAAGTCAGTCTTTATATGTCTCCAGATATACGTTCTTAATAAAACAGTCTTTTTCTGTTATATTTTGTCGGTCGTTTTTTTGTTCTTGTTGGTAAGTCAGTTCTTTACAGACAAATAGGTTTTGCATATTCTTTGTTATATTTAAAATTGATTCTCATCCAGTCGATGTTTTTAAATTAGTTTTAATCTCATTGTTTTGTTATTTTGACGTTAAGAAATTTTTTATTGGTTATGAATTCTGTTTATAATGTAAAACCTTTAGTTGTGAGTGTATTTCACCCGTTTGTTTTATTTTTCCTTGCTGATATGTACCTACATTTTAGTCATCTAAAGAACTATTGAGAATTTGAACAAAGGAGTCTCTGGTTTTAATTTCTTTGAAGACCACTACTACAGACTGCTGACCCGATTAATCCTTTTTCCTTCCTATATATATATATATATATATATATATATATATACAATTAATTAGAATAAGACATGAAACTAGAACATTTGGTAACGTAGTATTTTTAGGAGACAGTAGTTGTCCAATTTAATCGTACGTTTTTTACACCACTAAATAATCGGACAACAGAGCTAGAATAACTATTTAATGAAGCATAGATAAGAAGTAGAAACGTAGTGGACAGAAATTAAGGATAGGGTGTTTTAGTTAGATCAATATAAATATAGTAGTTTAGAAAAACCCAAAAATACGTCCCCAAGAGTATGTAAGAATTAATGAAAACTCAAAGATAGTCACATGATACGGAAGGTGTTCAACCGATTTTGTTATTAATAGTAATTGATTAATAGGAAAGCACCTTAACGTAGAGCACGTAAGATTATTTGACTATTCCGCCAGTTTCTTCAAATACCTTAAACAGCTTTAATTTTCCTGAATATGCTGATGATTAGGACAGCAAAACTTTGATATCAAAAGTGTGGTAGAAGCGTTTTTATATTACTTTATTAATATATACATAGGTACATATTCTTCCAGTATAGTTCCCTGCGTGTATTCCTTGCTGTAACTATTGCTACTTATAAGAATTTCTGTTCATATAGCCTTAACTCAACTTAAATGTTTGTAACGAATTTTTAAACCCGTTTTGGTGTGTGGCCCTGCGCTTGTATGATCATACCTATTTCTTTCGCAAGGTTGTTAGAATTCCTACAAAGTACTTCCCTCAATTTTGTTCATCTACAAATTATATCAAGACCTTACTTTTAATTCTTTTTGTGTAATGATGTTGCTATTGAAGCTTTACAAGTATGGTATTATGGTCGGAAATATGCATCCATGTAATAGTGTTTTACAGCTATGGTATTATAATAGTTGCAGTATATTCCTTAACTTGAATCTATGTATGTACATTGTACATATATCAAAATGCGTACTAAAATTATCAACCATTGGACGATACCCTAGCAGATTTCATAGCAACTAAAAAAGATCCAAATATTGCATGTGGCATTATGAAGAGATCTATAACAAAGAACTACCGATATTTTCGAACTGTCCAAATTCTTACTTACAGTGCAAAAGTCAACGATATCTGCTACCTAAATTTCTCTATAAATTCGCATTTGTTTAGTTATTAAAACTTGCTTAACCCAAATAGCTATTCGTCCATCTCGATGATCTGTTATATGATTCAACTTGCGCAACATTTTGAGAAGGAATTTAGTTTAAGCATTATTTGCATATTATATCTGAGTGAAACAAACGAAACTTGAACCAAATTCTTGTAAGTAATTGCAACAACATTGCCATAGGATCAGGCTCGACGATTTGACAACAAATGATGAGCAGATATACTATTGTCATTTATTAAAGAAGTAGCAGAAATTAGTTTGTCTAACTTATCCATGGTCGGTGGCGATGGAAAAACCATGTGGCACAGGATCTAGTTTGTCATTTTGCACAATCGATTGCTACCTCTAAAGGATCGTCGTGTAATATGATTTTAAATAATTTATAAATTTTCGTCCGAGTTTCGAGTTGAATTTGGTTCATACCACATTTTTTCAAACGTTCTTTGATGATTTTGCATATATATCAGGAGGCCGAGGGTCGCTTATTTCCATCATATTAATTGTTCTTTTGTTGTTAACGTAACTGTCCTATCTTCATCACGAGATTCCTTTTGTTTTGTTGTTTTCTTAGGATTTTGTTCATGTGATCTACACTGAAAATTGGTGATGAAGGTAGAAATCGAGTTATGTTGTGGGCCAAATTGGTATTGGAGGATCATTAATATCTCATTAAGAGTAATATATAAAGGAGCACGGATGAAATAAAGGGCAGTGTTGCAGTGGTGTAAGTCAGTATAGCTAATAGGCGAGTGCAGTTAATAGTTAGTGAAGGTGAATTCAGTTTGTGAATTTGATTTTTCTTCGGAAAGGTAGGTTCAATAGTTTTTGTAAAACAGCATTATAATGTAGATCAGCGGTTCTCAAACACCTTTTTGTCGTCGTTTTCGTGCGTTAATTCAAAATTTTGTACAATTAATTTTGAATTCTTTATTAATTATTTTTGAAATTGAGATCAACGTGTCTGAGCAGTCTCCCTGTTGTATGCTGTATGCGGTTGTTTAGCGTAAACAAGACGCTGTTCTTGTACAGGCAGAATTGTTCTGTTACACCACGATATAGTTTATGTACTTGATCCTGAGAAAGAGTTCCTGATACGTTAATATCACCTGTACAGACAAAATATTCTTACCATATTCATTTCTAGTTTGTTTCCTTCTGCACATCTTATCAAATTTATCTGCAAGTCTCATGGTTAAAGCGGGGTAAATCAATAAGAAACCCCTGTGCCAGAGTAACTCCAAGACAGAATTGATAAACCGTACATCACGAAACGATACGGGGTAAAATTGGAACGAATCACAAGCATATCAGAGCTCTCGTACAATTCGGACCGCTTGAATGTAGATTCAAAATTAAATTTAAATTTATATTCAACACATACAATATACATTCTTACGTATGTTATCTTCAATTAAAATTACTTCATACATCACCTGATTGCAAGAACACCTCGATCGAACAATACATATTTCTTGCTCTGTAGCTTTAAACAACTTGACTTCCTTCTGTATAATTAATATACAATAATCTACACTTCCAGTTTAACGTCATGGCCCACCAACAAATGATGGCTAACCCTGGAGTATATGATGCAGCTGATTTAGCACAAAGTAATTTGGATCTGCTCGCAACCGTAGCTCTTGCGCTAGACCAGGAATCTAAATACTCAAGAAAATGTACACATGACAATGGTGAGTAAGGCGTTATAAGTAGATATATCACTCATTAGATCGTACTGTTTCAGATCTGGAGAATCTACCTCCGTTACATAACTTAAATATATATAGCAGCGATGCCATCAAAGCTAAATATGAACATTTACCACCAGCGAAGAGATACACGCGAATACTTAAAGAAACAAATGGGGACGTAAATGCTGGAAGTCATCCCATGGTAGGTTAATTTCAAATTTCGTATTAGTAACCAACCTTACCCAGCACAGTTAATAATTACAAATTTCTTTAGTTTGGTACAATAAAACCTTTTTAAACACCCCAATATGTTCCCTTGTTTTGAAATTCCAACCAGCGCTATAACTACTTGCATCAAATGAGGAAAGTTAATCAACAATTAAAGACATTATTATGTATAGTCTATGCCTTATACTAAAACAACATACCGGGTTACCCAATCAACTTTAACTAATAAGTTAACATTACTCCATATCTTCCGGTACATGAATAGGATAATCCCATATTAAATTATTCTATTCAATCAGGTCAATATTGGATCGAGAGGTACGAAAATTAATAAAAGCGATTATGAATCAGTTGAATGGAGCAATGCGGGTGCCGCAACAAGGACATTATTAAAGGTCGTTTTTGGAAGAGAGGTGTTAGCTACCCACACATTGACAGGGCAACGAAGTCACGCATTTCTAGATCAAGATAAGCCCGAGAAACCAATGTAAGTATTTTGTATACTCCTTACCAAAGCATATATCAAACGCATAACACTTGAACGTAAAGATAAATAATCAAATGTAACAAACTTCATGGTTCTGTTTCAGGTTAGATCCGATAAAATTAGATGATGTAGTGCACACCATAATTGAAAACTGCCAAGCAGATAAATCAAAGGTGCGCACTTGGGTAACTAGGAAATGCGCCGACGAGAATAAGATGCTTAAGCAACGCAATTCTAGAAAGAATAACAAACGGCTAACAAAAAATACTGAAAACCTTCCACATTAGAACTAAAGGAAGAAAGGTACTCTACATTTAATAGGTTTCGTTATTAGTAGAGTTGCTTAATTCGCGCCAAAACCAGTGGTAGGCACCCCTTTTCCTGGAGTGTAAAGCACGTATAGAGTTGAGTTCTCTATATTGTCTTGTTGCATATCTCCCCCATCTCTTTCTATCTGGTATGGTTTGTTTCCTCCCACGATACTTCTCTTACCCACTATAAGTTCTCTAGCCAAGTCCGCCTGGGCCTTCCTCTTGATCTCTTCGTATTCGTCCTGGCTTCAAACATCTTTTTGACTATTCTTTGTGTCGACGTCCTTTTCAGGTGTCCATACCATCTCAGCTGTCAATCTTTCTCTTCAATCAATCTTTTCTCCATTCGTTTCAGTTTCAGATTATCTCTGAGTGTTGTGTTTCTAATGCTGTTCTTTTTTGTTTCATTTATCGTTTTCCTTACAAATCTCATTTCTGTAGTTGTTATTTTTCTTTTCTATTTCTCAGTCATGATCCATGTTTCCTCACTGAATAAAAGAATGGCATAGCTGCGTTTATAAATACTTGTACCCTAACATCTTTCGGTATCTCTTTTTTCCCCCAGAAATGTATTTCTTTACTATTAAACAGTCTTTTTCCTGCTCTTGTTCTTTATTTTATTTCTTCCTCTATTTTGTCGTCCTCTGATAGTATTGAGCCCAGGTATTTAAATTTCTTTACTTGGTCTAGTATTTCTTCTCCTACTTGTACGTAAGGATAAGTAATCAAATGTAACGAACTTCATGGTTCTGTTTCAGGTTAGATCCGATAAAATTAGATGATGTAGTGGACACCATAATTGAAAACTGCCAAGCAGATAAATCAGAGGTGCGCACTTGGGTAACTAGGAAATGCGCCGACGAGAATAAGATGCTTAAGCAACGCAATTCTAGAAAAACAAACGGCTAACACAAAATACTGAAAACCTTCCACATTAGAACTAAAGGAAGAAAGGTACTCTACATTTAATAGGTTTCGTTATTCGTACATAAGAAATGATGATCTCTAAATGATCTTAATAACTATTGGCCAATTTCTATTTTCCAAGGTATGTGAGAATCGTTGAAATCGGGATTTGTTGATTGTTTCAATAAAAGAAAATTTATTCACTAAAACCAATATGGCTATATAATAAAATAGATCTTATTCTGTTAATAGAAGTAATTATTGTATCTTCAGAAACTTAGACAATTCATCAGCGTGGTTGTTAGATCTGACTAAAGCATTCGATTGTGTTGATGATAATTTGTTGTTTTCTAAGTTAGAACATTTATGATCTCCACCGGCTCCGCACACACAGACCGCGCGCCGTAAAAATCTTTGTAGCTAAAATCTAAAGAAAGTAATACAGGTTAGGAAGGAAATGCACGAATGTACTTTTCTATTGCTATTTGTTTTATTCTATTCTAATACATATTGATAAAAATATACACATAAATATATATGAACTCTATTTAAACCTAACATAAAGTCTTTCCATCTATTTTCAGTGCCAAGTTTCCCGGATCGTCCAATGTATTCCTGTTGCCACTAGTGCTGCTTTTTTATTTTACTGATCAGACTTCCCAAGAATAATTTATGTTATAATATAAATAGTGATTACTAAATCATGCTTTAAAGAATTTTGTACCACCTTAACCAGTAATAGCCTTAATAAAAGTATTAAAGTGCAAGTTGTTGTTTTAATGTAAAACAAGTAGCGATTACATAAAGAATCGCCCAAACTAGTAAGCAAGTAACATACAGTCTGCTCGTCGGAAAACTTTCAAATGGCTTACTTCCGAAATTAGTAAAATCATTGAGAAATGCAAACAAGTCAACAAGTCGAGAGAGGACTTGTAATATACAATGATCTTAAACTTGCCCTACCTCCCCGACACAACAATCTTAAACGAGATGATACAATTTGTAGCAGATAGCTATTTTCATTTCGAATTTAATACTACATCACACTTTGACATTTGGCCAAACTTATTATTATAATAGGAAAAGAATATTATGCGAAACTTAATGTACTATAATTTCAATTTAATTTTTTGTGCTAATTTATCAATAAAATGCTTTCTAAAATTATAAGTTTACTAATCGCAAATTGAAAACAAATTGTAAATCAAAGTAAACTGCACAGCATAAATCACATACGGACTTGCCAGTCAATTACTAGGGATAAGGAATCAATTTCAGGGACTTGTTAGAGGGTTCTAATATATCATGGCAGCTAAATTTTATACATATCCCTCTCATATGTAGCAATGCGTTAGATTTCTAAGTTAGACATTCATTTTTAGACATAAATTCGTTTCCTCCTTAAGCGTTTCTTTAGTGGAGAAATGCGGTATGAACTTGTATAATGCAAGAATCATCAATTGTTCAGGTTACCTCCATCACTTTCTGGATTAAATAAACACATTTCTGCAATTTTCAATCATTAGTTATTTTTGAGTGATGACGTCACATTTTTAAATATTGTCATTTTAAGAGATCTCTTCATTGCCGGACTAACGGTATAAAGATATTGCATTTCTACATAAGAAATTCTTCGAGTAAATGACAACTTAATGTTGGACAGTTTATTGTTGACACAAAATAGAAAAAGGACCCTCTGCTAAGCACATACAATTTTAAGGATGCTCTGCGAACTGCCACCCACCGACTTCGTGACAACCTTTAAAGAGACGTTTAATCAATAGTGATTTATAATTCACGTGGACATTACAAGATCAATTATCACAAAGGAAATTATCCGTCGTATATGGTAGGATATAATAAAAGAGGCTCGTTTATTTTATGGTCAAGTCATCCTGAATCATATCATATCATATCATATTTATTTAATCCTTTGGACCATAATGTGAGCATTGGACAAGTCACTAGCATATGTCATATATACAAAAACATAAGCATAATACAGTATACAAAAGCAGGATAATTTAACATTGTATAGAAACGTATATAACAGAATAAAATACATCAAAGTTAATACTATCTAGGTCATGTTGTCGTTTAAATACTCGTCTAGTGAGTAGTAGCTTTTAGATAAAAGTATCTGGCGAGTCGAATTCTTAAATTTATCTATGCCCACCATTTTGAATGCATCAGACAGTTTATTATAGACTTTTACAGCCATGTATTGAGGATTCCTTTCACTAAATGCAAGTCTATGTTTGGGTGTTTCCAAGGTATATCTATTCCGAGTATTATAATGTTGTTTGTTGAGTTTAATTAAGGCGTCAAGGTTTTGCTTGGCATACAGTAGTAGACCCCATATGTAGATACACGGTAGGGCCATAATACTATTTGTTTTGAATAGTTCTCTGCACGAGGTTTGTGGTCCCACACCATTCATTAAACGAATTGCCCTCTTTTGCAGACGGAACACCCTCTTGGAATCACTGCTAACACCCCAAGCAATCACTCTATACGAAATAGCAGCATGTAAGTGTGCAAAATAGTACATTCTCAATATCGTTCCATCCACCAACTCTCTCAGTCTACCAAGCAAGAAGCAAATCGACGCAACTCTACCACACAATTCATCTACATGCTTCCCCCAGTCACAGTTATTATCAATTGTCACTCCCAGAAACTTAGTGCTGTCCACCTGTGCTATACATTGATTGTTCAACTTAATCAAATACGAAAAATCCTCACTCTTTGAAGCCTGAAACTGTATATAAACTGTTTTGAAGTGTTTACACATAGATCATTATCCCTAAAATAATTGTTTATTTCTCTTAACGCATCACCAGCGCCATCCCTCATAGCTTGACCATTTCTTCAAGATACAAGCAGTGACGTATCGTCTGCAAACATAATAGCCCCCGGTTCTGCAAATCATTCACGTATATAATATACAAAAGGGGACCCAAGACGCTACCCTGCGGTACCCCCTCCCCAATGGCAAACAATCCGAAGCCACTCCATCAATCTCCACGAAGTGCTCTCCATTTCCTAGATAACTTTTAAACCACTCCCATGCTACACCTCTAACTCCGTACTGGTAAAGTTTTCCCAATAAAATATCGTGATTTACAAGATCAAAAGCTTTAGATAGATCCAAAAGATACCACCACAATCATGGCCCTGGTCAATATTGTGGTATAAAGAATTCAAGAATGCAGTGATAGCTCCAATCGTGCTACGCCTTTCCTGAAGCCAAACTGGTTTGGGTTTAAGATATTCCCTCTCTCTAAAAAGGATATTAGTCGTTTAGCCACAAGTTTTTCCATTACCTTAGAAACTGTACTTATTATGGATATCGGCCTATAATTATCCATAACCAAACTCGAATTCTTTTTGTAAATCGGTTTTATTTTTGCTACCTTTAATTTATCGGCAATAACTCCCTGTGCAAAGGAATTATTTATAATTTCTGTCAGTGGTAAGACAAGTTCATCAACACAATCCCTTAATAGTACTGGACTTATATTATCACATCCAGAACAATGTTTTTGTTTTAAGTTTTGGATTACATTTCGGACTTCATAGTCATCTGCTGGATATAAAAAGAATGTGTGCGCATTAGGTTCAATATTGTAATTGATTGATTTGAATTTATCCCTTTTTTTATTAAGGTATTCGAAATGTTATTGAAATGCCGATTAAAACATTCCGCTATGGTTCGTGAATCATTAATTACTTTATCCTCTATTTGCAGTACTAGATTATCATTTCTCCTTGCCTTCTGTTTAATATTCTTGTTAATTATCATCCACGCTGCCTTAGCTTTATTTAATGAGCTGCTTAAGATAGCATTGTTATGCATAAGCTTTGCTGCTTTTATTACCCTCCTATACACTTTCTTATATTTTTATAATAACTTGTAATGGTCTGGCGACCATCCAACGTCAATATATACAATTCTTTCTGTCTTTTTGCCGAAATTCGAATACCCCGAGTGATCCAGTTCTTACACTTATTAGTTTTTAATGGTTTATATGTAGCGGGAAATGCTATTTCATAGTTGTAATTCCAAGTATCGAGAAAGTTATTGTATTGTTCAACCGGATCAACACAACACACCACATCCAACCAGCTCTCAGCCCGCAAGAGACTCTTGAAGTCAGAAATATTTCGCCTACTGATTAAATTTGGTCTAGACTTTGACCACTCCCTATCGCATATGAATTCAGCAAATACTATCTTTTCTGCAGAGTGATCTGAAATCCCATTATGAATGACACTACTCTCACACTCCCCCAAATCAATATTCGTGCATATATTATCTAAACAGTTATTATTTCTGGTGGGTTCTCTTATTGTTAAAGCAAGATTGTGTGAATTTATTAAGTCTTTGAACTCGTTTAAGTGGGAGAACGATACAAGAAAGTTGATATTAAAATCCCCAGAAATGACTAATTTATGGTGTTTATATGTATTAAGGATATTTAAGGTATCATTAAGTTTTTGGAAAAACAGGCCGAAGTTTCCCTCTGTACTTCTATAAATTACTACCACCACAATTTTTAATCCCTGATATTTAACTTCTATTGCCGCACATTCAAAATGAAGTTCAACCGACAGTTCATCTATAAGATCAATATTTCTGGAATCAAAATTTTTGCTACTACTCACCGACTTTTTGCAAATAGAGCTACTCCTCCGTGCATCAACAGTTTCCTACTGAAATGATTTAACAAATTGTAACCGTCAATAACTACAGATTCTATCTGATTAAATTTGTACCAATGCTCAGTTATGCAAACTATATCACATTGTTCCTCCTCCAGAAAGACCTCCACTTCACAATTTTGTTATTCAAGCACTGAATATTCTGGTGTAGAATCGCTATTTCACCTATGTTATTAGAAGTTGATCCCTTGGTTCCATAAAATGTAGTTCTTCTGTTTGTATTATATCCAAGTTTGTCCATTCAGCCAATAATTGACAGATGTATTTTTTGGAACGTAATTTAATGTGTATACCATCCCTCAAATAATCATTCACCGTTAATAAATTATTTATGCAAAATATTTCAACATGATTATATGATTTGGCAATATCATATATTCTATGATTTATATGTTATATGATAGTGTTTAACTCATGATTTACGCATCTAAATGGGACCGTACAAATTATAGCGTTGGTGTGTTTAGATTTCTCCATAATATTCCTGTAGTAACCTACCATATTCCCAATACTAACACTGTCCCAACACTCAGCCACGTCATTTGTTCCCCCAAATACTATAAGAGAGTCTAGTTTATTAAATTGTCTTATTTTATCATCCAAATTTTCTGTTATCTTGTTGATCTTGGCATTTGGCTTGATAATGTTACAAACCAAGTAGTCCCCGTTCAAATTCGACTTCAGAATTTTTCCACAGTCCCGTCCATGACTATCGCTTAAAATTAGTATCTTTGCACTTTCTTTCTTGCTATAATTATCACTCACATCAGCAGTACTTGGTTTTCTTGTTACAGTACTGATATCGTGGTCATTACTTTTAGTTACTGATGTAGGTATACTTTTATTCTCATATTTTGTTTTGCCGTCTAATTCAATAGTGAGCATTTCTATTGTTTTTCTAGGATGGCTATTTTTCTTTCTTGGTTTTTACATTTTTCCCTGTAGTAGTCTAACTTTCTATCAAGCTCTGATTTCTTATCTAAGAGTTCACTATGCTCAAATTCGACAACTGCTAATTTATTTCGCAAACATTGTAGTGCGTCCTCGTTCTTATCATTATTTGCAATATCTCCGCACGTAACTATGGAATAGCTATTATTCTTGTCTAATCTCTTAACTTCAATATTGTTCTTTAACAGGTTTTGCTTACGATTCCTCGTCACTGTGCCCAACATTATCAATAGAGTGAAAACCAGAAACAGTCCTCCTTATAAAAAGTCAAGATATAAACGTATGTATTTTTCAAGCTCGTAGAAAAATTGTTTTATAAAACCTGACCATGAATTCACCATATAAAACTGACTGCCCTCCCCAAAAGCAAAACCCAAAAATACGTCCCCAAGAGTATGTAAAAATTAATGAAAACTCAAAGATAGTTACATGGTACGGAAGGTGTTCAACCGATTTTGTTATTAATAGTAATTGATTAATAGGAAAGCACCTTAACGTAGAGCCCGTAAGATTATTTGACTGTTTTTAACTGTCTGGATTAAGTAAACGAAGAGTTATAAGAGTTTTATTTTAACGTACAGTTAACAAGCTTTAATAGCACCTTTCACAAGTAGATTTAAATTTCCAGGCAAACACCATTATTGTAATCGAACATGATCATTTATTATCTGTTGTAATCCAAATGACTTTGTTAGATTACTAAGTAATTAACTTAATATGCATAACTAAACATTACATTGGCATTGGCTGGAACAACTTCCCAAAAATTCGCAGACCAGGAAATCTACACTTCTTATTATATGGGTCAAAATATTCAAATTTTCTTCATTTTATTATCTTTTGAGTTTGCTCCACCACTCATCAATAAACACTACAATTTAGTCCATAATAATAATGTTAATCAAAACGTTTATATTTTGAAAGATATCTTGATATATATCGTCTGTAGCAGCTTTGTACGTCATCTTAAGGGGCACCGTTATAATAATACATTTCTATCCCTTAGAACAATGGAGTATAGGTCTCGTCAGTTAGGTAAGGAAGAAGGCAAGAATAAACAGTTCTAAACAGTTCGTAGCCTACAATCGCCATATTTCGACAAATGCTATATCAGAGATGAACTCTGATATAGAAATACATTGTTAACGTTCGTAGAATTCCCTTAGAAGCACAAGTACTCACGTCTCCTACTTAGATCGCTCATATAGAGCATGGAAAGAACAGGACCCAGCACAGAACCGCTAAGCATATAATATTTACTGATTTAAATTTGACTTTTGTCAGTATCATTGAAGGCATGATAAACTGCTTCCTGTAACAAAGAAAGGATCCAATCTACTAGTAGAAAGTATCTGTATCGAACCCGGGCATTTTATTTAAGAATACATCATGAGTCAAAATACCGTAGTACGATCGCAAAATAATCCAATGGGACACTCACGCGCTTCAGGTAATGGAAGAAATTGGTAATCAAAGCAATGGGAGGCGACTTCCATTGATCTGCCATTACCAAAGCCATGCTAATTTACTGATACAGCATTTGTTTAATCAAGTTGAAGCAATAGTCCATCTAATAGCAACATTGCATTGGAAATGCAGCAGAATCGTGTAATGGATATTGTATACATCTCCCATTAGATATATCAAAAGCATTTCCCCTATCAAATGAAGCAAAGGTGCTACTCTAATGGCTAAACTGCTTGTGAATTGATACGGCATCATGTTCTTCTCGTGACCTCAACTATTGTCAATTTTACTTACAGTCTCCATAGGAACAATCTTAAAATAACGATTAAATGTATTGACGACAACGTACCAAATTATCCACCTTAATAAATCCCTACATGATGCCCCTTTCTACATTCAGACACCACTTGCCAAGTTGCTTTGCTATTATTTTGCCAGTTTAAGATATTGTTTTTGATAATTAATCTTCTTGGTATTATTTAGTAATGTCTTATGCTGCTTTTCCATTTCGAAATTTCCAAACCCTCACAATTCTGTTCAAGGACTAGGGAAGAGCCATCAAAAAACCTAGTCAGTGTTTGGTTCTTATAAAACGTAAAGTACATCTTACCAACTTACATTGTTTAAATTTTGTGTCGGTTCTGAAATTAATCTCTATATTTACTTTTGTAATACTTATCATTTGTATATACTTTAATCTGTTTCTAAATTCCGGTATTATTAAAATGTTGAATATGTTGAAATTGCTCTGTTAAAAAGGCCATTGAACTAAAAATGATTACTTAAGGAGGATTCTTTGTGATTCGGACAGGATTTAAATTTTAAACATGAATACAACACACCATGGTACTTCTATGTGCGTAGTTTTCGGAGTCCTACTGTGAATCGCTTTCCTTTTTATGTACTAGTAAAATGACATAAAAGAACATTTTCACACGTGTAATTCTCTTGTCATAAGCAGTGGAAATAATATTTGGAAAAATCGAATTTAGGTTTTTATGAAGTTTTGACCTCCTTAAAATGCAAATATTTTGTCTGTATAATTTTTGATTTATTTCCTTTTTATCTCATTGAAAGGATCATCCTCCTTTCCACAAGAGTCACATTTCATATTAGGCCTGACCTTATTATGGCGCTGTGCATAGATCTCAACTCCGTTTCATGGTTATGAATGTGTTACAACATTGTCAAACTAGCCATACTTATTTCTGATATGTATATCAGTGCAAATTCAGAGAGAGCATTCAGCCTGGTGTGTAAGTTTTCTGGTCACGTTTTGTTGTTTCAAATTATTTGCAGACATTATAAATCTATTGCTGCAATTCGATATTAAATCGTATTAAGTCGACATGGAAGTGAAACTCACCATAAACATTTATTTACATAGTTACCCAAATATAGTTAAGATGTTTCTAGCCCATACCAGGTGACTCAATATGTAACTAAGCAATTTCAGGCGCACGATACATCTTGCCTCGAAACAGAATGTCTCTGTTATCAGTAACAACAACGGATTTCATAATTAACATTATTAGTGTTGCATGTACACAGCGACGGAAATCAAGTACCAGAACAAATGAAGATGTTTTATTGTTTTTCAAAATATTCTCTAAAAAGATTGACAGACCTTTGCATTCAACCAAATCAAGCCTTAAAGCAGTTTTTTAAATCTTCATTTCCAGTAGTACAAACTGTCACCGTTGGTCATGTAGTCCATTCTCGATCCTTGGGAAGACAAAATAATCGTCGGAAGTTAGGTTGGGTCTCTAAGGAAGATGCTCTAATAATTTGATGGTTAGCTGTACCACAAACTCAATTGTTTTTCGATCTCTTTGTAAACTCGTACTGTCATGGTAGCTGCTAAATCTGATATTGTCGTCGCTTTATTTTATTTTCAAACCACTGATAATCGTAGCAATTATAGAATACTTGCGCCTGAACTCTAAAATAAGAGAAAGATCAAATTGTCCACGTCACGTCCGTGAATAATTACTGAACATTATGCAAGCGCTCCCAACGTACTGTTTGATAAACTTGAAAGTGTAACATTTTCCAGTACACGCCACAAGCCATTTATCTGTTGACTCCTGACTTGTAACTTTGCTTGTAACTGTACACGGTTACAGAACAGGAAAAAGCGTGGTTTCCGATATGTTGAAAAAAGATAGGGTCTTAGATGGAGAGTCAAATTTAAGTTTGATAACAGTTATTCAACAAGAACAAAGGTAAGACTATACGAGACCATTATTCAACCAATAGCTTTATATGCGTGCGAAAGATGGACCCTCACCAAATCCCCGGAAAAGAAAAGAAGAGGAAGAAGATGGAAGACACTGGCAATGAATAAAAGAATGGAAGAATGTTATCCAAGCCATGGGCCTACAGGGCCTGCAGAGCTGATTTATTATTATTATTATTATTAGTATTATTATTACAATTATTACAACAAACTTTTCCTTATTTTTTTGTTTCTTTCTTTTCTTGTTTCACGTCTGCAATATTGGAAATAAATTTTCAGGACAATGTGAAACTCATATTAGTTTCTAATAGTTGGCACTCTATTTGGCATTTAAAATAAAATGTATCATTCAATTTTGTAAGTTTCATTTGGAAAATCGAAACGGAGAAAACTCGTCGTAATCTTACAAAACGATTTTGGTTACCACATACGTATACATTATACAGATTGCACCATCAGATTATAATTCATTTCACTCTAGACGAAATTTCTTAAATGCTAGAGCGTTAGTAATTGTAGTAATGTGAAATTTCATCCGATTTTGGTTTCCTTTCCATTTTCTTAGAAGAAGAACAAAAAGAAGCAATTACTGAATTACAAAATAAGCAAGTTATTTTATAGCAAATTTGTAAGAATGTGTTGCTTATCATGTTTTCGGCTTTACTAATATTTAGGTTAGCTTAAAAAGATGTAATTGCATGTGATTTCATGGCGTGATTTTCAACCCAAACTGAGTGTTCGGGGAGTGGTGCACTCGCAATCAGTCATTTAGAAAGTAGAGCAATACTGCGAACGATTGGTAATAATGGTTTCAGAGTTTCTCAAAAGATTCCAAATGCAAATAATTAATCATTATGGTATATTCAAAATCACTGACAATTAATATTAACATTAGGAAATGTGTACCATTAACTTTCATCTAATTAGATAGATAAATTACAGGTGTTCTTAGATATGATCAAAAACTCATTAACATACATATCATCATCTAAATCGAATCCAGAATATGTCCCGTTAGAATACAGGCTACTGAAACCCCCAACACTTTCTTTTATAACTTGATTGTGGCTATATCTAACAATATTAAATAAATACTCTACGAAACTCAAATTTTATCTATTATAACATATATGATTCGACAGCTACTGTGTTACAATACCTTTTCCTTTGGCCGCAATTTATATTATTTACTCAATAAAAGCGTTTTCTCTGACAATACACAAGTAATTAAATTTGTTTAAAAGATTTCATTAACAGTGCCTATCTTTTGAAAAAAATTAATGAAACCCCAGTTGTTTTTAAAGCAAAGCTTGAATGTCGGCTTCTAGACCCAAGGATGATGGGTTCAAGCCCTACCGAGGTACGTGATCCTTAATTTCAAGATCAAAGTACCGTTCTTCGGATAGAAAGTGAAACCATAGGTTGCTTGTTAATTTGATATTTGGTACTTTAAAAATTCCTATTAGAGGTGGAATTCCCTCAAGTTTGGCCCGATTCTAGTATTTATAAGTGTGAGGAATTTCTAAATGATCGATATTTAATAAATCTAGCCAATAAATTCGGTTGTGGACAAGGGTCAACTCCAAAATCGTGATATAAACCGTTACCTGTACTTCGACTTCTGAATTATTCCAATTTGACCAGGGTCGCACGCTCAACTCAACATGCCCAGCACTGAATAAATTCAGCCAGCAACTCCCGTTGTCGACACTGGTAAAAATTATCAAAAAATGGGAAAGCTAAAAGTAAAACTAAATTATTTATTTTTGTTGTGTACATATCGTATGCAAGTCTGTACAGACTTCTAGAATTTTTTCATTAATTTATTCTAGTGAGTTATTGATTATACCACAATGAGTTTGACTTTTGCACGTACAAAGGTGATCAAATATATTAGTTCTTCATGACCAATGTCAAAAATAAGAATTTATTTGTGGTCTTGTCGACGTTCTCTATCTGTTCCGCCAGTTTCTTCAAATACCTTAAACAGCTTTAATTTTCCTGAATATGCTGATGATTAGGACAGCAAAACCTTGATATCAAAAGTGTGGTAGAAGCGTTTTTATATTACTTATATTTATATTTATCTAGTTATATTTTCACTGACGAAGGTGTTCCGAAAACGTTTGTAAACGTTCTGAAAATATAACTATCGTTCAAACCAGCCTTGTTTTATTGACCTATTAGTGGTAGATCTCTATCATATAAGATAATTAGTTTATTAATACATACATAGGTACATATTCTTCCACTACAGTTCCCTGCTTGTATTCCTTGCTGTAACTATTGCTACTTATAAGAATTTCTGTTCATATAGCTTTAACTCAACTTAAATGTTTGCAACGAATCTTTAAACCCGTTTTGGTGTGTGGCCCTGCGCTTATATGATCATACCTATTTCTTTCGCAAAGTTGTTAGAATTCCTACAAAGTACTTACCTCAATTTTGTTCATCTACAAATTATATCAAGACCTTACTTTTAATTCTTTTTTGTGTAATGATGTTGCTATTGAAGCTTTACAAGTATGGTATTATGGTCGGAAATATGCATACATGTAATAGTGTTTTACAGCTATGGTATTATAATAGTTGCAGTATATTCCTTAACTTGAATCTATGTATGTACATTGTACATATATCAAAATGCGTACTAAAATTATCAACCATTGGACGATACCCCCTCAGATTTCATAACAACTCAAAAAGATCCAAATATTGCATGTTGCATTATGAAGAGGTCTATAACAAAGAACTACCGATATTTTCGAACTGTCCAAATTCTTACTTTCAGTGCAAAAGTGAACAATATCTTCTACCTGAATTTCTTTATAAATTCGCATTTGTTTAGTTATTAAACCTTGCTTAACCCAAATAGCTATTCGTCCATCTCGATGATCTGTTATATGATTCAACTTACGCAACATTTTGAGAAGGAATTTAGTTTAAGCATTGTTTGCATATTATATCTGAGTGAAACAAACGAAACTTGAACCAAATTCTTGTAAGTAATTGCATCAACATTGCCATAGGATTAGGCTCGACGATTTGACAACAAATGATGAGCAGATATACTATTGTCATTTATTAAAGAAGTAGCAGAAATTAGTTTGTCTAACTTATCCATGGTCGGTGGCGATGGAAAAACCATGTGGCACAGGATCTAGTTTGTCATTTTGCACAATCGATTGCTACCTCTAAAGGATCGTCGTGTAATATGATTTTAAATAATTTATAAATTTTCGGAGTTGAATTTGGTTCATACCACATTTTTTCAAACGTTCTTTGATGATTTTGCATATATATCACGAGGCCGAGGGTCGCTTATTTCCATCATATTGATTGTAGTTTTTGTTGTTAACGTAACTGTCCTATCTTTATCACGAGATTCCTTTTGTTTGTTAGGATTTTATTCATACTACACTGAGAACTGGTGATGAAAGTAGAAATCGAGTTATGTTGTGGGCCAAATTGGTATTGGAGGATCATTAATATCTCATTAAGAATAATATATAAAGGAGCACGGATGAAATAAAGGGCAGTGTTGCAGTGGTGTAAGTCAGTATAGCTAATAGGCGAGTGCAGTTAATAGCAAGTGAAGGTGAAATCAGTTTGTGAATTTGATTTTTCTTCGGAAAGGTAGGTTCAATATTTTTTGTAAAACAGCATTATAATGTAGATCAGCGGTTCTCAAACACCTTTTTGTCGTCGCTTTCGCGCGTTAATTCAAAATTTTGTACAATTAATTTTGAATTCTTTATTAATTATTTTTGAATTTGAGATCAACGTGTCTGAGCACGATATTGTTTATGTACTTGATCCTGAAAAAGGGTTCCTGATACGCTAGTATCACCTGTACCGACAAAATGGAATATTCTTACAATGTTCATTTCTAGTGTGTTATAGGCTGTATATACAGCTAGTTTCCTTGTGAACAGCTTATCAAATTTATCTGCAAGTCTCAAGGTTAAATCGGGGTAAATCAATAAGAAACTCCCTGTGCCAGAGTAACTCCAAGATAGAATTGATAAACCGTACATCACGAAACGATACGGGGTAAAATTGGAACGAATCACGAGCATATCAGAGCTCTCGTACAATTCGGACCGAGTGAATGTAGATTCAAAATTAAATTTAAATTTTTATTCAACACATACAATATACATTCTGACGTATGTTATATTCAATTAAAATTACTTCATACATCACCTGATTGCAAGAACACGTCGTTCAAACAATACATATTTCTTGCTCTGTAGCTTTAAACAACTTGACTTCCTTCTGTATAATTAATATACAATAATCTACACTTCCAGTTTAACAACGTCATGGCCCACCAACAAATGATGACTAACCCTGGAGTATATGATGCAGCTGATTTAGCACAAAGTAATTTGGATCTGCTCGCAACCGTAGCTCTAGCGCTAGACCAGGAATCTAAATACTCAAGAAAATGTACACATGACAATGGTGAGTAAGGCGTTATAAGTAAGGATATCACTCAGTAGATCGTACTGTTTCAGATCTGGAGAATCTACCTCCGTTACATACCTTAAATATATATAGCAGCGATGCCATCAAAGCTAAATATGAACATTTACCACCAGCGAAGAGATACACGCGATTACTTAAAGAAACAAATGGGGACGTAAATGCTGGAAGTCATCCCATGGTAGGTTAATTTCAAATTTCGTATTAGTAACCCACCTTACCCAGCACAGTTAATAATTACAAATTTCTTTAGTTTGGTACAATAAAACCTTTTTAAAGGCCCCAATATGTTCCCTTGTTTTGAAATTCCAACCAGCGATATAACTACTTGAATCAAATGAGGAAAGTTAATTTGCATCAACAATTAAAGACATTATTATGTATAGTCTATGCCTTATACTAAGACAATATACCGGGTTACCCAATCAACTTTAACTAATAATTGTTAACATTACTCCATATCTTCCGGTACATGAATAGGATAATCACATATTAAATTATTCTATTCAATCAGGTCAATATTGGATCGAGAGGTACGAAAATTAATAAAAGCGATTATGAATCAGTTGAATGGAGCAATGCGGGTGCCGCAACAAGGACATTATTAAAGGCCGTTTTTGGAAGAGAAGTGTTAGCTACCCACACATTGACAGGGCAACGAAGTCACGCATTTCTAGATCAAGATAAGCCCGAGAAACCAATGCAAGTATTTTGTATACTCCTTAGCAAAGCATATATCAAACGCATAACACTTGAACGTAAAGATAAATAATCAAATGTAACGAACTTCATGGTTCTGTTTCAGGTTAGATCCGATAAAATTAGATGATGTAGTGGACACCATAATTGAAAACTGCCAAGCAGATAAATCAAAGGTGCGCACTTGGGTAACTAGGAAATGCGCCGACGAGAATAAGATGCTTAAGCAACGCAATTCTAGAAAGAATAACAAACGGCTAACAAAAAATACTGAAAATCTTCCACATTAGAACTAAAGGAAGAAAGGTACTCTACATTTAATAGGTTTCGTTATTAGTAGAGTTGCTTAATTCGCGCCAAAACCAGTGGTAGGCACCCCTTTTCCTGGAGTGTAAAGCACGTATAGAGTTGAGTTCTCTATATTGTCTTGTTGCATACCTCCCCCATCTCTTTCTACCTGGTATGGTTTGTTTCCTCCCACGATACTTCTCTTACCCACTACACGTGCTAACCCAGTCCGCCTGGGCCTTCCTCTTGATCTCTTCCTATTCGTCCTGGCTTCAAACATCTTTTTAACTATTCTTTGTGTCGGCGTCCTTTTCACGTGTCCGTACCATCTCAGCCCTCAATCTTTTCCTCCATTGCTCTTAGTTTCAGATTATATCTGAGTGTTATGTTTCTAATGCTATTCTTTCTTGTTTCATTTATCATTTTTCCTACAAATCTCATTTCTGTAGTTGTTATTTTTCTTTTCCATTTCTCAGTCATGATTCATGTTTCCTCACTGAATAAAAAAATGGCCCCTAACATCTTTCGGTATCTCTTTTTTCCCCCAGAAATGTATTTCTTTACTATTAAACAGTCTTTTTCCTGCTCTTGTTCTTTATTTTATTTCTTCCTCTATCTTGTCGTCTTCTGATAGTATTGAGCCCAGGTATTTAAATTTCTTTACTTGGTCTAGTATTTCTTCTCCTACTTGTATTGTGTGTTTTTGGCGCTTCTTACCCACTATCATCGTGTTAATTTTCTTTATATTGATATTCCTTTGTTTTCCTTCCAATGTTTCCTTGTTAGTGTGTATGTTCATATTAAGTGTTTCTTCGTCCTTTGCAATTATAACCATTCGGATAGCATCTCCAATAGTTTTATAGTTTTCATTTTCCAGTAGTCCCTTATTCCTTTCTTCTTTACTTTCTTCATTCATCTAATACTAGTGTCAAAGGCATCGGACACAGAATGCATCCTTGTCTGATATTGACACTAGTTGTTTCAAACATATTTGATTTTGAAACAAACTTAACTGCGAAATAGAATTTACGGCAGCGTATTTGTATACACAACAGATCTCATTGACACTCGCAGTTGGAGGTTGTATCGAACCCCGCCACAGCCTGCTGGTGCTGGTGACCGACTCTAGTTAACAACTATCAAAATTGTCCCTGTACATAAAAAATGATCTCTAAATGATCTTAATAACTATTGGCCAATTGGAATTTCTATTTTCCAAGGTATGTGAGAATCGTTGAAATCGGGATTTGTTGATTGTTTCAATAAAGGAAAATTTATACATTAAAACCAATATGGCTATATAATAAAATAGATCTTATTCTGTTAATAGAAGTAATTATTGTATCTTCAGAAACTTTGACAATTCATCAGCGTGGTTGTTAGATCTGACTAAAGCATTCGATTGTGTTGATGATAATTTGTTGTTTTCTAAGTTAGAACATTTATGATATACCGGCTCCACACACACAGACCGCGCGCCGTAAAAATCATTGTAGCTAAAATCTAAAGAGAGTAAAACAGGTTAGGAAGGAAATGTACGAATTTACTTTTCTATTGCTATTTGTTTTATTCTATTCTAACACATATTGATAAAAATATACACATAAATATATATGAACTCTATTTAAACCTAACATAAAGTCTTTCCATCTATTTTCAGTGCCAAGTTTCCCGAATCGTCCAATGTATTCCTGTTGCCACCAGTGCTGCTTTTTTATTTTACTGATCAGACTTCCCAAAAATAATTTATGTCATAATATAAATAGTGATTACTAAATCATGCTTTAAAGAATTTTGTACCACCTTAACCAGTAATAGCCTTAATAAAAGTATTAAAGTGCAAGTTGTTGTTTTAATGTAAAACAAGTAGCGATTACATAAAGAATCGCCGAAACTAGTAAGCAAGTAACATACAGTCTGCTCATCGGAAAACTTTCAAATGGCTTACTTCCGAAATTAGTAAAATCATTGAGAAAGGCAAACAAGTCAACAAGTCGAGAGAGGACTTGTAATATACAATGATCTTAAACTTGCCCTACCTCCCCGACACAACAATCTTAAACGAGATGATACAATTTGTAGCAGATAGCTACTTTCATTACGAATTTAATACTACATCATAGTTTGACATTTGGCCAAACTTATTGGGGATTATAACAGGAAAAGAATATTATGCGAAACTTAATGTACTATAATTTCAATTTAATTTTTCGTGCTAATTTATCAATAAAATGCTTTCTAAAATTAGAAGTTTACTAATCGCAACGACTTATGTCATCGTTAAATTTATATAGAACAACCACAAAATGTGTAGCAATTTCAGATGCGAGCTTTCTAGTTACATTCGTTGACCTTTGAGAACAAATTGTAAATCAAAGTAAACTGCACAGCATAAATCACATACGGACTTGCCAGTCAATTACTAGGGATAAGGAATCAATTTCAGGGACTTGTTAGAGGGTTCTAATATTTCATGGCAGCTAAATATTACACGTATCGCTCTCATATGTAGCAATGCGTTAGATTTCTAAGTTAGGGATTCATTTTTTAGACATAAACTCGTTTCCTCCTTAAGCGTTTCTTTAGTGGAGAAATGCGGTATGAACTTGAATAATGCAAGAATCATCAATTGTTCAGGTTACCTCCATCACTTTCTGGATTAAATAAACACATTTCTGCAATTTTCAATCATTAGTTATTTTTGAGTGATGACGTCACATTTTTTAAATATTGTCATTTTAAGAGATCTCTTCATTGCCGGACTAACGGTATAAAGATATTGCATTTCTACATAAGAAATTCTTCGAGTAAATGACAACTTAATGTTGGACAGTTTATTGTTGACACAAAATAGAAAAGGACCCTTTGCTAAGCACATACAATTTTAAGGATGCTCTGCGAACTGCCATCCACCGACTTCGTGACAATACGCAAGCCTATGTATAAATTCTTCTTGTACATTCTAAATCGTTTCCAGGATAATTCTGCGCATTTTATCTGCAATGCGATGTTCTACTTCAGTTACATTTTTGGTCTGTATTTTTATCAAATAAAATTGACGATTTCTTCCAACAAATTTCGCTTTTACTGAACTTATCTGGAAGTTTCAGATGTTCGATGTAATTAAACTACAGTGCCATTGTTAATTGCACAAAATATATTACATCACCGAAATGGATTCTTGTGAGAAATTAACGCCATCTCAAATGGTCTGTCCATAACACTAAACAATCCACTTTCAAGAAGTCTGCAGTCAGACGTCTGCTTCGAGGACTACAACTTTGTAAATATTTAAAATCAGCGTCCGCCAGTAGAACTTGAAGCTTTAAACAGATGCCTTTCTGCTGATCTATGCATAAAAATGGTTCATTTCGATCTAAAAACTTTAAACCCTTCACACCACAAAATTTTGTTCAATTCTTCAAGTGTCCAGTTTTTGCGTTCTTTGGCCCATTCCAATCGCTTCTTTTTATTGACGACGCGTAACAACGGTTTTCTTACATGTACTCGGCCATGAAGGTCTGCCTCTTGAAGTTTGCGTTTCAGAGTTGATGCACTAGCGGGATGAAACTTTTCTTCATCTCTCTAGCCGAAGTCGACGTTCTGAGAAATAGAGAATAGTAGAGGTATCCCTTTTCTGGATACGAAAGTTATTAGGACAACGGACAATAAGTTAATTCTGGATTATCATTCAAATCATCCATTAAATCAAAATACAACATTGCCATAGCCATGGAAAACAGAATTGTACATATATAGAATGATCAGCTAAAGAATAAAAATTTTAAATTACTTTAGAACCTTTGCCAACAATGGTTACCCCAGAGCTATATTATATAAACTCATTTACAATTCGAATGTCTATGATGGGCCAACAGGAGAAAATGCTACTGTTTTTAAATACAAAAGTTTACCCTTTCCACAAATTATCCTAGCGAAATACAACCCTATAAAGATAAAAAACTTATTTACAACTATAAAGGAGAAAACACCTATACCGTTAATTAGTCATGCAATTTATAATATTCCGTGCATTGATTGTGAGGGTTATTACTTTGGTCAAACATCTCAATGGATTAAATACAGAATCGCTCAGCATAAGAGTGACTGCCGAATCAATAAAAGATCATGTGCCTTACTTAAACACTCTCTGGAACAACGCCATTCCTTTGATTTTGATGAACCAAATGTTCGGGAAGTCAATACCAATTTTACAAAAATATTATTTCTAGAGATGTATCATGTACAAAAACAGTAAACAATGTTAATTTCAATTCCGACATAAGTATTTTTTCCCTTTTTTTCAATTTCAATTCAATTCTTGTTGATTGACTATTGTGTATTACTGTAAATTTTGCATTTATTGCACGATGTCAAGTCAGTCTTTATATGTCTCCAGATATACGTTCTTAATAAAACAGTCTTTTTCTGTTATATTTTGTCGGTCGTTTTTGTTCTTGTTGGTAAGTCAGTTCTTTACAGACAAATAGGTTTTGCATATTCTTTGTTATATTTAAAATTGATTCTCATTCAGTCGATGTTTTTAAATTAGTTTTAATCTCATTGTTTTGTTATTTTGACGTTAAGAAATTTTTTATTGGTTATGAATTCTGTTTATAATGTAAAACCTTTAGTTGTGAGTGTATTTCACCCGTTTGTTTTATTTTTCCTTGCTGATATGTACCTACATTTTAGTGATCTAAAGAACTATTGAGAATTTGAACAAAGGAGTCTCTGGTTTTAATTTCTTTGAAGACCACTACTACAGACTGCTGACCCGATTAATCCTTTTTCCTTCCTATATATATATATATATATATATATATATATATATACAATTAATTAGAATAAGACATGAAACTAGAACATTTGGTAACGTAGTATTTTTAGGAGACAGTAGTTGTCCAATTTAATCGTACGCTTTTTACACCACTAAATAATCGGACAACAGAGCTAGAATAACTATTTAATGAAGCATAGATAAGAAGTAGAAACGTAGTGGACAGAAATTAAGGATAGGGTGTTTTAGTTAGATCAATATAAATATAGTAGTTTAGAAAAACCCAAAAATACGTCCCCAAGAGTATGTAAGAATTAATGAAAACTCAAAGATAGTCACATGGTACGGAAGGTGTTCAACCGATTTTGTTATTAATAGTAATTGATTAATAGGAAAGCACCTTAACGTAGAGCACGTAAGATTATTTGACTGTTTTTAACTGTCTGGATTAAGTAAACGAAGAGTTATAAGAGTTTTATTTTAACGTACAGTTAACAAGCTTTAATAGCACCTTTCACAAGTAGATTTAAATTTCCAGGCAAACACCATTATTGTAATCGAACATGATCATTTATTATCTGTTGTAATCCAAATGACTTTGTTAGATTACTAAGTAATTAACTTAATATGCATAACTAAACATTACATTGGCATTGGCTGGAACAACTTCCGAAAATTCGCAGACCAGGAAATCTACACTTCTTATTATATGGGTCAAAATATTCAAATTTTCTTCATTTTATTATCTTTTGAGTTTGCTCCACCACTCATCAATAAACACTACAATTTAGTCCATAATAATAATGTTAATCAAAACGTTTATATTTTGAAAGATATCTTGATATATATCGTCTGTAGCAGCTTTGTACGTCATCTTAAGGGGCACCGTTATAATAATATATTTCTATCCCTTAGAACAATGGAGTATAGGTCTCGTCAGTTAGGTAAGGAAGAAGGCAAGAATAAACAGTTCTAAACAGTTCGTAGCCTACAATCGCCATATTTCGACAAATGCTATATCAGACATGAACTCTGATATAGAAATACATTGTTAACGTTCGTAGAATTCCCTTAGAAGCACAAGTACTCAGGTCTCCTACTTAGATCGCTCATATAGAGCATGGAAAGAACAGGACCCAGCACAGAATCCCCAAGTACATAATATTTACTGATTTAAATTTAACTTTTGTCAGTATTATTGAAGGCATGGTAAACTGCTTCCTGTAACAAAGAAAGGATCCAATCTACTAGTAAAAAGTATCTGTACAGAACCCGGGCATTTTATTTAAGAATATATCATGAGTCAAAATGCCGTAGTACGATCGCAAAATAATCCAATGGGACACTCACGCGCTTCAGGTAATGGAATAAATTGGGAATCAAAGCAGTGGGAGGCGACTTCCGTTGATTTGCTCTTACCAAAGCCATGCTAATTTACTGATACTGCATTTTGTATATCAAAATCATTTCCCCTATCAAATGAAGCAAAGGTGCCAATCTAATGGCAAAACTGCTTTAGGTAAAAAGTCAGGTATCTCATCAAAATTAGTTTAACCAAACAATTTGTGAATTGATAGGGCATTATATGCTTCCCGTGACCTCCACTATTGTCCATTTTACTTACAGTAACAATCTTATAGGATAGGAACAATCTTAAAATAACGATTAAATGTATTGACGACAACGTACCAAATTATCCACGTTAATAAATCCCTACATGATGCCCCTTTCTACATTCAGACACCACTTGCCAAGTTGCTTTGCTATTATTTTGCGAGTTTAAGATATTGTTTTTGGTAATTAATCTTCTTGGTATTATTTAGTAATGTCTTATGCTGCTTTTCCATTTCCAAATTTCCAAACCCTCACAATTCTGTTCAAGGACTAGGGAAGAGCCATCAAAAAACCTAGTCAGTGTTTGGTTCTTATGAAACGTAAAGTACATCTTACCAACTTACATTGTTTAAATTTTGTGTCGGTTCTGAAATTAACCTCTATATTATCTCATTATCTCATTGAAAGGATCATCTTCCTTTCCACAAGAGTCATATTTCATATTGGACCTGACCTTATTATGGCGCTGTGCATAGATCTCAACTCCGTTTCATGGTTATGAATGTGTTACAACATTGTCAAACTAGCCATAGTTACTTCTAATATGTATATCAGTGCAAATTCAGAGAGAGCATTCAGCCTGGCGTGCCTTAGTAAGTTTTCTGGTCACGTTTTGTTGTTTCAAATTATTTGCAGACATTATAAATCTATTGCTGCAATTCGATATTAAATCGTATTAAGTCGACATGGAAGTGAAACTCACCATAAACATTTATTTACATAGTTACCCAAATATAGTTAAGATGTTTCTAGCCCATACCAGGTGACTCAATATGTAACTAAGCAATTTCAGGCGCACGATACATCTTGCCTCGAAACAGAATGTCTCTGTTATCAGTAACAACAACGGATTTCATAATTAACATTATTAGTGTTGCATGTACACAGCGACGGAAATCAAGTACCAGAACAAATGAAGATGTTTTAGTGTTTTTCAAAATATTCTCTAAAAAGATTGACAGACCTTTGCATTCAACCAAATCAAGCCTTAAAGCAGTTTTTGCGTGCGAAAGATGGACCCTCACCAAATCCCCGGAAGAGAAAAGAAGAGGAAGAAGATGGAAGACACTGGCAATGAATAAAAAAGCATGGAGGAAGGTTACATATTGCACCATCAGCTTATAATTCATTTCACTCTAGACGAAATTTCTTAAATGCTAGAGTGTTAGTAATTGTAGTAGTGGGAAATTTCATCCGATTTTGGTTTCCTTTCCATTTTCATTAGAAGAAGAACAAAAAGAGGTAATTACTGAATTACCAAATAAGCAAGTTATTTTATAGCAAATTTGTAAGTATATGTTGTTTATCATGTTTTCGGCTTTACTGATATTTAGGTTAGCTTAAAAATATGTAATTGCATGTGATATCATGGCGTAATTTTCAATCCAAACTGAGTGTTCAGAGAGTGGTGCACTCGCAATCAGTCATTTAGAAAGTAGAGCAATACTGCGAACGATTGGTAATAATGGTTTCAGAGTTTCTCAAAAGATTCCAAATGCAAATAATTAATCATTATGGTATATTCAAAATCACTGACAATTAACATTAACATTAAGGAAATGTAGACCATTAACTTTCATCTACTTAGACAGATAAATTACAGGTGTTCTTAGATATGATCAAAAGGCTCATTAACATACATATCATCATCTAAATCGAATCCAGAATATGTCCCGTTAGAATACAGGCTACTGAAACCCACAACACTTTCTTTTATAACTTGATTGTGGCTATATCTAACAATATTAAACAAATACTCTACGAAACTCAAATTTTATCTATTATAACATATATGATTCGACAGCTACTGTGTTACAATACCTTTTCCTTTGGCCGTAATTTATATTATTTACTCGATAAAAGCGTTTTCTCTGACAATACACAAGTAATTAAATTTGTTTAAAAGATTTCATTAACAGTGCCTATCTTTTGAAAAAAATTAATGAAACCCCAGTTGTTTTTTAAAGCAAAGCTTGAATGTCGGCTTCTAGACCCAAGGATGATGGGTTCAAGCTCTACCGAGATACGTGATCCTTAATTTCAAGATCAAAGTACCGTTTTTCGGATAGAAAGTGAAACCATAGGTTGCTTGTTAATTTGATATTTGGTACTTTAAAACTTCCTATTAGAGGTGGAATTCCCTCAAGTTTGGCCCGATTCTAGTATTTATAAGTGTGAGGAATTTCTAAATGGTCGATATTTAATAAATCTAGCCAATAAATTCGGTTGTCGACAAGGGTCAACTCTAAAATCGTGATATAAACCGCTACCTGTACTTAGACTTCTGAATTATTCCAATTTGACCAGGGTCGCACCCTCAACTCAACATGCCCAGCACTAAATAAATTCAGCCAGCAACTCCCGTTGTCGACACTGGTAAACATTATCAAAAAATGGGAAAGCTAAAAGTAAAACTAAATTATTTATTTTTGTTGTGTACATATCGTATGCAAGTCTGTGCGAACTTCTAGAATTTTTTCATTAATTTATTCTAGTGAGTTATTGATTACACCACAATGAGTTTAGCTTTTGCACGTACAAAGGTGATCAAATATATTAGTTCTTGTACGCGTAGTCTTGTAAGCTTTCATGACCAATGTCCAAAATAAGAATTTATTTGTGGTCTTGTCGACGTTCTCTATCTATTCCGCCAGTTTCTTCAAATACCTTAAACAGCTTTAATTTTCCTGAATATGCTGATGATTAGGACAGCAAAACTTTGATATCAAAAGTGTGGTAGAAGCGTTTTTATATTACTTTATTAATATATACATAGGTACATATTCTTCCAGTATAGTTCCCTGCGTGTATTCCTTGCTGTAACTATTGCTACTTATAAGAATTTCTGTTCATATAGCCTTAACTCAACTTAAATGTTTGTAACGAATTTTTAAACCCGTTTTGGTGTGTGCCCCTGCGCTTGTATGATCATACCTATTTCTTTCGCAAGGTTGTTAGAATTCCTACAAAGTACTTCCCTCAATTTTGTTCATCTACAAATTATATCAAGACCTTACTTTTAATTCTTTTTTGTGTAATGATGTTGCTATTGAAGCTTTACAAGTATGGTATTATGGTCGGAAATATGCATCCATGTAATAGTGTTTTACAGCTATGGTATTATAATAGTTGCAGTATATTCCTTAACTTGAATCTATGTATGTACATTGTACATATATCAAAATGCGTACTAAAATTATCAACCATTGGACGATACCCTAGCAGATTTCATAACAACTAAAAAGATCCAAATATTGCATGTGGCATTATGAAGAGATCTATAACAAAGAACTACCGATATTTTCGAACTGTCCAAATTCTTACTTACAGTGCAAAAGTCAACGATATCTGCTACCTAAATTTCTCTATAAATTCGCATTTGTTTAGTTATTAAAACTAGCTTAACCCAAATAGCTATTCGTCCATCTCGATGATCTGTTATATGATTCAACTTGCGCAACATTTTGAGAAGGAATTTAGTTTAAGCATTATTTGCATATTATATCTGAGTGAAACAAACGAAACTTGAACCAAATTCTTGTAAGTAATTGCATCAACATTGCCATAGGATTAGGCTCGACGATTTGACAACAAATGATGAGCAGATATACTATTGTCATTTATTAAAGAAGTAGCAGAAATTAGTTTGTCTAACTTATCCATGGTCAGTGGCGATGGAAAAGCCATGTGGCACAGGATCTAGTTTGTCATTTTGCACAATCGATTGCTACCTCTAAAGGATCGTCGTGTAATATGATTTTAAATAATTTATAAATTTTCGGAGTTGAATTTGGTTCATACCACATTTTTTCAAACGTTCTTTGATGATTTTGCATATATATCACGAGGCCGAGGGTCGCTTATTTCCATCATATTAATTGTTCTTTTTGTTGTTAACGTAACTGTCCTATCTTCATCACGAGATTCCTTTTGTTTTGTTGTTTTGTTAGGATTTTGTTCATGTGATCTACACTGAAAATTGGTGATGAAAGTAGAAATCGAGTTATGTTGTGGGCCAAATTGGTATTGGAGGATCATTAATATCTCATTAAGAGTAATATATAAAGGAGCACGGATGAAATAAAGGGCAGTGTTGCAGTGGTGTAAGACAGTATAGCTAATAGGCGAGTGCAGTTAATAGTTAGTGAAGGTGAATTCAGTTTGTGAATTTGATTTTTCTTCGGAAAGGTAGGTTCAATAGTTTTTGTAAAACAGCATTATAATGTAGATCAGCGGTTCTCAAACACCTTTTTGTCGTCGTTTTCGTGCGTTAATTCAAAATTTTGTACAATTAATTTTGAATTCTTTATTAATTATTTTTGAAATTGAGATCAACGTGTCTGAGCAGTCTCCCTGTTGTATGCTGTATGCGGTTGTTTAGCGTAAACAAGACGCTGTTCTTGTACAGGCAGAATTGTTCTGTTACACCACGATATAGTTTATGTACTTGATCCTGAGAAAGAGTTCCTGATACGTTAATATCACCTGTACAGACAAAATATTCTTACCATATTCATTTCTAGTTTGTTTCCTTCTGCACATCTTATCAAATTTATCTGCAAGTCTCATGGTTAAAGCGGGGTAAATCAATAAGAAATCCCCCTGTGCCAGAGTAACTCCAAGACAGAATTGATAAACCGTACATCACGAAACGATACGGGGTAAAATTGGAACGAATCACGAGCATATCAGAGCTCTCGTACAATTCGGACCGCTTGAATGTAGATTCAAAATTAAATTTAAATTTTTATTCAACACATACAATATACATTCTTACGTATGTTATCTTCAATTAAAATTACTTCATACATCACCTGATTGCAAGAACACCTCGATCGAACAATACATATTTCTTGCTCTGTAGCTTTAAACAACTTGACTTCCGTCTGTATAATTAATATACAATAATCTACACTTCCAGTTTAACGTCATGGCCCACCAACAAATGATGGCTAACCCTGGAGTATATGATGCAGCTGATTTAGCACAAAGTAATTTGGATCTGCTCGCAACCGTAGCTCTTGCGCTAGACCAGGAATCTAAATACTCAAGAAAATGTACACATGACAATGGTGAGTAAGGCGTTATAAGTAGGGATATCACTCATTAGATCGTACTGTTTCAGATCTGGAGAATCTACCTCCGTTACATAACTTAAATATATATAGCAGCGATGCCATCAAAGCTAAATATGAACATTTACCACCAGCGAAGAGATACACGCGAATACTTAAAGAAACAAATGGGGACGTAAATGCTGGAAGTCATCCCATGGTAGATTAATTTGAAATTTCGTAATTTGCATCAACAATTAAAGACATTATTATGTATAGTCTATGCCTTATACTAAGACAACATACCGGGTTACCCAATCAACTTTAACTAATAAGTTAACATTACTCCATATCTTCCGGTACATGAATAGGATAATCCCATATTAAATTATTCTATTCAATCAGGTCAATATTGGATCGAGAGGTACGAAAATTAATAAAAGCGATTATGAATCAGTTGAATGGAGCAATGCGGGTGCCGCAACAAGGACATTATTAAAGGCCGTTTTTGGAAGAGAAGTGTTAGCTACCCACACCTTGACAGGCCAACGAAGTCACGCATTTCTAGATCAAGATAAGCCCGAGAAACCAATGTAAGTATTTTGTATACTCCTTACCAAAGCATATATCAAACGCATAACACTTGAACGTAAAGATAAATAATCAAATGTAACAAACTTCATGGTTCTGTTTCAGGTTAGATCCGATAAAATTAGATGATGTAGTGGACACCATAATTGAAAACTGCCAAGCAGATAAATCAAAGGTGCGCACTTGGGTAACTAGGAAATGCGCCGACGAGAATAAGATGCTTAAGCAACGCAATTCTAGAAAGAATAACAAACGGCTAACAAAAAATACTGAAAACCTTCCACATTAGAACTAAAGGAAGAAAGGTACTCTACATTTAATAGGTTTCGTTATTAGTAGAGTTGCTTAATTCGCGCCAAAACCAGTGGTAGGCACCCCTTTTCCTGGAGTGTAAAGCACGTATAGAGTTGAGTTCTCTATATTGTCTTGTTGCATATCTCCCCATCTCTTTCTATCTGGTATGGTTTGTTTCCTCCCACGATACTTCTCTTACCCACTATAAGTTCTCTAGCCAAGTCCGCCTGGGCCTTCCTCTTGATCTCTTCGTATTCGTCCTGGCTTCAAACATCTTTTTGACTATTCTTTGTGTCGGCGTCCTTTTCAGGTGTCCATACCATCTCAGCTGTCAACCTTTTCCTCCATTCGTTTCAGTTTCAGATTATCTCTGAGTGTTATGTTTCTAATGCTGTTCTTTTTTGTTTCATTTATCGTTTTCCTTACAAATCTCATTTCTGTAGTTGTTATTTTTCTTTTCTATTTCTCAGTCATGATCCATGTTTCCTCACTGAATAAAAGAATGGCATAGCTGCGTTTATAAATACTTGTACCCTAACATCTTTCGGTATCTCTTTTTCCCCAGAAATGTATTTCTTTACTATTAAACAGTCTTTTTCCTGCTCTTGTTCTTTATTTTATTTCTTCCTCTATTTTGTCGTCCTCTGATAGTATTGAGCCCAGGTATTTAAATTTCTTTACTTGGTCTAGTATTTCTTCTCCTACTTGTATTGTGTATTTTTGGCGCTTCTTACCCTCTATCATTGTCTTTATATTGATATTCCTTTGTTTTCCTTCCAATGTTTCCTTGTTAGTCTGTATGTTCATATTAAGTGTTTCTTCGTCCTTTGCAATTATAACCATTCGGATAGCATCTCCAATAGTTTTATAGTTTTCATTTTCCAGTAGTCCCTTATTCCTTTCTTCTTTACTCGCTTCATCTAATACTAGTGTCAAAGGCATCGGACACAGAATGCATCCTTGTCTGATATTGACACTAGTTGTTTCAAACATATTTGATTTTGAAACAAACTTAACTGCGAAATAGAATTTACGGCAGCGTATTTGTATACACAACAGATCTCATTGACACTCGCAGTTGGAGGTTGTATCGAACCCCGCCACAGCCTGCTGGTGCTGGTGACCGACTCTAGTTAACAACTATCAAAATTGTCCCTGTACATAAAAATGATCTCTAAATGATCTTAATAACTATTGGCCAATTGGAATTTCTATTTTCCAAGGTATGTGAGAATCGTTGAAATCGGGATTTGTTGATTGTTTCAATAAAGGAAAATTTATACATTAAAACCAATATGGCTATATAATAAAATAGATCTTATTCTGTTAATAGAAGTAATTATTGTATCTTCAGAAACTTTGACAATTCATCAGCGTGGTTGTTAGATCTGACTAAAGCATTCGATTGTGTTGATGATAATTTGTTGTTTTCTAAGTTAGAACATTTATGATATACCGGCTCCACACACACAGACCGCGCGCCGTAAAAATCATTGTAGCTAAAATCTAAAGAGAGTAAAACAGGTTAGGAAGGAAATGTACGAATTTACTTTTCTATTGCTATTTGTTTTATTCTATTCTAACACATATTGATAAAAATATACACATAAATATATATGAACTCTATTTAAACCTAACATAAAGTCTTTCCATCTATTTTCAGTACCAAGTTTCCCGGATCGTCCAATGTATTCATTTTGCCACCAGTGCTGCTTTTTTATTTTACTGATCAGACTTCCCAATAATAATTTATATTATAATATAAATAGTGATTACTATATCATGCTTTAAAGAATTTTGTACCACCTTAACCAGTAATAGCCTTAATAAAAGTATTAAAGTGCAAGTTGTTGTTTTAATGTAAAACAAGTAGCGATTACATAAAGAATCGCCCAAACCAGTAAGCAAGTAACATACAGTCTGCTCATCGGAAAACTTTCAAGTGGCTTACTTCCAAAATTAGTAAAATTATTAAGAAATGCAGACAAGTCAACAAGTCGTGAAGAGACCTGTAATATACAATGATCTTAAACTTGCCCTACCTCCCCGACACAACAATCTTAAACGAGATGATACAATTTGTAGCAGATACCTATTTTCATTACGAATTTAATACTACATCATACTTTGACATTTGGCCAAACTTTGGGGGATTATAACAGGAAAAGGATATTATGCGAAACTTAATGTACTATAATTTCAATTTAATTTTTGTGCTAATTTATCAATAAAATGCTTTCTAAAATTAGAAGTTTACTAATCGCAAGGACTTATGTCATCGTTAAATTTATATAGAACAACCACAAAATGTGTAGCAATTTCAGATGCGAGCTTTCTAGTTACATTCTTTGATCTTGCCAGTCAATTACTAGGGATAAGGAATCAATTTCAGGCACTTGTTAACGGGTTCTAATATTTCATGGCAGCTAAATTTTATACATATCCCTCTCATATGTAGCAATTCGTTAGATTTCTAAGTTAGGCATTCATTTTTAGACATAAATTCGTTTCCTCCTTAAGCGTTTCTTTAGTGGAGAAATGCGGGATGAATTTGAATAATGCAAGAATCTTCAATTGTTCAGGTTATCTCCATCACTTTCTGGGTTAAGTAAACACATTTCCGCAATTTTCATTCATTAGTTATTTTTGAGTGGTGACGTCATAATTTTTAAAAATTGTCATTTTGAGAGATCTCTTCATTGCCGGACTAACAGTATACAGATATTGCATTTCTACATAAGAAATTCTTCGAGTAAATGACAACTTAATGTTTAACAGTTTATTGTTGACACAAAATAAAAAGGATTTTGGGGATGCTCTGCGAACTGCCATCCACCGACTTCGTGACAATACGCAAGCCTATGTATAAATTCTTCTTGTACATTCTAAATCGTTTCCAGGATAATTGTGCGCATTTTATCTGCAATGCGATGTTTTACTTCAGTTACATTTTTTGGTCTGTATTTTTATCAAATAAAATTGGCGATTTCTTCCAACAAATTTCGCTTTTACTGAACTTATCTAGAAGTTCCAGTTTGTTTCCAATTTGTTAAAATGACATTTGCATTTCTTAAGAAGGAAACCTTTGGCTAGGTTTTTGAATTTGGTTTTCCCTAGTCCTTGAACAGAATTGTTAAGGTTTCGACAAAGATTTTTTGATATAAGGTTTTACTTAATTTGCATGTATGTTTACACATTAATTTAGTTTTTATAATTTATATATATATAAAAGTTGGTTATACATCCTCTATATCAAGAAATCCTAGTCACTAGTTATTTTGTTGATAGTCCCAAATAAAAAACAAAAGTTTGTTTATATATTTATCTAGTTATATTTTCACTGACGAAGGTGTTCCGAAAACGTTTGTAAACGTTCTGAAAATATAACTATCGCTCAAACCAGCCTTGTTTTATTGACCTATTAGTGGTAGATCTCTATCATATAATATAAACCGTAAACTGAATTTATTTTGTTTCATAATTATTTCATATTTTTACAGATTCCCCTTTATGTTAAAATGTCCAAGAAGAGGAAGTATGGCGAAAAATATGTCTTATTTAGTTTTACGCCATCAAACAACGCGATGGGAAAAGCCACTTACGCATATCTATAGAGAAAGTACAGTTAAATATGAGTTCTCTTTGCAAGAAAAATTCCAAAAACTTTTGCAATCTACAATTTCCCAAACGTCTATTCCGACTGTTTGACAGTATGACCGCTTGCCTTTAGTATGCAGTTGGATGAAAGTATAGACGTCTCTCAATGCAGCCCGTTTTTGTATTCGTTGAATACATGTTAACGCTATTAAAGCAAAAATTCTTATTTTGTCTTTACAAAAGTATAAAATTCCATCTGGTCTCAGTAATACATGCAGAGAATGATCACTGAAGAAGAGAATGCGCAATAAGAGTTAGTCTAGAACTAGGAATTAAGATACAAGCGTCTTAGTACAAAACTGTCAGAAAAATTGGTGAAAACTTCTTTGTTTAGTAATACAAGTTTGCAACTAAAACTCACCGGTGTGTACTTTTCAAAAAGATGAGTGATGGTTGGAGTGCCACAAGGAGCGATGTTGCTACCGACAGCTTGTAACAGATGACTAAACTGTATCAAGAAACAATTATCTCGGACAATACGCAATTCACGTGTGTATCTTTGAAGGATCAAAAAGCAAACAACTGTTGCAAAGAACGGAAGTTAAAACTGCAAGTAACTTAAGGGCAGAGTATAATGTACTAAGAATTTAGTTAATTTGTTAAACAAAATTGCACCTGTATAGCTCTTAATTAATGATACAAAAAGCATAAATTATAACAAATTATATTTATAAATTTTGAAAAATATTTAACATAAAACAAAGATAATTACCTAGTGTTGTGTGTGTGAGTCTAATTTCTTTTATTCGATGATGGTTCTTCCTATGTCTCCTCTCTTGAATTCCTTCTTCGATACAGCTCTATTTTCTATGAATTCTTCCTTCTTTTAATTTCTTTTTCGGTGTGGCTCTATTTTCAATGGATTTTTCCCTTTTTTAAATTCTTTCTTCTCCGGTGTGGTGAGGTTCTTTTATTCACTGGTACTTCCTTTAAAACCCTCTTGGTCCAAAATATATTTTAAACCTTTTTCGTTGACTTATCTATCTTATCAATTTTCTTCGTCGTCAACCAAACAAACTTTTTATTTTTTCCCGAAACCAGGACTACACTACATTAGTTCTCCGTTGTACACGAAACGAAATTTTAATTTACCATGACTTCGGTTCATCCAAGGCATAACGCTGTTATAAAAACCTGTATTGTTAACGTCCATGCATCCTTGGTTATTTATATCCAGTGGTTATTAGGAATTCTTGTGATGTGAAAGTGTTGAATGTATGGGTCTGAATGTTTACAAGCGTTTTCTATCTTTTAATCGATGCTATTTATAATAATTAATAACTTTATTTCTAGTTACATTTTTTCTCCCATTAAAGATCGCTCGCTGGAGTTAAAATAAGAAGCGGACACCCGTAGGGTAATAAAATGCTTAAAAGATGGTGTGCGTGGTATCGAAAGAGTATAAATAGAACCCAAAAATAAATCGAAGGTCATTTGAACATAAACATCCATAACCCCAACATTTACTGTGAATTTTGATATATTAAATTGTAATAAATGATAATGGTAATTAACAATTTGAGTATTACTATACTCAAATAAGCTCAAGTTCGCTTTTTTACATGAACATGTACTAGAAACAAAAACTCCTTAACGAACTTTTGTCAACGGCCATAACAATTCTAACTTTTTCACAAGCAAGGCACTGAATCATAGCATTTTTAAAAGGTTTTGCTGAGAAATAGGTGTAGAATACGAAGTGCTTCTTTATCGGATAGAAGTGGGCCGTCTTTCTAAAAGACAATTCTTGCAGTGGCTGCTTGAATTAAGGGCAGAAACTTTAATGCTTTTGTAATAAGGGACAACACCTTTTCTAAATACTTTGAGTAGTCTTTGAGAGTCTGTGTAGTAAATTACGTAGGAATTCTTATGCATTAAAATTTATGTCGCAGTGCCACAGTATATATATATTATTCACTCTATACTATTCTACAATAGAAATACATATAAGATATGGAATCATAAACTGGGGTAATAGTATAGAAATTTGAGAGTTTTCCTAATGCAGATGGCTAGATTGAACAGACCGGAATCTTGCAGGCTTGCTTTTAGGGATTTCCAAATTCTAGCTGTTGCGAGTATTTATGTTTTTACCACTTGTTGTTACATATACAAAATATAAATATGTATCTACTTGGTCAGGCGAGTCACGACTACTTAACACATAAGAGGGACCTGTTACAACCCTCTGCCCATCGCACTTCATTTTATTAGCGGAATTATTACTATATGGGATGTAAACTTTACAGTGCATTAGAGGACTCCATTAGGTCATCTTCCAACAAAAGTGTTTTTAAAAGGCGACTGAAACAACATCTGTTGGAAAACAAATTGTTGTACACTGCACGAGTTTAGATATAAAGCTTTGTGTTTTGTGATTTTGCAATTAACGTTCTTACTATACTTTTGGTTATATTAACAATGTCCACATTCTTTTTTATGAATCTTCTACAATAAATATATTATAGAAGTTGTTTTACAAAGATGAAGTACAAAAATTCCTTTCAAATTTTTTAAAAGAAACATCTGCGAACAGCTACAAACATTACAAAGGTTTTTAAAAACTTTAATTCAATTTGCAACCACATATCTTTGCGAATCTGGATTTTCAACACTAGCAATAATTGAAACAAAAACAAAAATCAACTGGATATTCAGCATGATATACGTGTCCCCTTGTCACGCACCGAATCGCAGATCAGCGTTATCATCTAAAATAAACAGTAACAGCCTTTAGATTGACATGTATATTGGAAATAAAATTGCTAGTTGTTACTTGTTATTTTTTTTTTTTTCGTTTACTTCAATAAGAACTATCATACTTCTTGTAGTTTTAGTTCGTATTTTATTTATTTTATTGTTGTATTCAAAGATATATTTCTGAGAAGGCGTCTCTGTCCTATAATTTACTGTCAAAAGGTTCCGCAGAACAACAAAGGTTAAGAAGCTCTATGTTAGATGGATAATTAGGATAAGTTAGGTCACCTGAAATAAGGCCCCACATATACCGGGACAGCTTAAATGACCGAAAGTCGCCCTATCTCCATCGGTAGCGACGGGGATTATCGAGGGAATGTGTCAAATCCACAGTCTGCTTTATAGTATATACCTTTCGTTACAAACTTTACTAACACTGCTGATATACAAGTTTGTTCGTAGAGTAAATGGGAAACCGTTGGCAACTAATATTCAATGCGCATGCCCGACTGGAAACAGTTGTAAATTTGTCCTAAGTTTAATGCTCTATGAACATAAAAGAGAAGAAGGAATGCGTAATTTGTCCTGAAGGTGGCGCAAAACTCAGGTTTTGTAGGTCTTTTGAAGCATTATTTCTCTAAATGTAGTAAGAATGTGGAGAAAACACCAAAAACAATACATATTCATAAATGAATATCGTCAACGTACAGATGTGGGACAGATCATGGAATGGATCACCACAGATTAACAAGTAATCTGGGAGTCAACATTACTAAAGTTGGCGCTTGCCATTGCGCATGTCTCAAACCAAAAATGTTCAATTCTGTAAGAAATTATTCTGACGGTTGCCAATCGGTTGGAAGTTGAATAAAATTCACTCTGCGAACGCTGGATTTCTAGTCATCAGTTTGAAATTTTCCTCTGCGAACACAAATATATAAATACGCATGCGTCTGACGGTTGCTGATAGTTGCTGATTGCTCTACGAACAAACCTAATAACTTGGCTAGACGGTCATACTTTACATACCTCGGTTCGTTAATACTTTGAATCCAATATATTAATCCGTAGATAAATAAATCATTTTTCTTCCAAACTGTTCCGGCGTTTAGTATTACACTGAATGGAACGACCACTGCATAACCAAAATCCAATACTTTCGAAGTGAAGAAATGTATATAGATATGGCTAAAGAAATTTTACAGAAGTAGCATATGTAATCATTTATATACAACAAATGGAATCGAAATGAAGTATTTCACCTACCTGAGGTTAAATAATATCAAAATATTTTCATAAACGAAATTAGCAAACCGACTCATATATTCTTACCAAATCGTACCTCCAAACTTCCCAAAATCTCAGAGATAACAATGATATTGGTGCGTTCTTTCATTCATCAAACAGTTCTCGGTAATACAATAGGTTTTTGTCTTCATAAATTATAGTTGTGACTATAGTAGCTTTTATTACCGCAGCTTTGGCGAATGTTTCATCACTTGCCCCGTTTAACAGAACCGTAACCATTCATATTGTAATTCGGAACAATTTTGGAAAATATTTTAATTATAGAGTAGGGCTAGAGGATTGATAATATCTCGATTATCGTAGTAATATTTGGCAACAATTATGATAATTTCTATTTTTCTCTTTGTTTTGTTTTGGAAGCATTTTATTAAATATACTAGTGTGTATTTAGCTATGTATCTACGAACTTGCACTCACTATAAAATGCATCTTAATTGCTGCTTATATTCTCCTGAATATGGCTACAAAATTGATCGCACAAGGTATTGTTGTTTCTAGAAGTTTGAACTGTTTCCTAATAATACCATTGTATTTATTGCGTGCAATTATTGGGGAAGTGATGATCGACAAATAGATATATCTTTTATGATCACTAACCAGAAGCCTGTAATTAGACAAAAGAGGTCTCTGAAATTTGAGAGTCTTTAGCAATAATGACTGTAAATGTCATGTAACTACGATAACTAAATATTACGGATTGGTACATATTACCCCTATTCACCAGAAAACAATGGACACTTATCTGCTTTGTACCTGCCAACTTTCCTGTACGAAAACGTGGATTTGGAGAAAAACCTAGATAACAGAAAAGTATTTTAAAATATTACTAGAGTGAGCAATAAAAGATGGGCAATTTGAATCCTTAGGATACTTAGCCTTTGAGTACTGACCCGTAGTCTAGCCAACTACCGTGGGTTTTAAATTTGTTGTTAACTCACTTATTTTACATTTAGAGCTCTCCATATCTAAATCCTAAATTAGGTTGATAATAAGTATTTTTCCTGTCTGGCATTAAAATATGCTGAATAGGGCCGATGCTGTGGAAAATTAAAATCAGTCTGGCGTATAATGCTTCAATAAATCTTTAACTATACTTAATAAAGAAGAAGTTGAAGAAAACTTAGAACGGAGGTTAAAAAGGAAGAATAACAAAACATATTTATACACGATATGTGTAAAACCCTATTTATCTCTAATGTAGAAAGAAAGTTTGTGTTTGCAAGTTGTATGTATACAAAATTTGTAATTCAACACTAATACTTTGTTTTGTTTTGTTTAGATTATTATAATTACCTTTTCGTAGGGCTTAATGTTTGATCATCACCGTTTATCATCGTGAAAATAATTTTTTCTGTTGTTCTTTTAGTTTAGGCTTACATTGTTACAACATAGTCATGCATATTTCACATTTTTCGGGCTTCTAATTCTTCATCTTCATAGATGACGAACTTAACATCTGTAGCCAAAACTTATACAATTTTAGAGTCAGCAGGCAATTATTTTCAAAAATTTAATAGTTGCATTTCAGAAGTATAGGATTCTTGAAGTATTTAGAGATCGGCATAATAAAACCCAAAGATCTAATCATCGTCATCAAGTTAACGCACATACCAGTTCAATGTGAGCCTTGTACATAACAATCTTCTTTTTAGAATTTCGTTACCTACCTTGTAATTACATAACAGTGGAGAGTTCTACTTAATGTAGGTAACAATGTAGCACTTTTCAACATTGAGACATAGCTAGTAGATAGATATAGCACTGAATACTTTTGTAAGTTGAAGAAGCCACCTCAGCGTAAATTTTAACATCGTCTGCAAAAGGAAGACCCGAGCAAGATAGAATAAATACTGTATATCGTGAAGAAAATCGCTTTGACCACTATTCATTAATATGGAATTGTGCGCCAATTTCTACCAAATTGGTTGAAGTTGGAATTAGGTGGTGGAAGATTCTCGCAAATACTACCCAGATAGAAGCACCAACGATCATTGCATTATACTTAGGTACAATTGTACAATTCTTCAGTCAAGCGCATTGGAAACTACTCAATCTGCGTGCAACTTCGATTCTTACCTAAGGCTGGACTATTAGCCTTAAATCATTTTATCCGCTAAAATTGCTCAATGTTGGGGCTAAACCGGGAAGCTCTATCGAATGGTCCAGCTTAGAAAATAACCAGTGACACGCTGAAAGTGGTTACTAATTAATTTATGGCATTTGGTGTAGATAGCGGTGTCATTTTCATATACTTCGAGCTCAGTACTGGACTTTCGAGGGAGATCCAATATGTACGCTCATAGAAGCGACCCTTGACTTGACCCTTTTGTATTTGCTGCCGATGGATCTGTTAGCCAAATACGACCTGATAACCTTATATGGGGGTTTATTCCACACACGATCAATTTGTAGAGTAGCCCGTTATATCATATGATGTCAAAGACACTCACACGATCAAAGAAGACAGCTTTTCCGGATTCTCCTGTTTCAAATGTACTCCGAGAAGCTGGATATTTCCAATTCCCTGGACATTCCAGCTCGGAATTCGAACTGTTCGTTCTGGATGAAATCTAAGCCGTCGCTGTATTCAGTTAATTGCGTTAGGATGACCGCATCTACTAGTTGCGGACAAAGAAGTGATCTAATCCAACCCGACCCTGGGTACTTCTTGTTTTTCAGGCTGTTGACCAAAGCTCGAATTTCGTCTGACGTAGCTGGCGTCAGCCGTATCGAGGATCACGGGAAACCCTTTCAATATGATCCGCGTCACTCTTGATCTTCTCTTTTGAGGGGAATACCTACTCAACCTAATGTGTCTCGTCTCTAAATGTAAGAATTATGTGGCCTGAATGCGGAAAAATTAGTTCGGTGCCATCTAACATTGTGAAGCACATCCTTTATACATAGCATGGGTTTGAGTATTCGAGAAGTCTCACCTGGAGCACTATTCGTGTGAACATGGAATTTTCGGCTGGTCTCCGATAAACTGGGAAAATTGGGAAATGATACACAGATTTGTAACAGTTCATAGACCACTGACAAACCCATATTGATTAGAGGACAGGATGGGACAAACATTAGAATAAATAACCGTACAACGCATCTGCTCATAAGCCTTAGCGAAATTGGATAGGACTACAATTGAGTGATAGTTGAATAATAGATTTGTCGCCTTTCTTGTAGATTGGGCAAATAATTGCGCCTTTCCAAATTTCAGGGAAAATGTAAGATCGTACAATTATAAATAATTTGAAGAAACGATGTTGGTTTATTGGCATGGCTAACACAATCCCCTGACTTACACCCAATTGACAATGTATTATGATATGAAGAGTGCCGTATCAGCAGCCAATTGTTGGCAGTTCATTGCATACACGTCGTGGTAGTGGAAGATTATCATTGACAATGAAGGCGACAGACATATATTGAATGTTGATATACTTCTGCAGTATTCATTTGTATAGCATTTTATACTCTACGTTACAATAGTTTTACTCTTGTTGAAGCCCAGAATTAGGACGAAATATGAAATATTTTAACAAGCGAGTTCACTTTATTTAATGAATGACAATATTCTCGAGATACATATAAGAGAGAGAAGGAGAAAAGAAAATTTTATTATTTTATTATTAGCATTCTTTAGTTACATAGTTATAAAATCATTCTGAATAAAATTTCTCATACATCAAAAAATACTGCAACTTCAATGAATGATACCTTATTACTTTTTGATATTTGATTATTTTTAAATTTAAATTGGCTAAAAGAAAGATAGTTTTCACTTAACTACAATAAATTTAAGCAGAAAATGATTGGTCTTGAATTTCCTTATTATCTCTTTGTTAAGGATCTACTTAAATTTTTAAGAAACAGTTAAGCACTGCTATAATCATTAATATCATTAACATGATTATCTAATGATAATGGTGTTACATAAGGAAATTGCGATGGATAGTAAATTACAAAAGATTAATTTGACAATATAGACTGCTTGCTTCAATATTCTGAAATAACTATCGCAGGCAATTAGATTAGTATACAATTCTATGAAATACAACTTCCTCCTCATACAATTAAAATGTATGTACTATAAATTTCATTTGGATTTATTGGTAATTGGGGAATTATTCATTATCAAGTACCTTTACAACTGATACCAATTAGTTATATTATAAATTACCTTGCTTATAATATTTACCGTAGGCTTTGGAATTTGCGGGTTATGGAAAAATGTATCTTAGCATAATTAAGCACGTCGGACGTGGACCTTGGACGTATTTCTCAACCCTTGTGGGCCTCTAACGTATTTCCCAACACTCGTGGGCCTCAAGGATAAAGGTTTACGAGCTCAGCCAGAGGGAGAATCAAGCTTTAGTAAACAACATAGCAGGTAACATACCACTGTATCACTAACAATAAGTGAAAAATTGATCTTCACTTCTTCAGGCGATGGATTACTGTCGTACAAATTTTAACGAGCAAAATTAGTGATGACCTCATGTGTTACAATTAAATTTTGACTATTTTCATAGCTTTCTTTTTCAAATATCGTTATTTACTTGTTAGTTTGTTATTTCGCCAATTTTAGTTTGATGTGAGAATATACATACATGATTTTGTGCCAGCTACTTGTTTAGATTTGTTCCAATAAAATTTTAAGCGTTTATAAATAACTTTGTAAAAGTTTTGCAACAGTATGTGATTAATATTATATATGGACGTCATAGAATAATTTAAGACTCATTACCTTTATATATTTCCTTAAAATCTTATAGAAAAGCAGAACAGGTTATTCTTTCTTCATCAAATCTAAACACCAATGATATAGTTCCATGCTATCACGTAGATTTCAAAAAGTAATGCCTAGGCCAATGCATTTATTCTTATCAGAATTAATTACCAAAAACAATTGTAATTCAATTATATAACGTCATGCTAATTTAAAATGTACCGACTGCGTTGTCGAACGACTCATAGTCTGAAATAAAAATAAATATTATTGTAGTTGATAAATATACCCATGAATACGAAAAATCACAGACCCTTGGAAAATACAGAAGCAACCAATAATTTGGAGGCAATCTTCTGGCAAGTATCCCATGGGGTATTTAGGAATTGTTAGGAGTTACTGGAATTAATAAAGAACAATGGAAAAATCAATTCATTGGACTACCGGGACATGCAAGCATTCTTTAATTCACTGAAGCTAACACCTGGTCACCTCCCACTTGAAGATATATTACTAAAGATAAACCCATTCTATAAAATACTTATAAAGGAAAAGCAACAGGGTTGGTTAGGACATATTCATAGAATGTCAATAGGTTAAAAGAACAACGAAAAAGCAAATGAACACAAGGAACTAAAATAAGCGAAAGAAGAAAAAAGGCGTGGTAAGAGGAAGATTATGGCAATATTTACTTATAATTTTCCTGGAATGTACTCTTAAAACTGGGACGGATGGGTTGGACATTGTCTTCTTATTACTTCATGGCTTATTGCCCTCTTCTTTTCTTGTCTCTGTAAGAAAGCAAATATCACATTAATATTTTGTCCAATAAACAACGATTTGTTGTGACAAAAATTCTAATCCGATAATTAAATTTTAGCATAAAAAATAAAACCTTATTTGCTTCAAGCATTTTAGTTAGAGGGACATAATAATTAAGTTAAATATATTACTTATTTAGTAAATAAGCATAATTATTCGTAATAAAGAACTTAAAATAAAATTTTTAAAGAAAAATGGAGATAGAACTTACTCCAACAGTTTCTTCTAATTGTGCTTCACTAGAGTCGTATTTCCTTTTGTGCGATCTTGTCGCCCTAAAAGATTCTGTTAAAATAATCAATAGGCAAATTCAAAATACAGGACTCCGTGCGATTTAAGGTTTGTAAGTTTTGCGGTAACTCTTCTTGTGATCATATGTACATCGCATATGACAAAGCAACTAGGCGGAATTGCAATCTAACTAATTATCCCAATAAAATTAAAAATAAGCAGATCGTAACTCATACCACAGGTGGCCGGTCGACTACGACTAGTGCTTTGCATCTTAAGATGTCAGTTAAAAGTATCCTTGAGGTTTCCGTGTACAGCATGTGTACACCACCAATCTAAACTCAGTCTTGCTAACCATCCCATCTTATTGTTGTGGAATGGAAAGTATCTAGGAAAACATCACCTTGCTGTGACTACAAGTCGCAGGAATCATAAATAGAGTTTGTTGAAAAGGTGGATGACGCGTTATCATTAAGTAGTGTAAATAGGACTGACGCTGTCACTCCTCCGAATTTTATTATTCAATGATAAGACGTCATTCCCGCAAATCGTACGACACCAACTGTAGTGTATTGAAAAAGTATTGTCATCCTGGGCAGCGTAAAGCGTGTCTTTATTTAATACAATCAATTAACATGTGTAATTGTTTCTTTACTGAAGTCTAAAGTTCCTAGCTAAATTATTTGGAAAACTTAATATCTGATTAGGTTTTCATTATAAAGTAGAAGGAACAAAAGTAATATATTTTATTTTTAAAAACCATCGCAATAATATCAGATTTACGTCAATATTAAATAAACAGTTAATCTATCTATTTGGTCCATAACCTACGTTTTTATAACATCGTTAGTTCGGCCAAGTATACTATTAACAGAAGACGTAATTGTTGTTTCTGTGAAGTGGTCGTTTTACCATACATGCTTTATATTGTTTATCAATGTTTCCTTCCTAGAGTTCGCCCTTTCGTATGCACTACTTTTAAACCGATTCCATACGCTTTTAACTTTTCTGTCACAGAAAATGGGACATTTTCCTGTATAAATATGCATCGCATAGGTATGCGATATCCTGGCTTAAAGTATTGCAATAGTGCGTTTTTAGGATATTTATGTACTGCTTCTGGCACATTGTGCCTTTTATTAAAAAAGAGAACAACAGTGGAGTTTGTGAGACGTCCGCCAGATTGTGTACGGACAAATTGCGATCGCTGCTCCAATACACAGAGCGAACTCTTGTCACTAAAAAGAATCTGTTAAATAATTCAAACAATAATTTGATAGAATTATTCTATTAAGTTATATACCTTTCTCCAATGCTTGCCTCTGAAATGTTGATATTTTCTTGCAGAAGGCGCATATTTTATTTTTGTCGATAAACGCGAATTTCTAATTAGTCCTCGACTCATTAAGCGATTTTCGTATAATCGGCGCCCAACACTATCTATTACTCAAAATCTGGCGAACAATTTCGTGGTCAAATCTCTCCCTTCTACCACCATATATTTCCCCTTTGTGTAGAAGTACCCATTCATCTAATTTTTTCGATAAACGCGATTCAGGACCAGAAATTACTTCCTATAACTGCATTGTCCAAGTTCCCTTGTAAAATGTCTGTGATACTTCAGTCTTTTATATGTTTAATTACCAGAGACGTCTTTGTAATACTTATTACAATAAAGATACTAGTATTTTATATTTTTGTTTTTAAATTAAATCTTTACCGGGCATTTTCAATCCAGAAGGTTAAACGTTTCTTAATAATAAATAATGAAATAGAAATAGGAAATGGGCTCTTTTCAATTTCACCCTCACAATGATTCATAATACAGAACAAAACTGTACAACTTGGTTTTTATGGTATTATAAGCAAATTTTATTAAAAATTCTATGGGCTCTCTAACTGTAAACTTTCTAAATGTTGCACAAACAAGAAAAATGAAGAATAGATATCTTCCTAAATACTATTGTTGACCTCATTTTATTTTTCATTCTGGTATAATATCATGTTGTACTCAAATCTTTAAATATTTTTCTAATGAAAGGTAGTAGTTTCAAGTAAAAGTGTCATTAATGAGATGTACCACGTAATTTGGCCAAGGTACGTAGAATGATATTTACATAATAATTCAAATTTCCAGTTTCTAATCCTAAACCATTATGAAAATAAGATTTTTGTATGAATCTCTTTTGTCGTTGTGTAAACAATTTGCGTTAAGAAATGTACCCAAAGGATATACACATACAATAAATACTTCGAAATTAAATTCCAATTTGCAATATTGTAATGCATAAATGACAGATAGAAACAAACTGATGATTTAATACCATGACATACATTGTCGATTGACAGAGGCCTCAGAGCGGCAAAACACTTTGAACACTCGCTTTCCAATGAACATTACAATTCAATTATCAAAATGAAAATACCCATTTAGGGGCATTGAAAGGGATGTAATGGGAGTAGAAACAATTTTGTTTGAAGCAGGTATATGAAGGTCTTCTTAGGTTATGTTAATGTATTAAATTCTACTTAGGTATACTCACAGAACAGGTCATAAAAATATTCTTGGAATGTACATCCATGGGTTTGACCTTGGTATGTGTTGTAATAATCGTTCCTTCTATTCGTACTCATATCAGACGCAAACCCCATCTACAAGTACATGATGTTAAACAAGACATTTTACGCTGGGAGATTCATAATATGTGCGGAAAATTCAAAGGGCATATACCTGATAGTAAAATAGGAATAGAAGTTTGTATCAACATTTGACCGGAAGTACGTAGTTTTAAAACCACTGGTTCGTCTAACACCGAAATTAAATTCTAATCGCTTAGCGACTGATTGTTGTGGACTCTTGAAATCGTTGGGAGCTCCTGCGTCTAGGTGACGTCTACGCTTATAAGCGTGAATGACATTGAGAAAGTTAATAAATAAATCAGATTTCTTTACGAAGGTGATAACGCAAAGAGAAAATAACGTTGGTAGAATATCGGTCGGTATGTCTGAAAGTTGACGCTCGTCGCTTTCAAAGTTTCTTTAAAAAAACTTTATTTTTTGTTAAAACGCCCTGTAAGCGCAAAATTACGCCTTTCCGGAAATATGTCGATATGAACTGTTCTAATTTTGTTTTTTGCAAGGAACACAGTCTTGACAATTTTCGTACATACTATGAATCACCCTATATATCTTCAAAATATTGAGTTCCATTAGACTCTATTTTCAATTATTAAACTAATTATTATTTTTCAGATTTCTGATTGCGTGCTTATTACGTCACTAGAATTCTCGTTTGAATTTCAATTCATCTATGCATACATATGTCGTATGTGTATTTAGTTGAGCTAATGTGAATTCGTTTGACCTGAAAACTATTTCATAAGTTTCCATACAAAAATTATTAACGATAAAATATCGGCTATAAAAACACACATAAATTGAATAGGCATTTTCGTTCTAATTTAACTTAAATCAAATTTTGCTGTTCTGCTCCACACAAATGCTTTCTTAACCCTAGTCGAACTGAAGAATTTTACAACGTTAATATGCGGTATAGGTACAATTGTACTTTTGTATTGTATTATCAATGTAGATAGGACTTTTCGTAATAAAAGGAATAAATTATTTCACATTAAAATTATTTAATACTAAAATAATAAATACGTATCTAAAAGAAACTCGTTGTTCATTTACTATGTATAAAAAACTATTATTTTTACATTTGAATAATATGTATGTAAGTATCTGCAAAACTTCAAATTCAAAACGAAAAGAATATAGTATGTTTTACGTTAATATTACTCTTCATAAAATATGTAGGAAGGTACAATTGTACCTACACAGTCTCCTAAGGGTGTTATATCTTAAATGCGCTAAATAATAGGGAAGACACCGAAATGTTTTTCTGAAATTTCTCATATTGGATCTCAGTTTAAGACTTGGAGATGTCACAAAATCTCAGGCCTCTATTGCTTCTGAAAAAGAAGTTATTGCAATTTAAAAACGAAAAAGTTACAATAATTGTACCTGTTCCGTCCCACTAGGGTTAAATAAAGATCATAACAAAATGAAAATATTATAGCCTTAATTTACGTAATGCTGTCCATAGTTTATGATAAAATAAGTAACATACCTTGCTAGAATTTTATGCGATTGTGATGGAATTTGCACACCTTCAGACATTTAATGCAGAAAGAAATGAGATAAATACTTTAAGGCGAGGTATATATAGAAAAATAAGAATTGAATAGAAAAATTGCTATCGAAAAAAATAACCTCCAATGAATATTGAAATAATGTATGAGATCAGATCCTACAGAATTTAAATACCATAGATAGCAAAACTTAGAGTTGATAGGAAGTTACGAAATACATAACATGTATAAAACCCTTTACTTTGATATTCAATGCTGATTTTTCTAATCTACTGGGTCATTCTAAAACGTAATGAAATTCCTGTTAACATTCTTATACACCTGGGCCTTTTCACAACGCAATATAGTGATAACGAATTGTAACACCGTCGCGTCGTGCGTAGTTCTCCCGCAGAGGCGCGGGAGAGCGAGGCTTGACGGAGCCCCAAACAAGCGCAGCGTTGCCATATCACTGCTAATTATATAGTCAATAACAGTTGTAATTTCTCATTGAAAATTCAACTTGCTATTATGTAGCTTAAAACGGCCGATTGCACCTTGTGAGAAATTACCACGAATTGTCATTGGATATTGCCTATTCCATATTCAGCGACTTTAAATACTCTTAATACATTGAATTTGAGATAAGAGGAAAGCTCAAAACGGAAAGAAACACATCGATTCAAACAACCGCTCGTTAATAGTAACGCAAGAAGGACTTATATATTCTTATTATATTATATTCTATTTTTTTCACTATACAAGCGAATTTTATCGAATATCTTTTTAATTTTCAACTTTACAAAAAAATATCCGGATTTTCGGTAGAACTCTTAGAGTTCTAGTGGGAACTGCGATCAGAACTGTTACGCGATCTTTTTAATTTTTTTCTTTTTCACTATATAAGGAACTTTATTTCATCGAATATCTTTTTAATTTTCAACTTTACAAAAAATTGTTATCCGGATTTTCGATAGAACTCTTAGAGTTCTAGTGGGAACTGCGATCAGAACTGTTACGCGATCTTTTTAATTTTTTTTTTTCACTATACAAGCGAACTTTATTTCATCGAATATCTTTTTAGTTTTCAACTTTACAAAAAATATCCGGATTTTCGGTAGAACTCTTAGAGTTCTAGTGGGAACTGCGATCAGAACTGTTACGCGATCTTTTTAATTTATTTTTTTCACTATACAAGCGAACTTTATTTCATCGAATATCTTTTTAGTTTTCAACTTTACAAAAAACTGTTATCCGGATTTTCGATAGAACTCTTAGAGTTCTAGTGAGAACTGCAATCAGAACTGTTACGCGATTTTTTTAATTTTTTTCACTATACAAGCGAACTTTATTTTATCGAATATCTTTTTAATTTTCAACTTTACAAAAAATTGTTATCCGGATTTTCGATAGAACTCTTAGAGTTCTAGTGGGAACTGCGATCAGAACTGTTACGCGATCTTTTTAAATTTTTTTTTCACTATACAAGCGAACTTTATTTCATCGAATATCTTTTTAGTTTTCAACTTTACAAAAAATATCCGGATTTTCGGTAGAACTCTTAGAGTTCTAGTGGGAACTGCGATCAGAACTGTTACGCGATCTTTTTAATTTTTTTCACTATACAAGCGAACTTTATTTCATCGAATATCTTTTTAGTTTTCAACTTTACAAAAAATATCCGGATTTTCGGTAGAACTCTTAGAGTTCTAGTGGGAACTGCGATCAGAACTGTTACGCGATCTTTTTTATTTTTTTTTCACTATACAAGCGAACTTTATTTCATCGAATATCTTTTTAGTTTTCAACTTTACAAAAAACTGTTATCCGGATTTTCGATAGAACTCTTAGAGTTCTAGTGAGAACTGCAATCAGAACTGTTACGCGATTTTTTTAATTTTTTTTTCACTATACAAGCGAACTTTATTTTATCGAATATCTTTTTAGTTTTCAACTTTACAAAAAACTGTTATCCGGATTTTCGATAGAACTCTTAGAGTTCTAGTAGGAACTGCGATCAGAACTGTTACGCGATCTTTTTAATTTTTTTTTTTTCACTATACAAGCGAACTTTATTTCATCGAATATCTTTTTAATTTTCAACTTTACAAAAAATTGTTATCCGGATTTTCGATAGAACTCTTAGAGTTCTAGTGGGAACTGCGATCAAAACTGTTACGCGATCTTTTTAATTTTTTTTTTTCACTATACAAGCGAACTTTATTTCATCGAATATCTTTTAGTTTTCAACTTTACAAAAAATATCCGGATTTTCGGTAGAACTCTTAGAGTTCTAGTGGGAACTGCGATCAGAACTGTTACGCGATCTTTTTTATTTTTTTTTCACTATACAAGCGAACTTTATTTCATCGAATATCTTTTTAGTTTTCAACTTTACAAAAAACTGTTATCCGGATTTTCGATAGAACTCTTAGAGTTCTAGTGAGAACTGCAATCAGAACTGTTACGCGATTTTTTTAATTTTTTTCACTATACAAGCGAACTTTATTTTATCGAATATCTTTTTAATTTTCAACTTTACAAAAAAATATCCGGATTTTCGGTAGAACTCTTAGAGTTCTAGTAGGAACTGCGATCAGAACTGTTACGCGATCTTTTTAATTTTTTCTTTTTCACTATACAAGGAACTTTATTTCATCGAATATCTTTTTAATTTTCAACTTTACAAAAAATTGTTATCCGGATTTTCGATAGAACTCTTAGAGTTCTAGTGGGAACTGCGATCAAAACTGTTACGCGATCTTTTTAATTTTTTTTTTTTCACTATACAAGCGAACTTTATTTCATCGAATATCTTTTAGTTTTCAACTTTACAAAAAAATATCCGGATTTTCGGTAGAACTCTTAGAGTTCTAGTGGGAACTGCGATCAGAACTGTTACGCGATCTTTTTAATTTTTTTTTTTCACTATACAAGCGAACTTTATTTCATCGAATATCTTTTAGTTTTCAACTTTACAAAAAACTGTTATCCGGATTTTCGATAGAACTCTTAGAGTTCTAGTGAGAACTGCAATCAGAACTGTTACGCGATTTTTTTTTAATTTTTTTTTCACTATACAAGCGAACTTTATTTTATCGAATATCTTTTTAATTTTCTACTTTACAAAAAATGTTATCCGGATTTTCGATAGAACGCTTAGAGTTCTAGCGAGAACTGCAATCAGAACTGTTACGCGATTTTTTTAAAAATTTTTTTCACTATACAAGCGAATTTTATTTTATCGAATATCTTTTTAATTTTCAACTTTACAAAAAATATCCTGATTTTCGGTAGAACTCTTAGAGTTCTAGTGGGAACTGCGATCAGAACTGTTACGCGATCTTTTTAATTTTTTTCACTATACAAGTGAACTTTATTTCATCGAATATCTTTTTAATTTTCAACTTTACAAAAGAATGTTTTAGGGATTTTCGATAGAACTCTTAGAGTTCTAGCGGGAACTGCCATCAGAACTGTTACGCGATTTTTTAATTTCTCTTTTTCACTATACAAGCGAACTTTATTTCATCGAATATCTTTTTACTTTTCAACTTTACAAAAAACTGTTATCCGGATTTTCGATAGAACTCTTAGAGTTCTAGCGGGAACTGCGGTCATAACTGCTACGCGATTTTTAATTTTTTTTTCACTATACAAGCGAACTTTATTTCATCGAATATCTTTTTAGTTTTCAACTTTACAAAAAACTGTTATCCGGATTTTCGATAGAACTCTTAGAGTTCTAGCGGGAACTGCGATCAGAACTGTTACGCGATTTCTTTACTTTCTTTTTCACTATACAAGCGAACTTATTTCATCGAATATCTTTTTAATTTTCAACTTTACAAAAAATGTTATCCGGATTTTCGATAGAACTCTTAGAGTTCTAGTGGGAACTGCGATCAGAACTGTTACGCGATTTTTTTAATTTTTTTTCACTATACAAGCGAACTATATTTCATCGAATATCTTTTTAGTTTTCAACTTTACAAAAAACTGTTATCCGGATTTTCGATAGAACTCTTAGAGTTCTAGCGGGAACTGCGATCAGAACTGTTACACGATTTCTTTACTTTCTTTTTCACTATACAAGAAAACTTATTTCATCGAATATCTTTTTAATTTTCAACTTTACAAAAAACTGTTATCCGGATTTTCGATAGAACACTTAGAGTTCTAGCGGGAACTGCGATCAGAACTGATACACGATTTCTTTACTTTCTTTTTCACTATACAAGAGAACTTTATTTCATCGAATATCTTTTTAATTTTCAAATTCACAAAAAATTGTTATCCGGATTTTCGATAGAACTCTTAGAGTTCTAGCGAGAACTGCAATCAGAACTGTTACGCGATCTTTTTAATTTTTTTTTTTTCACTATACAAGTAAACTTTATTTTATCGAATATCTTTTTAATTTTCAACTTTACAAAAAATATCCGGATTTTCGGTAGAACTCTTAGAGTTCTAGTGGGAACTGCGATCAGAACTGTTACGCGATCTTTTTAATTTTTTTTCACTATACAAGCGAACTTTATTTTATCGAATATCTTTTTAATTTTCAACTTTACAAAAAAATATCCGGATTTTCGGTAGAACTCTTAGAGTTCTAGCGGGAACTGCGATCAGAACTGTTACGCGATCTTTTTAATTTATTTTCACTATACAAGTGAACTTTATTTCATCGAATATCTTTTTAATTTTCAACTTTACAAAAGAATGTTTTACGGATTTTCGATAGAACTCTTAGAGTTCTAGCGGGAACTGCGATCAGAACTGTTACGCGATTTTTTTAATTTCTCTTTTTCACTATACAAGCGAACTTTATTTCATTGAATATCTTTTTACTTTTCAACTTTACAAAAAACTGTTATCCGGATTTTCGATAGAACTCTTAGAGTTCTAGCGGGAACTGCGATCAGAACTGTTACGCGATTTTTAATTTCTCTTTTTCACTATACAAGCGAACCTTATTTCATCGAATATCTTTTTACTTTTCAACTTTACAAAAGACTGTTATCCGGACTTTCAATAGAACTCTTAGAGTTCTAGCGGGAACTGCGATCAGAACTGTTACGCGATTTTTAATTTCTCTTTTTCACTATACAAGCGAACTTTATTTCATCGAATATCTTTTTACTGTTCAACTTTACAAAAAACTGTTATCCGGATTTTCGATAGAACTCTTAGAGTTCTAGCGGGAACTGCGATCAGAACTGTTACGCGATTTTTCTATTTTCACTATGCGTATAGATGAGCTTTATTTCTTCGAATATGGTATTCGTAAACGCGTAACAGTTCTAATCGCAGTTCCCCTACAACTCTAAGAGTTCTATCGAAAATCCTAATAACATTTTTTTGTAAAGTTGAAAATTGATAAGATATTCATTGCTACGTTCATTTTCGGTATTTTCACAAATTCGGTTGCCAACTTCACGGGGCTGAGAGTAGATGGTCATAACTTATTTGCGATTTCATGTCGATTGCTAGATGGTAAAGGCACATTTCACAATTTCAACCAATTTTCACAGGGCTTTCCTTTCCCTGATGCTCTCCAATGAGAATTACCACTTAATGCTCGAAACGAGTATTTGAAGTTTTCCAAAGAATGGGGGTAACAAGCGTTAAAGCTTATTTCAGTGCTAAACCACATCTAATTTGATACTTTGGTATCGATCATGGTTCGCATACAACTGATATTTGTATTTAGTTTGAGCTAAGGTAAGCAATTTACTACGTGGTATTCATTAACGCAGGTTTCTATTGAGCGTGCATTTTACGCTAACCTCTGGAAGAGGGTATCTTGAAGGCGCCTTTCAAAGGTAGTTGGGTTTATTCTTCCAACATATTAGTAGGGTTGCTTTTATATTAAATTCCAGAAATAAATGGAAGGAATGCAGTGTTCATGTAGTCGATAGATGAATGAATTCCTTTAAAGATGCTTATTGTTGATGTGACTAATTAAGATAGTACGTACAGGAGATAATTCTTTATGGAAAAAGGGATTCTGTTTTGGCGGGATACCCTTCCTGACCTACATTAATTAGTATTTATGAGGACAATATCCTTTGGCTGCAATGCCCATTAATTTCTACCAACATTTAAGTACCTAACGTGCACAGCCAGTACTTCTGCTCAATATCAAGTACTTAGTATCACATTCAAAGTCTATACGACCGAAATAGTCATAAGAATACATAAGAATACAATTCTAACCGAGCTATCTCATATTTGTAACTCATTGTGCCTCTACTGTCTATAACGTTAAGTTCTATAGATATGCACTCCAGGAATTTACTTTGATATTTTCGAGTTTTATGGTATAGTTACTTTTTTATGTATATAGTACTTAAGTACATCTCACAGTTGTTATTTCCTTTTCTATATTCATGGTCTGAAGGTATACACGTACTTTCATGTACGATACACAATTTCATTAGTAAAGTAAGCAATGTTTCAATGTGTGTATTATCGTTAAGGACATAAATGATTTATTCACTAATTCTTGAAATTAATTACCTTCTATGTTTACTAGCTACTTTCTACAATATGATAGTAAAGTAATGTTTTTATGTAATTTATGCACTACGTGATCATTTCAAAATATTTCTTCCCAAGATTATATCTACTATTTAAGATTAGATAATAACAAAGCGATTACTAATGCGATTTGAGTATTATCTGACAATGAATTAAGACAGCAACCCTTTTTAATTTAAATATGCAATATTGTAAATACAATTAGTATGAATAGTAATGGAAGTAAAAGTATAAATAAGAATCTCTTTTGATTTCAGTTCTATAAATTTGGATCTTAATTACACTAACAGCATCTACCTCATCGTATTAACCAAGAAATATAAAGCTTAAGAAAACCTTATACACCAATCTTATCAACAATTAGCTTATATTTCCCAATTAATTTAAAGTGGGATTTCAGGTAAGTATACCTATACATTGCATATCAATTGAAACATTGATTTGAAGTTTGAAAACGATGCATAAAATTTTGCATTTTCAATCAAAATACTTACGTTTCATTAATTTTTCTTTGTGGAAGGAGAGTTACGTTAAGTACAGTAGCTGATCGATTATCCGAACGCCGGTTATTGAAACGTTCAATTATCCGAATTGGCTTCTTGGGAAGAAAATCAATTCATAAGAAATGTCGGTTCTGGCCGAGCATCGTTAGCACTCAATGCTTATACAGAGTATCTTTTGCCAGCGATATTCCGAAAAGACCGGTTCAGTCTTTGATTGCTTCAGTCTTTTGAAAATAAATAATTCTGGTTCAGTCACAAGGAATGCATTAAATCTTAACACCGAGGAGGGCAGTTCTTATCGTCAAACTATGATAAAATCTAAATCCGAATTGTTGGAAGATGTTGCATATTGTACTGAGAATTTAGTTAAATTTCTTTAAGAAAATTGTACCGGTCTAGCTCGTAAATAATGATATAAAAAGCATAAATTATAACAAATTATATTTATAAATTTGGAAATATTGAACATAAAATCAAAATATTTACCTAGTTAGTGTGGAGAATGTATAAGTGTAATTTCTTTTCCGTTGACGGTTCTTCATGGATCTCTTCTCTTCACTTCTTTTCTCGACGCAGCTTTATGGATTCTTCCCTTTTATCAATTCTTTCTTCTTCTGTATGGTGAGGTTCTTTTTCTTACTAATACTTCTTCTTAAAACCCTTTTCTCGAAATATATTTTTAGACTTATTTATTGACTTTTCCATATTGTCCATTAATTCGTCGTTAACCAAACAAAACTTTTATTTCTTCTTGACACCAAGACTACACTGCTGTCTTTCTCCGTTGTCCCCGAAACGAAAACTTTAATTCACCTTGACTTCAGTTCATCCAAGTAGCTGTTATTAAAACCTGTACTGTACGTCGATGTATCCTTGGTTATTTTCAGTAAATTTATATGAATTCTTGTAATGTAAAATGTTGTATGTAATGTATTTTGAATGTTAACAATGTTTTTAATATATCCATTAATATGTGCCTTTTAAAATATTTAACAATTTTTATTTCTGGTGACATTTGATATACTACAATATACTTAGTTTGTGCAGAAACGCGGGTTTGGGCAGCCTATATCTGAACCCATTTTGTGTGAAAAAGCAGTGGAATTAAATATGCAGCTTGGTGGTGCCCCGTCATTCGTCGCTGAAAAATTTCAAATTAGAACATGGGATTCGACAAATCGAGATTCAGGTTGAACAAATAAGTGTTGACGCCCCAGCAGCAGTTCTTTTTTTCGACAATTTAACCATACCATAATATTTTATATCATATATCATAGCATACGGTCTGTGAGACCGATTCATATAGTATAGTATACGTCTTTCATTTTGACGTGAGTATAGGAAGGTTAAAGAGATTTCTTGAACAAAATGAGCATGACATGGATTTTGTCCACAATAGAGACAAAACAGGCCTGTATGGGAAAGATTTACCATCTAAGTAGTTGATATCTCGACCAAGTTCCGCAGTTCCAGGCTACAAGGTCAGCAGGGAGCGTGTCAGTGATGGTGTGTACTAGTGCAACTGGAACGCACAGACTTCCACTGCTTTAGAGAGGGACATCGAAACACCCACGTTGTTTTAAAAATGGGAAAGTTCCGTTAATATACACGAGCCGAAAAACATGTGGATAGACAGAGATGATATGATGCCCCTTTCTACATTCAGACACCACTTGCCAAGTTGCTTTGCTATTATTTTGCGAGTTTAAGATATTGTTTTTGATAATCAATCTTCTTGGTATTATTTAGTAATGTCTTATGCTGCTTTTCCATTTCCAAATTTACAAATCCTCACAATTCTGTTCAAGGACTAGGGAAGAGCCATCAAAAAACCTAGTCAGTGTTAGGTTCTTATAAAACGTAAAGAACATCTTACCAACTTACATTGTTTAAATTTTGTGTCGGTTCTGAAATTAACCTCTATATTTACTTTTGTAATGCTTATCATTTGTATATACTTTAATCTGTTTCTAAATTCCGGTATTATTAAAATGTTGAATATGTTGAAATTGCTTTGTTAAGAAGGCCATTGAACCAAAAACGATTACTTAAGAAGGATTCCTTGTGATTCGGACAGGATTTAAATTTTAAACATGAATACAACACACCATGGTACTTCTATGTGCGTAGTTTTCGGAGTCCTGCTGTGAATCGCTCTCTTTTCTATGTACTAGTAAAATGACATAAAAGAACATTTTCACATGTGAAATTCTCTTGTCATAACCAGTGGAAATAATGTTTGGAAAAATCGAATTTAGGTTCTTATGTAGTTTTGACCTCCTTAAAATGCAAATATTTTGTGTGTATAATTTTTGATTTATTTCTTTTTTATCTCATTGAAAGGATCATCCTCCTTTCTACAAGAGTCATATTTCATATTGGGCCTGACCTTATTATGGCGCTGTGCATAGATCTCAAGTCCATTTCATGGTTATGAATGTGTTACAACATTGTCAAACTAGCCATAGTTATTTTTAATATGTATATCAGTGCAAATTCAGAGAGAGCATTCAGCCTGGTGTCCCTTAGTAAGTTTTCTGGTCACGTTTTGTTGTTTCAAATTATTTGCGTAGATATATCAAAATGCGTACTAAAATTATCAACCATTGGACGATACCCTAGCAGATTTCATAGCAACTAAAAAGATCCAAATATTGCATGTTGCATTATGAAGAGGTCTATAACAAAGAACTACCGACATTTTCGAACTGTCCAAATTCTTACTTACAGTGCAAAAGTCAACGATATCTGCTACCTAAATTTCTCTATAAATTCGCATTTGTTTAGTTATTAAAACTTGCTTAACCCAAATAGCTATTCGTCCATCTCGATGATCTGTTATATGATTCAACTTGCGCAACATTTTGAGAAGGCATTTAGTTTAAGCATTGTTTGCATATTATATCTGAGTGAATCAAACGAAACTTGAACCAAATTCTTGTAAGTAATTGCATCAACATTGCCATAGGATTAGGCTCGACGATTTGACAACAAATGATGAGCAGATATACTATTGTCATTTATTAAAGAAGTAGCAGAAATTAGTTTGTCTAACTTATCCATGGTCGGTGGCGATGGAAAAGCCATGTGGCACAGGATCTAGTTTGTCATTTTGCACAATCGATTGCTACCTCTAAAGGATCGTCGTGTAATATGATTTTAAATAATTTATAAATTTTCGGAGTTGAATTTGGTTCATACTACATGCATATATATCACGAGGATCGCTTATTTCCATCATATTGATTGTACTTTTTGTTGTTAACGTAACTGTCCTATCTTTATCACGAGATTCCTTTTGTTTTGTTGTTTTGTTAGGATTTTGTTCATGTGATCTACACTGCAAATTGGTAATGAAAGTAGAAATCGAGTTATGTTGTGGGCCATATTGGTATTGGAGAATCATTAATATCTCATTAAGAGTAATATATAAAGGAGCACGGATGAAATAAAGGGCAGTGTTGCAGTGGTGTAAGTCAGTATAGCTAATAGGCGAGTGCAGTTAATAGCTAGTGAAGGTGAGTTTGATTTTTCTTCGGAAAGGTAGGTTCAATAGTTTTTGTAAAACAGCATTATAATGTAGATCAGCGGTTCTCAAACACCTTTTTGTCGTCGTTTTCGCGCGTTAATTCAAAATTTTGTACAATTAATTTTGAATTCCACATAATTGTGCCAGAGTAACTCCAAGACAGAATTGATAAACCGTACATCACGAAACGATACGGGGTAAAATTGGAACGAATCACGAGCATATCAGAGCTCTCGTACAATTCGGACCGCTTGAATGTAGATTCAAAATTAAATTTAAATTTTTATTCAACACATACAAATATTCTTACGTATGTTATCTTCAATTAAAATTACTTCATACATCACCTGATTGCAAGAACACGTCGTTCAAACAATACATATTTCTTGCTCTGTAGCTTTAAAGAACTTGACTTCCTTCTGTATAATTAATATACAATAATCTACACTTCCAGTTTAACAACGTCATGGCCCACCAACAAATGATGGCTAACCCTGGAGTATATGATGCAGCTGATTTAGCACAAAGTAATTTGGATCTGCTCGCAACCGTAGCCCTTGCGCTAGACCAGGAATCTAAATACTCAAGAAAATGTACACATGACAATGGTGAGTAAGGCGTTATAAGTAAGGATATCACTTATTAGATCGTACTGTTTCAGATCTGGAGAATCTACCTCCGTTACATAACTTAAATATATATAGCAGCGATGCCATCAAAGTTAAATATGAACATTTACCACCAGCGAAGAGATGCACGCGAATACTTAAAGAAACAAATGGGGACGTAAATGCTGGAAGTCATCCCATGGTAGGTTAATTTGAAATTTCGTATTAGTAACCCGCCTTACCCAGCACAGTTAATAATTACAAATTTCTTTAATTTGGTACATAAAACCTTTTTAAAGACCCCCAACATGTTCCCTTGTTTTGAAATTCCAACCAGCGATATAACTACTTGCATCAAATGAGGAAAGTTAATTTGCATCAACAATTAAAGACATTATTATGTATAGTCCATGCCTTATACTAAGACAACATACCGGGTTACCCAATCAACTTTAACTAATAAGTTAACATTACTCCATATCTTCCGACACATGAATAGGATAATCACATATTAAATTATTCTATTCAATCAGGTCAATATTGGATCGAGAGGTACGAAAATTAATAAAAGCGATTATGAATCAGTTAAATGGGACAATGCGGGTGCCGCAACAAGGACATTATTAAAGGCCGTTTTTGGAAGAGAAGTGTTAGCTACCCACACATTGACAGGGCAACGGAGTCACGCATTTCTAGATCAAGATAAGCCTGAGAAACCAAAGTATGTGTTTTGTATACTCCTTAGCAAAGCATATATCAAACGCATAACACTTGAACGTAAGGATAAATAATCAAATTTAACGAACTTCATGGTTCTGTTTCAGGTTAGATCCGATAAAATTAGATGATGTAGTGGACACCATAATTGAAAACTGCCAAGCAGATAAATCAAAGGTGCGCACTTGGGTAACTAGGAAATGCGCCGACGAGAATAAGATGCTTAAGCAGCGCAATTCTAGAAAGAATAACAAACGGTTAACAAAAAATACTGAAAACCTTCCACATTAGAACTAAAGGAAGAAAGGTACTCTACATTTAATAGGTTTCGTTATTGGTAGAGTTGCTTAATTCGCGCCAAAACCAGTGGTAGGCACATTTGCGACGTAGGCAACATTTTTAAAACAAACATACTTACTTACTTAATCCTTAAGTTTTTCTACCCCTTGTCTTGTTGCATATCTCCCCCCATCTCTTTCTATTTGGTATGGTTTGTTTCCTCCACGATACTTCTCTTACCCACTACACGTTCTCTAGCCAAGTACGCCTGGGCCTTCCTCTTGATCTCTTCGTATTCGTCCTGGCTTCAAACATCTGTTTGACTATTCTTTGTGTCGGCGTCCTTTTCACGTGTCCATACCATCTCAGCTCTCATGATTCATGTTTCCTCACTGAATAAAAAAATGGCATAGCTGCTTTTTAAATACTTGTACCCTGACATCTTTCGGTATCTCTTTTTTCCCCAGAAACGTATTTCCTTACTATTAAACAGTCTTTTTCCTGCTCTTGTTCTTTATTTTATTTCTTCCTCTATCTTGTCGTCCTCTGATAGTATTGAGCCCAGGTATTTAAATTTCTTTACTTGGTCTAGTATTTCTTCTCCTACTTGCATTGTGTGTTTTTGGCGATTTTCACCCACTATCATTGCTTTAATTTTCTTTATATTGATATTCCTTGGTTTTCCTTCCAATGTTTCCTTGTTAGTCTGTATGTTCATATTAAGTGTTTCTTCGTACTTTGCAATTATAACCATTCGGATAGCATCTCCGATAGTTTTATAGTTTTCATTTCCCAGTAGTCTCTTATTCCTTTCTTCTTTACTCTCTTCATAGCCTCATCTAATACTAGTGTCAAAGGCATCGGGCACAGAATAAATCTTTGTCTGATACTTCTAGTTGTTTCAAACATATTTGATCTTGAAAGAAACTTAGAACTGCGAAATAGAATTTACGGCAGCGTATTTGTATACACAACAGATCTCATTGTCACTCACAGTTGGAGGTTGTATCGAACCCCGGCACAGCCTGCTGGTGCTGGTGACCGACTCTAGTTAGCAATAAGTATAACACACTATTAGAGCTTTATGTGTATTTTTATCTGGGAAATGCTCAAGTTTGTTATCGATCTCGTTTTGCAATATTTAGCAACTATCAAAATTGTCCCTGTACATAAGAAATGATTGCTAAATGATCTTAATAACTATTGGCCAACTGGAATTTCTATTTTCCAAGGTATGTGAGAATCGTTTTGAAATCGAGATTTGTTGATTGTTTCAATAAAATTTATTCATTAAAACCAATATTGCTATATAATAAAATCTTATCTAGATCTGTTAATAGAAGTAATTCAGTGTATCCTCAGAAACTTCATCAGCAATTCATCAGCGTGATTGTTAGATCTCACTAAAGCATTCGATTGTGTTGATGATAATTTGATGTTTTCTAAGTTAGAACATTTATGATATACCGGCTCCGCACACACAGACAGCGCGCCGTAAAAATCTTTGTAGCTAAAATCTAAAGAGAGTAAAACAGGTTAGGAAGGAAATGCACGAATGTACTTTTCTATTGCTATTTGTTTTATTCTATTCTAATACATATTGATAAAAATATACACATAAATATATATGAACTCTACTTAAACCTAACATAAAGTCTTTCCATCTATTTTCAGTGCCAAGTTTCCCGGATCGTCCAATGTATTCCTGTTCCCACCAGTGCTGCTTCTTTTATTTTACTGATCAGACTTCCCAATAATAATTTATGTTATAATATACATAGTGATTACTAAATCATGCTTTAAAGAATTTTGTACCACCTTAACCAGTAATAGCCTTAATAAAAGTATTAAAGTGCAAGTTGTTGTTTTAATGTAAAACAAGTAGCGATTACATAAAGAATCGCCCAAACCAGTAAGCAAGTAACATACAGTCTGCTCATCGGAAAACTTTCAAGTGGCTTACTTCCAAAATTAGTAAAATTATTAAGAAATGCAGACAAGTCAACAAGTCGAGAAGGGACCTGTAATATACAATGATCTTAAACTTGCCCTACCTCCCCGACACTACAATCTTAAACGAGATGACAATTTGTAGCAGATACATATTTTCATTACGAATTTAATACTACATCATACTTTGACATTTGGCCAAACTTTTGGGGATTATAACAGGAAAAGAATATTATGCGAAACTTAATGTACTATAATTTCAATTTAATTTTTGTGCTAATTTATCAATAAAATGCTTTCTAAAATTAGAAGTTTACTAATCGCAAAGACTTATGTCATCGTTAAATTTATATAGAACAACCACAAAATGTGTAGCAATTTCAGATGCGAGCTTTCTAGTTACATTCTTTGACCTTTGAGGACAAATTGTAAATCAAAGTAAACTGCACAGCATAAATCACATACGTACTTGCCAGTCAATTACTAGGGATAAGGAATCAATTTCAGGCACTTGTTAACGGGTTCTAATATTTCATGGCAGCTAATTTTTATACATATCCCTCTCATATGTAGCAATTCGTTAGATTTCTAAGTTAGGCATTCATTTTTTAGACATAAATTCGTTTCCTCCTTAAGCGTTTCTTTAGTGGAGAAACGCGGGATGAATTTGAATAATGCAAGAATCTTCAATTGTTCAGATTATCTCCATCACTTTCTGGGTTAAGTAAACACATTTCTGCAATTTTGAATCATTAGTTATTTTTGAGTGATGACGTCACAATTTTTAAATATTGTCATTTTAAGAGATCTCTTCATTGCCGGACTAACGGTATAAAGATATTGCATTTCTACACAAGAAATTCTTCGAGTAAATGACAAATTAATGTTGGACAGTTTATTGTTGACACAAAATAAAAAGGATCCTTTTCTAAGCACATACAATTTTAAGGATGCTCTGCGAGCTGCCATCCACCGACTTCATGACAATACGCAAGCCTATGTGTAAATTCTTTTTGTACATTCTAAATCGTTTCCAGGATAATTCTGCCCATTTTATCTGCAATTCGATGTTCTACTTCAGTTACACTTTTGGTCTGTATTTTTATCAAATAAAATTGACGATTTCTTCCAACAAATTTCGCTTTCACTGAACTTATCTGGAAGTTTCAGATGTTTGATGTAATTAAACTACAGTGCCATTGTTAATTGCACAATAACACTAAAGAATCCACTTTCAAGAAGTCTGCAGTCAGAATTCTGCTTCGAGGACTACAACTTTGTAAATATTTAGAACCAGCGTCCGCCAGTGGAACTTGAACCTTTAAAGAGACGTTTAATCAATAGTGATTTATAATTCACGTGGACATTACAAGATCAATTATCACAAAGGAAATTATCTGTCGTATATGGTAGGATATAATATAAGAGGCTCCTTTAGTTTATGGTCAAGTCTTCCTGTATCAATTTTTATACTTGTGTTTCAAGTATTTTCATTATGTTGTTAGTCAATATGCTATTAGATTATCAGTTGTACACAACACAATACTTTTTAAAATAAAAATAGTATAAATAAACTGAAGCAACGAGAACATTAATCGTGAATACATGTGTCAAGGCACAATTCACACAAAGTAGTAAAATATTTATCATAAAATATATAGTTCCCAGATGCAATAATCTTGGATCTTCGAATAAAGTGTGTAAATCTTACCACATGAATCACATATCGGGGGTGAATTACATGAGAGCAGGAATCATCACACACTTGTTTGTGGATTCTAATATTTCACGAAACTGTATACATATATCCACCCCTTGTCTACGCAGCGTTCCCAAATTCTTTAACGCCAACGTAATATCTTTTTAGGTAATCTTTGCAAATAGTGTAAAAGTGTGCATTTGTAAAAATTTAAACGAAAATATAATCTAAAGTTTCTACATATTGAAATTACTAACATACTCATTGTTATTTTACAAGTCTGTCCTGAACATTAGATTATAGGAATGAAGAATATATGTACCAGGAATCTTGTTTAATATAAATGATAAAAACTACAGATTGTTTTTAGTTGGTAGTTATTGTGCAATATTTGTCAATAGAAATTTCAGGCAACAAGTTATTTATAAATACCACCAATTCAGTAATTAATGCTCACTTTTGAACATCACAAAGTAGTAACTTATTGAAGAGAGCAGTATCATCGTTTCCACAGACAAATTCCTATAGGTGTATAAATATTGAACAATGAAATATGCATTACTCGATTTGGTCATCCTTCTTTGCAAACTTCAAGAAATAAAGATTGTCTTCTGTGAACGTTAAATTAGATTAGATTGTATGATGGATCACTGAACGACACGTACCTCTCTATTACTTTGATCTTCACCAGATTTTTCTTTAACGTGTACCCCGAATCTATGTACCGAATTCTTAAACCTAAAAAGAGGGACGCGGCAAACATCTTGCAATCTAATAGAGCTTTCTCTTCTTTCTAAATTGGCTACTTAACCTTCAGTCCGGAAGATTTTGGCGCAGCACGAAAATTGAGTATCCTTGAGGTTAAAAAATGATAAGGAGTGTTTATAGTATGTTTAAAGTAAATGATAGATTAGCAGAAATATTACAAATAACAATATCGTTATTACATTTTTGACTCATCCATTTCTTCACCCTTATTTTTAATAACAGCTTCACAAAGTTTCGGCATCCTATTAAGCAACTTTATTCATCTTTCTGGTGAAGTATTGTTCCATTTTGCCTGCAAAATATTCCACAAGTGTTCAATAGAAGTCGAGTGAACATTTCTGATGTTTCTGTCGAGCCCATCCTACAGTAGCTCTACGCGATTGATATCAGGGTGCTGTCGTGACCAAACCATAACAATAAGTGATACCTCGGCTGATAATTTGTCCAATTATTTTCTGCATAACCTCGAAGAATGCTCGGGATCATTGTCGTGCTGAAATATGTATTCGTATAAAAAAATATGCAGCCTCAATATATATCCCGGGAATGTTTTTCTCATTATTCCTTGGATTCTGCAAGTATTGCTGACTCTGTCTCCACCAAAAGAGACCCGTATCCTAACAGAACCGCCACTATGTTTCACAGTGAGCACTAAACGTTGATCAGATGGCTTTCTGCTGATCTATGCACAAAAACGGTTCATTTCGATTTAAAAACTTTAAACCCTTCACTGCACAAAAGTTTGTTCAATTCTTCAAGTGTCCAGTTTTTGCGTTCTTTGGCCCATTGCAATTGTTTCTTTTTATTGACGACACGTAACAACGGTTTTCTTACAGGTACTCGGCCATGAAGGTCTGCCTCTTGAAGTTTGCGTTTCACAGTTGATGCACTAGCGGGATGAAACCTTTCTTCATCTCTTTAGCCGAAGTCGACGTTCTGAGAAACAGAGAATAATAGAGGTATCCCTTTTCTGGATACGAAAGTTATTAGGACAACGGACAATAAGTTAATTCTGGATTATCATTCAAATCACCCATTAAATCAAAAATACAAGACTGTCATAGCCATGAAAAACAGAATTGTACATATTTAAAATGATCGGTTAAAGAACAAAAGTTTTAAGTTACTTTAGAAATTTTTGCCAACAATGGTTACCCCAGAGCTATATTATATAAACTCATTTACAATTCGAATGTCTATGATTGGCCAACAGGAGAAAATGCTACTGTTCTTAAATACAAAAGTTTACCCTTTCCACAAATTATCCTAGCGAAATACAACCCTATAAAAATAAAAACTTATTTACAACTATAAAGGATAAAACACCTATAACGTTAATTAGTCATGCAATTTATAATATTCCGTTCATTGATTGTGAGGGTTATTATATTGGTCAAACATCTCAATGGATTAAATACAGAACGGCTCAGCATAAGAGTGACTGCCGAATCAATAAAAGATCATGTGCCTTACTTAAACACTCTCTGGAACAACGCCATTCCTTTGATTTTGATGAACCAAATGTTCGGGAAGTCAATACCAATTTTACAAAAATATTATTTCTAGAGATGTATCATGTACAAAAAACAGTAAACAATGTTAATTTCAATTCCGACATAAGTATTTTTTCCGTTTTTTTCAATTTCAATTCAATTCTTGTTGATTGACTATTGTGTATTACTGTAAATTTTGCATTTATTGCACGATGTCAAGTCAGTCTTTATATGTCTCCAGATATACGTTCTTAATAAAACAGTCTTTTTCTGTTATATTTTGTCGGTCGTTTTTTGTTCTTGTTGGTAAGTCAGTTCTTTCCAGACAAATAGGTTTTGCATATTCTTTGTTAGATTTAAAATTGATTCTCATCCAGTCGATGTTTTTAAATTAGTTTTAATCTCATTGTTTTGTTATTTTGACGTTAAGAAATTTTTATTGGTTATGAATTCTGTTTATAATGTAAAACCTTTAGTTGTGAGTATATTTCACCCGTTTGTTTTATTTTTCCTTGCTGATATGTACCTACATTTTAATGATCTAAAGAACTATTGAGAATTTGAACAAAGGAGTCCCTGGTTTTAATTTCTTTGAAGACCATTACTACAGACTGCTGACCCGATTAATCCTTTTTCCTTCCTATATATATATATATATATATATATATATATATATACAATTAATTAGAATAAGACATGAAACTAGAACATTTGGTAACGTAGTATTTTTAGGGAGACAGTAGTTGTCAATTTAATCGTACGCTTTTACACCACTAAATAATCGGACAACAGAGCTAGAATAACTATTGTAATGAAGCATAGATAAGAAGTAGAAACGTAGTGGACAGAAATTAGGGATAGGGTGTTTTAGTTAGATCAATATAAATATAGTAGTTTAGCAAAACCCAAAAATACGTCCCCAAGAGTATGTAAGAATTAATGAAAACTCAAAGATAGTTACGTGGTACGGAAGGTGTTCAACCGATTTTGTTATTAATAGTAATTGATTAATAGGAAAGCACCTTAACGTAGAGCCCGTAAGATTATTTGACTGTCATTAACTGTCTGGATTAAGTAAACGAAGAGTTATAATGCGTTTTATTTTAACGTACAGTTAACAAGCTTTAATAGCTACTTTCACAAGTAGATTTAAATTTCCAGGCAAACACCATTATTGTAATCGAACATGATCATTTATTATCTGTTGTAATCCAAAATGACTTTGTTAGATTACTAAGTAATTAACTTAATATGCATAACTAAACATTACATTGGCATTGGCTGGAACAACTTCCGAAAATTCGCAGACCAGGAAATCTACACTTCTTATTATATGGGTCAAAATATTCAAATTTTCTTCATTTTATTATCTTTTGAGTTTGCTCCACCACTCATCAATAAACACTACAATTTAGTCCATAATAATAATGTTAATCAAAACGTTTATATTTTGAAAGATTTCTTCATATATATCGTCTGTAGCAGTTTTGTACGTCATCTTAAGGGCACCGTTATAATAATATATTTCTATCCCTTAGAACAATGGAGTATAGGTCTCGTCAGTTAGATAAGGAAGAAGGCAAGGATAAACAGTTCTAAACTCTGATATAGAAATATATTGTTAACGTTCGTAGAATTCCCTTAGAAGCACAAGTACTCAGGTCTCCTACTTAGATCGCTCATATAGAGCATGGAAAGAACAGGACCCAGCACAGAACCCCCAAGTACATAATATTTACTTATTTAAATTTAACTTTTGTCAGTATCATTGAAGGCATGGTAAACTGCTTCCTGTAACAAAGAAAGGATCCAATCTACTAATAAAAAGTATCTGTACCGAACCCGGGCATTTTATTTAAGAATATATCATGAGTCAAAATGCCGTAGTACGATCGCAAAATAATCCAATGGGACACTCACGCGCTTCAGGTAATGGAATAAATTGGGAATCAAAGCAGTGGAGGCGACTTCCATTGATCTGCCATTACCAAAGCCATGCTAATTTAATGATACTGCATTTTGTATATCAAAATCATTTCCTCTATCAAATGAAGCAAAGGTGTCAATCTAATGGCAAAACTGCTTTAGGTAAAAAGTCAGGTATCTCATCAAAATTAGTTTAACCAAACAATTTGTGAATTGATAGGGCATTATATGCTTCCCGTGACCTCCACTATTGTCAATTTTACTTACAGTCTCTATAGGAGCAATCTTAAAATAACGATTAAATGTACTGATGACAACGTACCAAATTATCCACGTTAATAAATCCCTACATGGTGCCCCTTTCTACATTCAGACAACTCTTGCCAAGTTGCTTTGCTATTATTTTGCCAGTTTAAGATATTGTTTTGGTAATTAATCTTCTTGGTATTATTTAGTAATGTCTTATGCTGCTTTTCCATTTCCAAATTTCCAAACCCTCACAATTCTGTTCAAGGACTAGGAAGAGCCATCAAAAAACCTAGTCAGTGTTTGGTTCTTATGAAACGTAAAGTACATCTTACCAACTTACATTGTTTAAATTTTGTGTCGGTTCTGAAATTAATCTCTATATTATCTCATTATCTCATTGAAAGCATCATCCTCCCTTTCCACAAGATTCAAATTTCATATTGGACCTGGACCTTATTATGGCGCTGTGCATAGATCTCAACTCCGTTTCATGGTTATGAATGTGTTACAACATTGTCAAACTAGCCATAGTTACTTCTAATATGTATATCAGTGCAAATTCGGAGAGAGCATTCAGCCTGGTGTGCCTTAGTAAGTTTTCTGGTCACGTTTTATTGTTTCAGAATTATTATATATATATTATATATACTATTTTTATATTATTATTATAAATCTATTGCTGCAATTTGATATTAAATCGTATTAAGTCGACATGGAAGTAGAAACTCACCATAAACCTTTATTTACATAGTTACCCAAATATAGTTAAGATGTTTCTAGCCCATACCAGGTGACTCAATATGTAACTAAGCAATTTCAGGCGCACGATACCTCTTGCCTCGAAACAGAATGTCTCTGTTATCAGTAACAATAACGGATTTCATAATTAACATTATTAGTGTTGCATGTACACAGCGACGGAAATCAAGTACCAGAACAAATGAAGATGTTTTAGTGTTTTTCAAAATATTCTCTAAAAGATTGACAGACCTTTGCATTCAACCAAATCAAGCCTTAAAGCAGTTTTTTGCGCGCGAAAGATGGACCCTCACCAAATCCCCGGAAGAGAAGAAGAGGAAGAAGATGGAAGACACTGGCAATGAATAAAAAAGCATGGAGGAAGGTTACAGATTGCACCATCAGATTATAATTCATTTCACTCTAGACGAAATTTCTTAAATGCTAGAGTGTTAGTAATTGTAGTAGTGGGAAATTTCATCCGATTTTGGTTTCCTTTCCATTTTCACTAGAAGAAGAACAAAAAGAGGTAATTACTGAATTACCAAATAAGCAAGTTATTTTATAGCAAATTTGTAAGTATGTGTTGTTTATCATGTTTTCGGCTTTACTGATATTTAGGTTAGCTTAAAAATATGTAATTGCATGTGATTTCATGGCGTGATTTTCAACCCAAACTGAGTGTTCGGGGAGTGGTGCACTCGCAATCAGTCATTTAGAAAGTAGAGCAATACTGCGAACGATTGGTAATAATGGTTTCAGAGTTTCTCAAAAGATTCGAAACGCAAATAATTAATCATTATGGTATATTCAAAATCACTGACAATTAACATTAACATTAAAGAAATGTAGACCATTAACTTTCATCTAATTAGACAGATAAATTACGGGTTTTCTTAGATATGATCAAAAGGCTCATTAACATACATATCATCATCTAAATCGAATCCAGAATATGTCCCGTTAGACACTGGCAATGAATAAAAAGCATGGAGGAAGGTTACAGATTGCACCATCAGATTATAATTCATTTCACTCTAGACGAAATTTCTTAAATGCTAGAGTGTTAGTAATTGTAGTAGTGGGAAATTTCATCCGATTTTGGTTTCCTTTCCATTTTAACTAGAAGAAGAACAAAAGAGGTAATTACTGAATTACCAAATAAGCAAGTTATTTTATAGCAAATTTGTAAGTATATGTTGTTTATCATGTTTTCGGCTTTACTGATATTTAGGTTAGAATACAGGCTACTGAAACCCCCAACACTTTCTTTTATAACTTGATTGTGGCTATATCTAACAATATTAAATAAATACTCTACGAAACTCAAATTTTATCTATTATAACATATATGATTCGACAGCTAATGTGTTACAATACCTCTTCCTTTGGTCGCAATTTATATTATTTACTCGATAAAAGCGTTTTCTCTGACAATACATAAGTAATTAAATTTGTTTAAAAGATTTCATTAACAGTGCTTATCTTTTGAAAAAAATTAATGAAACTCCAGTTGTTTTTTTAAGGCAAAGCTTGAATGTCGGCTTCTAGACCCAAGGATGATGGGTTCAAGCTCTACCGAGATACGTGATCCTTAATTTCAAGATCAAAGTACCGTTCTTCGGATAGAAAGTGAAACCATAGGTTGCTTGTTAATTTGATATTTGGTACTTTAAAAATTCCTATTAGAGGTGGAATTCCCTCAAGTTTGGCCCGATTCTAGTATTTATAAGTGTGAGGAATTTCTAAATGATCGATATTTAATAAATCTAGCCAATAAATTCGGTTGTCGACAAGGGTCAACTCTAAAATCGTGATATAAACCGCTACCTGTACTTAGACTTCTGAATTATTCCAATTTGACCAGGGTCGCACGCTCAACTCAACATGCCCAGCACTAAATAAATTCAGCCAGCAACTCCCGTTGTCGACACTGGTAAACATTATCAAAAAATGGGAAAGCTAAAAGTAAAACTAAATTATTTATTTTTGTTGTGTGAATATCGTATGCAAGTCTGTACGAACTTCTAGAATTTTTTCATTAATTTATTCTAGTGAGTTATTGATTACACCACAATGAGTTTAATTTTTGCACGTACAAAGGTGATCAAATATATTAGTTCTTGTACGCGTAGTCTTGTAAGCTTTCATGACCAATGTCAAAAATAAGAATTTATTTGTGGTCTTGTCGACGTTCTCTATCTATTCCGCCAGTTTCTTCAAATACCTTAAACAGCTTTAACTTTCCTGAATATGCTGATGATTAGGACAGCAAAAGTTTGATATCAAAAGTGTGGTAGAAGCGTTTTTATATTACTTTATTAATATATGCATAGATACATATTCTTCCACTATAGTTCCCTGCTTGTATTCCTTGCTGTAACTATTGCTACTTATAAGAATTTCTGTTCATATAGCCTTAGCTCAACTTAAATGTTTGTAATGAATCTTTAAACCCGTTTTGGTGTGTGGCCCTGCGCTTGTATGATCATACCTACTTCTTTCGCAAGGTTGTTAGAATTCCTACAAAGTACTTCCCTCAACTTTGTTCATCTACAAATTATATCAAGACCTTACTTTTAATTCTTTTTTGTGTAAGATGTTGCTATTGAAGCTTTACAAGTATGGTATTATGGTCGGAAATATGCATACATGTAATAGTGTTTTACAGCTATGGTATTATAATAGTTGCAGTATATTCCTTAACTTGAATCTATGTATGTACATTGTACATATATCAAAATGCGTACTAAAATTATCAACCATTGGACGATACCCTAGCAGATTTCATAACAACTAAAAAAGATCCAAATATTGCATGTTGCATTATGAAGAGGTCTATAACAAAGAACTACCGATATTTTCGAACTGTCCAAATTCTTACTTACAGTGCAAAAGTCAACGATATCTGCTACCTAAATTTCTCTATAAATTCGCATTTGTTTAGTTATTAAAACTTGCTTAACCCAAATAGCTATTCGTCCATCTCGATGATCTGTTATATGATTCAACTTGCGCAACATTTTGAGAAGGCATTTAGTTTAAGCATTGTTTGCATATTATATCTGAGTGAATCAAACGAAACTTGAATCAAATTCTTGTAAGTAATTGCATCAACATTGCCATAGGATTAGGCTGGACGATTTGACAACAAATGATGAGCAGATATACTATTGTCATTTATTAAAGAAGTAGCAGAAATTAGTTTGTCTAACTTATCCATGGTCGGTGGCGATGCCATGTGGCACAGGATCTAGTTTGTCATTTTGCACAATCGATTGCTACCTCTAAAGGATCGTCGTGTAATATGATTTTAAATAATTTATAAATTTTCGGAGTTGAATTTGGTTCATACTACATTTTTTCAAACGTTCTTTGATGATTTTGCATATATATCACGAGGCCGAGGGTGGCTTATTTCCATCATATTGATTATAGTTTTTGTTGTTAACGTAACTGTCCTATCTTTATCACGAGATTCCTTTTGTTTGTTAGGATTTTATTCATACTACACTGAGAACTGGTGATGAAAGTAGAAATCGAGTTATGTTGTGGGCCAAATTGATATTGGAGGATCATTAATATCTCATTAAGAGTAATATATAAAGGAGCATGGATGAAATAAAGGGCAGTGTTGCAGTGGTGTAAGTCAGTACAGTTAATAGGCGAGTGCGGTTAATAGTTAGTGAAGGTGAATTCAGTTTGTGAATTTGATTTTTCTTCGGAAAGGTAGGTTCAATAGTTTTTGTAAAACAGCATTATAATGTAGATCAGCGGTTCTCAAATACCTTTTTGTCGTCGTTTTTGTGCGTTAATTAAAAATTTTGTACAATTAGTTTTGAATTCTTTATTAATTATTTTTGAACTTGAGATCAACGTGTCTGAGCAGTCTCCCTGTTGTATGCTGTATGCGGTTGTTTAGCGTGAATAAGACGCTGTTCTTGTACATGCAGAATTGTTCTGTTACACCACGATGTAGTTTATGTACTTGATCCTGAGAAAGAGTTCCTGATACGTTAATATCACCTGTACAGACAAAATATTCTTACCATATTCATTTCTAGTGTGTTTCCTTCTGCACAGCACAGCACGTCTCACGACCATATCAGAGCTCTCGTACAATTCGGACCGCTTGAATGTAGATTCAAAATTAAATTTAAATTTTTATTCAACACATACAATATACATTCTTACGTATGTTATCTTCAATTAAAATTACTTCATACATCACCAGATTGCAAGAACACGTCGATCGAACAATACATATTTCTTTTCTTTCTCTGTAGCTTTAAACAACTTGACTTCCTTCTGTATAATTAATATACAATAATCTACACTTCCAGTTTAACAACGTCATGGCCCACCAACAAATGATGGCTAACCCTGGACTATATGATGCAGCTGATTTAGCACAAAGTAATTTGGATCTGCTAGCAACCGTAGCTCTTGCGCTAGACCAGGAATCTAAATACTCAAGAAAATGTACACATGATAATGGTGAGTAAGGCGTTATAAGTAAGGATATCACTCATTAGATCGTACTGTTTCAGATCTGGAGAATCAACCTCCGTTACATAACTTAAATATATATAGCAGCGATGCCATCAAAGTTAAATATGAACATTTACCACCAGCGAAGAGATGCACGCGAATACTTAAAGAAACAAATGGGGACGTGAGTGCTGGAAGTCATCCCATGGTAGGTTAATTTGAAATTTCGTATTAGTAACCAACCTTACCCAGCACAGTTAATAATTACAAATTTCTTTAGTTTGGTACAATAAAACCTTTTAAAGACCCCAATATGTTCCCTTGTTTTGAAATTCCAACCAGCGCTATAACTACTTGCATCAAATGAGGAAAGTTAATCAACAATTAAAGACATTATTATGTATAGTCTATGCCTTATACTAAGACAACATACCGGGTTACCCAATCAACTTTAACTAATAAGTTAACATTGCTCCATATCTTCCGGTACATGAATAGGATAATCCCATATTAAATTATTCTATTCAATCAGGTCAATATTGGATCGAGAGGTACGAAAATTAATAAAAGCGATTATGAATCAGTTGAATGGAGCAATGCGGGTGCCGCAACAAGGACATTATTAAAGGCCGTTTTTGGAAGAGAAGTGTTAGCTACCCACACATTGACAGGGCAACGAAGTCACGCATTTCTAGATCAAGATAAGCCCGAGAAACCAATGTAAGTATTTTGTATACTCCTTAGCAAGGCATATATCAAACGCATAACACTTGAACGTAAGGATAAGTAATCAAATGTAACGAACTTCATGGTTCTGTTTCAGGTTAGATCCGATAAAATTAGATGATGTAGTGGACACCATAATTGAAAACTGCCAAGCACATAAATCAAAGGTGCGCACTTGGGTAACTAGGAAATGCGCCGACGAGAATAAGATGCTTAAGCAACGCAATTCTAGAAAGAATAACAAACGGCTAACAAAAATACTGAAAACCTTCCACATTAGAACTAAAGGAAGAAAGATATTCTACATTTAATAGGTTTCGTTATTAGTAGAGTTGCTTAATTCGCGCCAAAACCACTGGTAGGCACATAAAATAAAACATTGGTCTTTCTCGCGGCGTAGGCAACATTTTTAAAACAAGCATACTTACTTACTTAATCCTTAAGTCTCTTCTACCCCTTTTCCTGGAGTGTAAAGCACGTATAGAGTTGAGTTCTCTATATTGTCTTGTTGCATATCTCCCCCATCTCTTTCTATCTGGTTTGGTTTGTTTCCTCCCACGATACTTCTCTTAGCCACTACACGTTCTCTAGCCAAGTCCGCCTGGGTCTTCCTCTTGATCTCTTCGTATTCGCCCTGACTTCAAACATCTTTTTGACTATTCTTTGTGTCGGCGTCCTTTTCACGTGTCCATACCATCTCAGCTCTCAATCTTTTCCTCCATTCGTTTCAGTTTCAGATTATCTCTGAGTGTTATGTTTCTAATGCTGTTCTTTCTTGTTTCATTTATCGTTTTCCTTACAAATCTCATTTCTGTAGTTGTTATTTTTCTTTTCTATTTCTCAGTCATGATCCATGTTTCCTCACTGAATAAAAGAATGGCATAGCTGCGGTTCTAAATACTTGTACCCTAACATCTTTCGGTATCTCTTTTTTCCCCCAGAAATGTATTTCTTTACTATTAAACAGTCTTTTTCCTGCTCTTGTTCTTTATTTTATTTCTTCCTCTATCTTGTCGTCCTCTGATAGTATTGAGCTCCGGTATTTAAATTTCTTTACTTGGTCTAGTATTTCTTCTCCTACTTGTATTGTGTGTTTTTGGCGCTTCTTACCCACTATCATTGTTTTAATTTTCTTTATATTGATATTCCTTTGTTTTCCTTCCAATGTTTCCTTGTTAGTCTGTATGTTCATATTAAGTGTTTCTTCGTCCTTTGCAATTATAACCATTCGGATAGCATCTCCAATAGTTTTATAGTTTTCATTTTCCAGTAGTTTCTTATTCCTTTCTTCTTTACTCTCTTCATAGCCTCATCTAATACTAGTGTCAAAGGCATCGGGCACAGAATGCATCCTTGTCTGATACTTCTAGTTGTTTCAAACATATTTGATTTTGAAACAAACTTAGAACTGCGAAATAGAATTTACGGCAGCGTATTTGTATACACAACAGATCTCATTGACACTCGCAGTTGGAGGTTGTATCGAACCCCGCCACAGCCTGCTGGTGCTGGTGACCGACTCTAGTTAACAACTATCAAAATTGTCCCTGTACATAAAAAAATGATCTAAATGATCTTAATAACTATTGACCAATTGGAATTTCTATTTTCCAAGGTATGTGCGAATCGTTGAAATCGGGATTTGTTAATTGTTTCAATAAAAGAAAACTTATTCATTAAAACCAATATGGCTATATAATAAAATAGATCTTATTCTGTTAATAGAAGTAATTATTGTATCTTCAGAAACTTAGACAATTCATCAGGGTGGTTGTTAGATCTGACTAAAGCATTCGATTGTATTGATGATAATTTGTTGTTTTCTAAGTTAGAACATTTATGATATACCGGCTCCACACACACAGACAGCGCGCCGTAAAAATCTTTGTAGCTAAAATCTAAAGAGAGTAAAACAGGTTAGGAAGGAAATGTACGAATTTGCTTTTCTATTGCTATTTGTTTTATTCTATTCTAACACATATTGATAAAAATATACACATAAATATATACGAACTCTATTTAAACCTAACATAAAATCTTTCCATCTATTTTCAGTGCCAAGTTTCCCGGATCGTCCAATGTATTCCTGTTCCCACCAGTGCTGCTTTTTTATTTTACTGATCAGACTTCCCAATAATAATTTATGTTATAATATAAATAGTAATTACTATATCATGCTTTAAAGAATTTTGTACCACCTTAACCAGTAATAGCCTTAATAAAAGTATTAAAGTGCAAGTTGTTGTTTTAATATAAAACAAGTAGCGATTACATAAAGAATCGCCCAAACCAGTAAGCAAGTAACATACAGTCTGCTCATCGGAAAACTTTCAAGTGGCTTACTTCCAAAATTAGTAAAATTATTAAGAAATGCAGACAAGTCAACAAGTCGAGAAGGGACCTGTAATATACAATGATCTTAAACTTGCCCTACCTCCCCGACACTACAATCTTAAACGAGATGACAATTTGTAGCAGATACCTATTTTCATTACGAATTTAATACTACATCATACTTTGACATTTGGCCAAACTTTTGGGGATTATAACAGGAAAAGAATATTATGCGAAACTTAATGTACTATAATTTCAATTCAATTTTTGTGCTAATTTATCAATAAAATGCTTTCTAAAATTAGAAGTTTACTAATCGCAAAGACTTATGTCATCGTTAAATTTATATAGAACAACCACAAAATGTGTAGCAATTTCAGATGCGGGCTTTCTAGTTACATTCTTTGACCTTTGAGAACAAATTGTAAATCAAAGTAAACTGCACCGCATAAATCACATACGGACTGGCCAGTCAATTACTAGGGATAAGGGATCAATTTCAGGGACTTGTTAGCGGGTTCTGATATTTCATGGCAGCTAAATTTTATAGACACCCCTCTCATATGTAGCGATTACTTAGATTTCTAAGTTAGGCCTTCATTTTTTAGACATAAATTCGTTTCCTCCTTAAGCGTTTCTTTAGTGGAGAAATGCGGGATGAACTTGAATAATGCAAGAATCTTCAATTGTTCAGGTTACCTCCATCACTTTCTGGGTTAAATAAAAGTGAGATAAAGTATAAGCTATGAAATGCTAGTGGGATATTAATATCTTATATACAGTACGCATCTAAAGTATGGAATAAATTCAGTAAAAGCGAAATAAACATTTTGTTAGGAAAGATCTTTGAGCAGGTCGATTTTATTTGATAAAATACACATTTCTGCAATTTTCATTCATTCGTTATTTTTGAGTCATGACGTCACATTTTTTAAAAATTGTCATTTTGAGAGATCTGTTCATTGCCGGACTAACAGTATAAAGATATTGCATTTCTACATAAGAAATTCTTCGAGTAAATGATAACTTAATGTTGGACAGTTTATTGTTGACACAAAATAAAAGGGATCCTTTGGTAAGCACATACAATTTTGGGGATGCTCTGCGAACTGCCATCCACCGACTTCGTGACAATACGCAAGGCTATGTATAAATTCTTCTTGTACATTCTAAATCGGTTCCAGGATAATTATGCGCATTTTATCTGCAATGCGATGTTCTACTTCAGTTACATTTTCTGGTCTGTATTTTTATCAAATAAAATTGACGATTTCTTCCAACAAATTTCGCTTTTACTGAACTTATCTGGAAGTCCATAACACTAAAGAATCTACTTTCAAGAAGTCTGCAGTCAGAAGTCTGCCAGGACTACAACTTTGTAAATATTTAGAATCAGCGTCCGCCAGCAGAACTTGAACCTTTAAAGGGACCTTTAATCAATAGTGAATTATAATTCACGTTGACATTACAAGATCAATTATTACAAAGGAAATTATCCGTCGTATATGGTAGGATATAATAAAAGAGGATCCTTTATTTTTTGGTAAAGTCATCCTGTATCAATTTTTATACTAGTGTGTTTCAAGTATTTGTTTCAAGTATTATGTTGTTAGTCAACATGCTATTAGATTATCAGTTGTACTTGTCAATCGATCTTTCAGTACAAGCTATTACATAATTACTGTGAGTAAGTGCAACCTATTGATTACTTCCCAGCTTTCGCATAACTCGCATCAAATTTCGTGAAATCAATGTTATTGCCGTAATTATCAATAAAATGCAATAAATCGGCTTTTACCGCACGATTTTAGAAATACTCGAAATGCGTATTTTGACTACCAAATGCTCACCGTCACCGAAGAACATAAACGAAGAACGTCTCAAGTTTTACTAACGATGTTCTTTAAGAAGCAAATCTCACCAGCTCACGATCTGCACTGATCTTTAACATGAATACAATGTTGACTTTGGCTAGAGAATATGTGGCATTTTCGGCACACGGATTACATAGAATTTATCCAAACAGATAGTTTATTTTTTACTCTCTTCAATATTTGGTAGATACCTATGTTTGCAGACCATTTCGAAAATAAGTATATGATCATTTGTACGTTTAAATATCAATTCTAGAAAGCTCAAAGATTAAGGAAGAATTTCTTGTGCAATATCCCTGAATACAAATTTCTTGTAATCAAATATTTTGGAAACACTGTACAGAACATAAATGTACTTAATAATAAAGTTTATTCTTGGAAACCAACTTATTGAATCTGAATTTTCCACATACAAGGTTTTATAGTTATCCACTGACCCCCCAGAGACAGGGTTTGATATTGATATTCAGTCTGTTCTGCTTTTCAGAGATACAGATAATGTAACCCTTGTTATAATTTTAGAAATTGTACGTATATACAGGTTAATGTCACCTAATTTAAGTTTTGGTTTCATAAGGCCTGCATACAATGGCAATGGGGATACAAACTTCCCTATTGAAGAAATCCGTAGGTTTGTACTTATAATTGTTTGTTGTACTATATACAGACAATACGAAATTTGACGACTGATAAGTCGTAGTAGTAAAAATTTTAAATACCCATTCCTACAAATTCTATGAATCAATCAGTGGCGTACGCTATATTTGAACAATTACGAGATACACTGCCCAGTTGGTGATACGCCGTTGTTAATTTCTTGCGTTTGTCAATGAATAGTAGTTCCAAGTAAAAGACGTTACACGCGTAAAAAAATTCTCCGCCATCAAATTTAGTATTGCCCGCACAGTTTCAATCTAACTTGGGGCGGATGTCTAGGTTTAGATGGAAGCTGAAGTTGCTGTACCTATCTGATTCACAATCAGTTGTCTATTTCACCATTATATTCGCTGAGACTGTCACACGTGGCAATTTAGACACTTACTTCAAAATATATTCATATATTCCGCACTCTATTTGTTACCCTTTACAACTCATGGCTACATGCCTAGTTAATAGTGCCACAATACTATTTAAAATAAAAATAGTATAAATAAACTGAAGCAACGAGAACATTAATCGTGAATACATGTGTCAAACCACAATTCACACAAAGTAGTAAAATATTTATCATAAAATATAGTGTTCCCAGATGCAATAATCTTGGATCTTCGAATAAAGTGTGTAAATCTTACCTCATAAATCACATATCGGGGATGAACTTCATGAAAGTAGGAATCATTTTCACACACTTGTTAGTGGGTTCTAATATTTCATGAAACTGTATACATATATCCACGCCTTGTCTACGCAGCTTTCCTAAATTCTTTTTAGCTAATCTTTGCAAATCATGTAAAAGTCTGCATTTGTAAAAATTTAACGAAAATATACTCTAAAGTTTCTACATATTTATTACTAATATACTGTTTGCTATTATACAAGTCTGTCTTGAACATTAGATTATAGAAATGATTCTTCACTTCCATAATCCATTGTACTGAGAATTTAGTTAATTTCTTAAACAAAATTGCACCGGCCCAGCTCTTCATTAATGATATAAAAAGCATAAATTATAACAAATTATATTTATAAATTTTGAGAAATATTTAACATAAAAATCAAGATAATTACCTAGTGTTGCGTGTGTGTGAGTGTATTTTTTTTTTTATTTGATGGTGGTTCTTCCTATGTCTCCTCTCTTAACTTCTCTTCTCGATACGGATATATTTCCTATGGATTCTTCCCTTTTATAAATCCTTTCTTCTCCGGTATGGTGAGGTTCTTTTATTCACTGGTACTTCTTCTTAAAACCCTTTTATTGGAAATGTCTTTATACACTTATTTGTTGACTTACTATCTTATCAATTTCATTCGTTGTTAACCAAACAAACTTTTTTTTTAGGAAACCAGGACTACACTGCTTTATTTCCCCGTTTTCCACGAAACGAAAACTTTAATTCTCCTTGACTGTAGTTCATTCAGGCATATTGCTGTTATAGAAACTTGTATTGAATGTCGATGTATCCTTGTTTATTTTCAGTAATTTTTATGAATACTTGTAATGTAAAATGTTGTATGTAATGTATTTTGAATGTTAACAATGTCATTTAATATATCCATTAATATATGCCTTTTTAAAATATTTAACAATTTTTATTTCTGGTGACATTTGATATACTACAATATACTTAGTTTGTGCAGAAAGGCGGGTTTGGGCAGCCTATATCTGGACCCATTTTGTGTGAAAAAGCAGTGGAATTAAATATGCAGCTTGGTGGTGCCCCGTCATTCGTCGCTGAAAATTTTCAAATTAGAACATGGGATTCGACAAATCGAGATTCAGGTTGAACAAATAAGTGTTGACGCCCCAGCAGCAGTTCTTTTTTCGACAATTTAAAGAGATTTCTTGAACAAAATGAACATGACATGGATTTTGTCCACAATGGAGACAAAACAGGCCTGCATGGAAAAGATTTACCATCTAAGTAGTTGATATCTCGACCAAGTTCCGCAGCTGCAGGCTACAAGGTCAGCAGGGAGCGTGTCAGTCATGGTGTGTACTAGTGTAGATAGACTTCCACTGCTTTAGAGAGGGAAATCGAAACACCCACGTTGTTTTAAAAATGGGAAAGTTCCGTTAATATACACGAGCCGAAAAACACGTGGATAGACAGAGATTTGTTCACGAAATGGTTTGAATACAATTTAATTCCTGAAGTAATAAAAGATCAGCAGCATTGCGGTAAAAAGGCAAGGCGCTACTCCTAGTGGACAATCGGAATCTTTGAATAAGGTTAATGATATCTTCCAGGTAACGTTTTTATCCGTAATGTAACTTAATTAATTCAACCAATGGACCAGGACTTCATCGAAACATTGAAAGAACTACCATGAAAACAGTTCATGCATCGTCTGCTTTTAGAGGACAAAAATTACGAACAAACAACTATTTCCATGTACACAAAAATCGATTTAAAAGAGTTCTGTTATATGTTGGTCAAGACATGGAATGGAGTAAAAAATAGCACCTTGCATAAATCGTGGAATAAGCTACTAAAACCGTCTAAAGATGAAATTCAAATCGACGAACCTAACAATCCTTCCTTCTTTTCTATCCTTGGATAGTCTCGGAACATCCCTTCAAGCGATTCATTTCAGCAGCTCTTCTTACTTCGTCCCACTCCATCCTATCGACCTTTTAGAGGTTGTCCTATCTATTCTTCGTCTAATTCTTTTGTGTTTGAAATCTGTCTCTGCCTTTTGTTGTATTATTCAGAAACTACGCTACTCTAACATTTAAAATTTCGTCCTAAAATGTTAATCCTTTTGTTACAATATTTTTTTTTCTGATCATTTTTCTTCCATTTTACTAATCCTGTCGTACAAACTAACAAAAGTCAAAATGATTTGATAATTTAAGCGGCAGGACCAATCGACTTGTAGATCTTTAGTTTTCTTACTCTCTAAGAAAGTAAATGGTCGTATTTGCATATAAAAATAATAATAAATAATAAAAAATATTTGCTGTGTATATTAGGGTGGGTCTCTGATGTATGGGAAAAAATAAAAGTTATTTAATTATATTCTAGTAGTAATATTTTGTTGTCTTAAGCCTAGACAAATAATAATTGCCAAAAAATCTTAAATTAATTGGCATCTTTAACCCGCGCATGTGGTTTAATGTTTTAGGAATTAAAAATGAAAAACAACTTGTTTGATCTTCAATATTTTATTAAGGAAAATTATTATTAATTAAAAATGAACACATAATATTTGCACAAGAAATTAACACAACAGTTATATAAAACACTAATCAACAAAAGCAGTTTAATTGCTTTTTGGCCACAAAATCTCGTTTGCTTTCAAATCTCAGCATAACTTTCCTGGATTCAGTTCGCTTGTATTAAATCTTCTCTTGATTGTTTATCGCATAGGGACATGGATGCTTCTGTCACTATTTTTACAGTACGTTCAGCTGCCTGCGTATGACATGGTAGCTTAAAAAATATAAATAATAAAAATACGTTAATTTCGTTATTAGTGATATTTCGAAGAATTGGCGGATCAAAAAACCTTTGTTGCCAATTTATTTGGTCAGTATAGTTATTTGCATTAAAATTGATTTGCGGCACTTCAAACACACGAGGTTGTTATCCAGTACTGGGCGTATTTCGTGCTTTTAGAATTCTCCTGGTTGCGAGCTCTCTCACTGTTATTTTCATCCGACAACATCGACAGAAGCAAATGTTCTGGATGGGCAAAATAGGCGTTGCGTTGAATTACGGGGTCTATTATTAGTTTATACTCCGCTAGCAGGAATCGAGAACTTTTGACTAATTTCCAAAAATGTTTGGACCCATCTTTGCAAGGTGGATTTGTTTTTATTTGAAACCATACTGGAGCCTAAACTTTAACACAATATTCAGCTAATATTTGTAAGCTATTTGACGGATTTGATGTGGAAATATATAGCCTTAATATTCTGCTTTTGTCAGCCATCGGGCATGGGAGATTTTCCCTGGAGATCTGAGCCAAATAATCGGGGCAATGCCCACTAATAACGGATACTGTTATTTCATATAAGTATTTCTGATAGGAACTTGTTAGGTCTTCGAATTTTACTTTAGGAAGTTCACTTTGTATTCTTTCATAGTTAACGATAGGTAATTTTCGCGATTTTCTAATGAATTGCCAATAAGACCAGCATATAAGAATAGATGTCTTAGAGGTAATTCGTTTGAATGTAACATGCAAATAATCCACTGTAAGGGGCGCTGAAGTCTTTTCTCGAAAAGTTTAATTACTCCGTTAAATTTCCCCGTATTGATGACAGTACCATCACAACCTACAGTCATGAAATCATCTAGTTTAATTTTTTGCGACAAAACAAGTTCAATAATCGATGTTTCAATACTTTTAGAAGTGCCTCTGGCCGGTGTTGCGTAACCGGCATAAACCGAATCTGGCTCTGTAACAACAGATATATGTAGGTTCCTCATTCAATGTATGTCTGTATCTTTGGGTTCCTTTCTTTATAATATTTAGCGTCTTATCTTTTCATTATCATTTCGTTATTTTTTCCTTTCTCGCCGTATGTTTGATCTATCAACTACTTCAATATCCGAAGATATATTGTGTAATACTGAAGAAACAATAGCAACCGCTGCTCTGTCAGAAATACCGTAGCGGTCGCAGATCTTTGACAACATAGGCTAGCTTTTAAGTGATTTTGTTGTTTTTTGGTTTGCTTTTGACGTTGAAGGTAAGCTTAGCCTATCAGGAGAAGAAATATTGCTTTCAGAGGTACTCGAATTTGACTCCCAATTCTGTTCTTGAGAATTATTTTCTTCTTGATTTTTGTTAACGTTTAAATTAGTGTTTTCTGGTTTAGAGGCTCGGGCTTCCTTTTTTTTTTGCAATTCAGTTGTAAGAACGCGATCTATTCCGCCAATCCGCAACTTCCTTACCCCTCTTTGGTCAAGCAAAACTCCTGCTCTTCTTTCGGCACCGTATTTTTTAAGACAAGAGCAAAGTTTAATTTGTTTACGTTTACAATGTGTGTTATGTCTACAAGTGCTTTATATATATTAAAAGAACTAAAAAGACGTTACAGTAAACAGGAAAATAAGAATGTGATCATTACATCCAAAGTTATGTCAAACTTTGAGATCGATGCGCGGGCTATTACATTAAAGATAAATGAATAATATTTTACAGGATTGTAATAGACTTAATAAGACAACATATTTTGACTATTAGAAGTTGATTTGAGAAAAAAAATTTTTGACCCACCCTCATGTATATGCTTCAAAGTGTGAACTTTCTTGAGATGTTATTCATGCGAGAAATCCCGCCTGCAACGCTATTAATGCCTGGAATTTTCGGAATGTCTCTAGTAAATTACCTAATGTAATTAGTAAATGCGTCTAGACCAGCTCTATTGCAAGTTGGCGCATATTTCTCTATCTAAACATAATGCAATTACCGTCGGAACTTCTGTCCGGGTAGTAGTTGTTTTTAGATGAAAACTGTCCATCACTTTATTACAACACTGTGTAATTTTTTGATATATTCCATGCTTACTTCCATAAGTGATGTCAAAGTTTGTTACATCTTTTAGTTTGTTCGTATTCTTTAGTACGCAAACGTCTCTTGAGAACATGAAATGGCATATAAAGTTGAACATAGTGCGCATTGATTGATTATTTAATTCTTGCTTGATACCATAAAATGGAAAATTAACATATCAAATTGGTCGTTCAGTAATTTTTATTTGATGGTGGATAACACTCAGGGGATGACGAAAATTCCATGTTCACATAAATATTATTAAGTATTTCAAGTTAAACATTGTGCGTATGGATGGATTATATAATTTTTGCTTCATGTCAGAAAATAGAACAACAAAACATCAAATTTGATTTCCAGATGACGTGGATGAATATCAAATGAAAATAGGTTGAAAGAACATCGATTCACCACAAACATGCATTGAAAACCCTTTTAAAACAATTTTGCTAGATCGAGAAACTGGGGTCCCTCATGGACTCAAATAATTTCACCGATTACAACGCATTAACATATGCAATTTCATTATGTATTATAATAATAATATGCATCTATATCACTATAAAAATGAAACACTTGGGAGAACTATTGTTAACTGGTGATTAAATGATTCAATATTATGTCATGCTATTCATTTGAATCTGCGCATAATGAGCATTAAGTACAGAAATAAATCGTTCCTTCTTTTTTCCACCAATTTTCTTGTTTTATACGAACGAGTTTTCTTCTTGAACTGTGTACTTGTAATTATAAATGTTCTAGTTGTTACCAAGTGAGATTTATTATAACATGTATACATAGATATATCTCCCATGCGACAAGGTTTTCTTTAGGAAATATTCATAGACAGTTGCATTACTGTGCTGCATTTGCTTGTTTAAAATAGTCGTAGATAAGTATACATACCGTTACAACAGCAATAAAGTATTGAATTTGCAGGTATAAGCTAGTTTTCTAAGAATACAAAGAGCCCTCATGGAACTGGTTGTTGAACAACCCCTACCATAACGCGTACATAGGGTGTCTCCTTTTACCCTTAACAAACACCTAGCAATTGGAAAAGGATGTCAACTGTTTGCGAAATACAGAACGGAGGGTGATTTCCAATTGGACTCCGTTTAAACCGCCAACTTTGCCAAAGGTGTATTTCAAATCTAACCATTGAAATAAGTAGATTCTTCTTCGACAGCTGTGATAATTGAGAAAAAAAACTTTCGGTAAGCATTTGTATCTCCTCTACAAGTAGTTACTTTTTTGTATAGAAAAATATTCCTTTTTAGTTACACATGCATCTTTCGATAAGAATTCTTATATAGATTTTTATTTATCTCCAACATTAATGAAGCCCACTTTCTTAAGTAGGAATACCTTCTAAGTTGAAAAACGCTACTTACACTAACGATATAATTGCGCCATATTGCAGAATTTTATAAAACGATTTATGATACTTGAAACAACGTAAAATGTTAATTTTGGTGCTTGTTTGTATTATTTTATTGGCCCATTTGTTTTATAATAATAGTGTGGAATCTTCGAACAAAATTTGAATATATTATATGTATATTGTATATTATATCGAATCAAAAATTTACTGCACAAACATTTAGGAAAATGCGGATGGTTCTTTTTCGTATAAGAAACCAATTGGAAGGAATTGGAATCTAATATACTAAACCAATACAGATTCCCGCATAGTTTATATTATATATTTTTTAATTTCGTATATAATTTTTACGGTAATTCTCAACTGGTGTAAGTTATGTATACGTTATGGATGAGTTCGACTTACTTTTCAACGGTGTAAATCCAGTGAATGCTTCCGAGAGTAATAGAAATTATAGAAAATGTTAAATCTAAAATGCAAATCCCTTTAGATTAAAAGGGATGCGACTTTTAGTAATTTATTGTTTGTATATCAAGTGTGAATTATTTAAAGAAATTAAATTTCAATAAACCAGTAATTAAAAGAACTGGTGTATTACTAGCTGTGTTACTAGGAGTAATTTTCGAAAATTTTATTGGACGGACATAAATTTATTTAAAGCACTTTTTGTTAACTCTAAATAGAAGTAAGTCCAACAACCTTGCATCATTCACACTGATAAATTCATTTTCTTGTAAACAATGAAGTGGATGTAATACAGTGGTAGAAACCATTATATTTCCATTAGTCTACACGTCCTTTTATTTTTCTCAAGTTTTCACTATTGTATTGCATTTTCTTACTCAGATAATTGTAATTTTATGCTTTATTTCTTTCCGTGTTTATGAAGTTTAGCTTGTACGTTGTGTTATTTCTTGCGAAGGGTCTCGGATTCCAATGTCGGCTTGATAAGTTTAAGCTTAACTAAAATACCACCCCGGAGAATTAGGAAGAAAAAATAAATAAATAAGGAAAATAATTGCTAACTACCATATCTCGAATAAAAGCGTCTTCTATTGAATTTGGTTTGCTAAATACCTCGTATTTACGTCCCTTACATCAAGATAACATTCCAACACTCCACACCAAAAAGTAATATCTAAATATATTACTTATTCCAAGATTAGTAGAAATTATGCCTCACAAATACAGGTACTGTGTATTTATTTTTATAGTACGTGCATACATAAATACACGGAATACTTTATGTTTGTAGATTTTACTTGCATCAGCCACAAACTTATATTTTCATCCAGATAATCTTTTCTCATTTATTCCCGTTACGCTTATTTTGTGTATATAACTTTTATTGGTTTCTGTACAGTCACTATAGACCTGAAGCGCAATATCGGCAGCATCTATAATTTTCCATTTGGATTAGCCAAAAATTTTCCGATACAAGAAAATACTCGAATTCTAACAAACTGCAAGTTACCAATCTTATAATTTATATTAGTTCCTCTTATTGTTAGATACAGACATTCTGTTTCCAAGAAAAGGTGGTGTTGCATACTATATTCCTAGTTCAAGTTTGCATCTTCTATAATAGTAGTGATAACTGGTGCATATTAATTAATTTTATATGTCACTAACAGATATTTTTAGATAATCGAATGAAAAATACCAATCATTTGAAATGAATTTTAACTGAATATGCCTTAATGAAGAAGAATCTACAATACAAGAAATACCACTATACTAAAAGAAACTACTTAAAACTAAATCTTGAGATACAAATATACTCGGGCTTTTAATTATGCATCTCTTTACCATTGAAGTTCGTTATTACTACACTGGATAGTCAATAAAGTTCCTATCCATGAAGCTTTAACTTTTGTAGTTCTACATTGCAAGTACAATATTGAAATAAATATGCATCTGTTTGCTCCTTAGATTTCTATTTGACTGCACAATTTGTGTTGGCAAATTTCATGTTAGGTAGTCTATCAAGTTTCATAAACGTTCATTGATTTGTTTAATATAAAGTTTAAAAAATCTTATTTTTTGAGAGTTTGCATAAGATTCGATTACGTATGCTACATTAATTTATTAATATAAAGGATGTCTTAACAAGAATTTGAATATTAAGTATATTAGGTATAAAATTAAGAAACACATTATTTTAATGAAATTGTCAAAAAAATATTGATATATACGGAGTAATTAATTATATTAAACACGAAATAAAACGTTCAAAGGGCCACCTTAGTCACGTTGATAAATTTTTTCAACAAAATTTCGGAATAGGTTCTGATGTAAGACCAACTGGCCAGTCATGAATTTGGTGTTCAATTTATTCTTGATGTTCTCGAATCATCTTAGGATGGTTTTCATACACCTTATTTAAACAGAATCTCAGAAGCAATCCAAGCATGTCAAATTGCAACTTATTTGCAGCCAGTTTTGCTCGGCAAAAACATAGATGACACGATCTGGAAACTTTAGTTTCATCATTGGCACATCTCAATTACATATTTTTCATTCAATTCTTGCCAAGAAAGGTTTGTTAAGAAAGTGTGGCCACATGGCACACCAAACTGTCATTTGTCGAACACGCAAGTTCTTGCAAGGCATGTAGAGTTTCTGCTGCCCAGATTAGAGTATGTTTGTTGAAGTTGTTAAAACCGAAGTGAGCCTTGTAACTAAAGATGATTTTGTTGTGGAATCGTCAACTTGTGTTGTTCCAAGATCCAGTTGGTAAAGTTTCTGCGCTTTTCGTGATGAGTAGGTTGCAGTTATCGAGTCAGTTGGATCTTGTAAACATGAAGGTGCAAAATTCATTTGAGGAGGCTACGGTAAGGTTGAATTCTCGGAAGCGATACCAGATGGAAGTATTTGGTTGTTCTGCGACACTGATATTTACAGCTGGAATCTTATCAGCTGATCTGTTTGGGCGATGACGGGTAAGACTTCCCTCGTCTTTCAACTTGCGCTCAAATTTCTTGATGAAATTTTTAATAGCGAGCTGGGGCGATTATACATACCACAATGATCACGGAATTTGCGAATCGTCACTTCCAAATTAAATATTTAAAACCTACTAAATACGACTGACTTAACAATTGATACACGAAAATGCCTCGTCATTCGAAGTTTATGTTGAGACAATCTCTAGTTTCACGCTAAGCGCTTCTAACAATATACATATGTACGTATTCATACAAGATACCAATTGCAATCCAGTAATATAATTCATCTACATGTCTGTCCTAACATACTATTTCTTATAGTTTCTCAAATGTTGAAATTCTTGCGCTACCCGTCAACTAGTGCACCTTTCCACAACTTAGGCACCAAAATAGAAGAAAGTTTAAGCAAAATAAAACAAAATTTGTAAGAGAAGATGTTGTCCTACTATCACAGGAAAGCCGTAATTATTCTTAGTATTAGTTTCGGGTGGAAGATGTTTGGAACCCTTGAGCGGTTTGCTTTTTAGACGTAAGAACGTAGTAGGTAGTCATATTTGATTTATATCTAGAGTAAGGTGAAGTGGTGCGTTTATTTACAATACGGACAAAAAATCATATCTGTCGGCACTCTTCAAACAATTTAGCGATAGAAGTATAAACCCTTGAAAATATCCGGTCATATCTCAAGCACAGTGAAGTGTTTCTTTTGATAAGAGGTGTTTTGTTTACACATTCATGGCCGGATCATACGCGTTTCTTAAACATCATTTGACTACACATACTGTAGTGATTCTCAAACTACACATTTATTTGCCCCATAAATCAATTTGGCGCATTGTTATGACAAGCTCTGTACAAGTCTATTTAGTTGACCATTACACACACATATAGCTATTCTTTAATTTTCCCCTGATTATTAAACGTTTGTATTATTTTCTTCTCCCAAATTCTTAGATGAAGCGGACGTCCGGACGTGTAGAAATAATTTTCCTATATCTACTTGTACATTTTTTTCAGATATGGCTCAGAAAAACAACTCATGCAGTGGCTACAGGTGTAGAGAAGTATGGTTAATTGTTTATTTCCTACATAGCCGTCCTGGAGAGCAGTATGCAATTGTTAACAAAAACAGATTGGTGGAGAGCTCTTGGCAAAATCCTGAATGCGGATCTTTGGTTGTGATAAAACGCAAAACCAGAACAACCGAAGCAATTGTACTGAATGTTTCCGGTAAATAACGTAAAGTAATATGCGTATATAGTATATATGTACAATACTCGTAATTCATCTTTTCGTAAAATCAGTACATCATATAATTCTAATTTCAGATGATTACGATACCCTCGAAACAAACTTCGAATCTTACGTGAAGCTATTCGAGGAAGACCATGGAATAAGACGTGTAAGTCAAAATTTAATGTCATTGATACCTTCCCCCAATTTGAACGTCGCTTTTTGTACGATGGAAAACATTATTTGTATTCCGATAAATCCCGCCTGGACCACTATTCATGTAAACATTGAATATTGCGCGTTTCTCGCGTTACATATTTAGTTGGGATCCAACTCTCGTTCTAAATATAATCCAAAGTAACTAATCTTTCACAGCAAGAAATTATCCTAACGCGAAACCAGGAAACGCAGACTGATCCGCTGCCAGGAATACTAGAGCAACAGAACGAGAAAAAGACTGAAGGTGGTTCAGGAACAACAATTGAACGTAAGTATTTTTGTTTAGTTAGTTGCAATTTAGAATTTAATTATTGTAAATGCTTTCGTTTAGTTAACGATAGTAAAATAGAATACAGAATAACCTGCGAGTCACTACTGCCACTAATGGCTCCAGACTTCTGCGCACCAACAAAATGAGATGACTAATATGTACTCTGTCCTATACAGTTTGAATTTTGTGTTGGAAATATAGATCAAAGTTGTGATAGATGTTTTAAGTTGACCAGCGTTTCATTGATTATCACTCAGGCGGTAACGCGGATATATCATGTAAGATTTAGGAAGCAACATTAGTTCCAAAGAAGTTGTCTTCCTTCTGACATTATAGAAATACTAATCTAAACACTAGGGGCATGTTGTTAATGCTGCCTTCAATAAATGTTGATAGTAACCAATAACGATCGGCGGTAACTCTTAACGTCATTACTCCTTCAGTGTGGGACAAATTTAGAATGACGTTTTCCCAACGATGTCTGCGTTTATGGTATAACCCCATACGGATTTATAATTCATAGTTGATTTTATCCCTTGTCTTTGATATTCTCTACGTCACTCCGGTCGTTGTTCGATTGTCCAAGAAAACACAAAGCCTGGACGATAAAACAAGAAGAAACCATAGAGCTGCAAACTATTTGCTAAGGAATTGATCTGGTTCATCTCGCTTACGACTGGTTTTCAATCCACCGACATTCTGAAAGTCCATAATCGCATGCTTTTTTGAGGGATTATGGTGTCCCATTTTAACTAAAAGACCTTGGTCGTTTTTCTCTTCTTACTGCAGTACATGCTCGTTAAGTTCATATAACAGTGGAGGTATTTCCTGCTATATGCTATATGCAGACATTTTCGCGATATGTAGAGTAAATTGTAAAGAATAACAATTTTATTTCCCTGAAAGTCGCGTAATTCATAAATTTGTGTAGCTTCTCGTGCTTTATGCTTATTACTTCAATTACGCTATGTGCATTTTCCACTTCCCGCTACTAAGCATTTGTGGTTGACAATGCCAAGCTGCTACCTCTACAAACAACTTATTATTTATTTCATTTGTTGTCGACGATGGACTACTGGATAAATTCATTAATCGTAGCCCAATTAAACTCAATGCATTTCAACGCCAACCATATAATTGAAATCATTAGATATTCTTCAAAGTATCAATTTCAGAAGTTTACAAGGCATAGATCTAAAACTGAAATTAAAATATTCTTACCACAATTCAAGTCCTGGTCTTCTCCCTATTTCTTGACATTGTCTATCGATACGACGGTTTTGAAATATAATACATAAAAATATAATAATGTCAGGGATGATTCGGATAATTAAAAACTTGGATAATAAAATTCACTAAAAAACGAAAAAAGAGGAAGGTATAAAATAAGCAGCCACTTTTTACAAATAAGAAACAACATCTTTATTTAATTACAGCATATAGTGGAAAGAATAAACGACATAAAAATTTGACACAAAAAAGTCGTAATACTGGTCTGTTTCAATGATGACTTCCTCTTTATGGCAACTAGGTCTCTAATTCGTTTGAGCTGCAATAACTGGGTGTGATCGGATTCTTCTTTGAACCACCGGGATGCCAAATCCAGTGCACGAAAGGCAATTCCCTCGTCTGTCAGCATCTAATACCCTGGATCACCACTATCCACAAATAGCCACACATTCACGTTCTCTTCGTCACAATCAGTGAAAACACCAACGTTGCTCAACGTCCCCAACATTTTGGCGGGTTCATTGTCTGATTCGTCGATTTGTATTATATCTGTAGATTTCAGTAGCTTATTCTATGATTTATACAACGTACTGTTCTTTACTCCATTCCATTTCTTTTTACATAGAAATAATTATTTCTTCGTCATTTTTATCCCCTAATAGTAGTCGACGCATGAACGCTTTGGTCCATAGGTTGAATTAAAGAAGTTACATTAGGGGAAAAACCTTTACCTCTAACATATCATTGACATTATTTAAAGATTCAGGTGATGCATGTGACGCAGCATTGTCTGATAGGACTAGCACTTTGCCTTCTTTGCAGCAATGCTGATGAAATTTTTTTACTTGAGGAATGAAATTGTGTTCAAACAAATCGCTGTCCATCCACACGTTTTTTGGCTCATGTACATTAACGGAACTTTAATATTTTTATAACAACGTGAGTTTTTCGATTTCCCTCTCTAAAGTAGTCAAACTCTGTCTGCTAGTTGCATTAGCACACCATGACTGTGACACGCTTCAAGCTGATCTTGTAGCCTGGAACTGGGGATTCTCATCGAAATGTCCACGAATTAGATGGTAAAGCTTTCCACTAAAGGCCTGTTTTGTCTGCATTGTAGACAAAATCAATTGCATATTCATTCTGTGAATTCTGAAATCTCTTTAAATTCTCGGAAAAAGAAACTCCTGCTGGGGCATCAGCACCTAATTTTTCACCATGAATTTCGATTTTCCGAATTCCATGTCGAAGAAATATTTCAGCCACCCAGAACTCGCGACGAACAACGTGTCATGACCAAGCTTCACTTACCAACACCATACTTGGTACCTAGTTTCGCCTTTCTTTAACCGCGTAATAATTTTCATTTTATCTTTTAATGAAAACACGTTTCCTTCTTGTCGACGTTTTGCAAATTTTAAAAGTTTTACTTCAAACATGTGACCACAACTTCAATGTACACCTCACAATGAATGAGTTGAAACTGAAAGCCTTGATTGGTAACCGACTGTACGAATGGAAAGGAATTCAGTGAAAAATATAATGAACAAATTACACAGACATAATTCTTAGTAAACAAATATTGACACAGCTAACAACCCGTTTTCTAAGAATGAATTAAGCTTTTCATTCGTGAATCATCCCAGCACTTCACTATATATATATTTTTGTAATGATTGCCGTAATAAAATATCGCACACTAAGGTAACCAAAGACTGGACCCGTCTTCCTGGAATACCGCCCTCAAGAAATACTCTGTAAAAGCATTTTGTGCTAAGAGTGCTCGGCCAGAATCGACATTTCCTATGCTTTGCTTTCTTTCCATGAAGCCAATTCGGATAATTGAACGTTTGGATGACTACTATTCGGATAATTGATGCTCTACTGTATTTAGCGTGACTTTTCTTCCACAAAGAAAAGTTAATGAGAAACTTCGGATAACTGACGTTCGGGCCATCGACGCTATCCTGTATTCCTTAAGTGAATTTGCTTTTATTAATTATATATATACATCCTTTGGTTGTAGTTGATAACATCCTTCGAAAACAACCCGCCCCACCCAGGGACCACTTATCAATAAATGGAAGACTTCAGAAAAATCACGAGAAAGACCAAATAGCAACATCAAATTATACCACGAACGCAAGTAAGTCTAATATTCCCCAAAACTGTCTACTGCAGTATCGATGGCTTCCACTATTGCAGATTGTGGAAATTCATCAAGTAGCGAAGAAGGGAAAACGGCCCCGGCTCATCGGCCAAGTCTCGGATGCGTAACTAATATGGTACGTTATGTATAGTAAAACGCAGCTAGCAACCATCTTAGGTATATGACGACGTATTTTCCACACCGCGCGGGTAGGAAAAAGGACGTTTGATGCAAATTATTTCTGATCAAAAGATGAAGTACCTTCGCCATTTCGTCATTTTCGTATCACTTATGTTTTTTTTTGTCAATCAAATAGACATAACGTATTTTATGTGAAATAGGAAAGAAATACTTTTACATTCTTATGTTCGTGAAAATCGTGCGTTTGTTTTCACTCTTGAATGAACGCTGGAATGAAGGAGAGAGGGTCCCTCAATGAAGCGTCAAAATGATTCAAAGACGAAAATAAACGTAGTAAAATTGTTACATCCTAAAATGCTAGTTGCATTCTACATTATGTCGATAACTAATGCTATTCATACCTTTTGTATCGCTAATTTATCTAAAATCAAAGGGTTAAATTGTCAGTCACAGTTATCACAATTCTTTTGTTATTATTACGATCATTAGTGGTTTGTGGTATGTCAAGATTACCCCATACGTTCAGTAATACTGCCTGGCTAATTTGATTGCCTTGAGGCCTTTTCGACCATTGGGGTGACTAAGTTTACCAGCTTGCCCTTTTTGTACATTGTCGATACTCGGTTTGTGCTCGTAAAGTTTATAACGCAAATGAGCATTAGACTATTTATATTAAACGTGTTATAAATAGTTGCAACGTCAACCCTACAAATAAATTTTAATAGTAAACTCCATAGTATCAACTGTATTCTCACAACTATTATCATTATTTCGGTTTTTGCAATAAGCCAAGAAATACTGTAGTACAAAATGATACTAGGTATTTATAAGCGATTGAATACGAGCAAAATAAACATAACATCCTTATTTACTCAAACATGAATAAATAACTGATTTTATTCTTATTTCTAGGTACCCATCGGCCCGGGGAATACTTTAGTAGATCGTCTGGTTTTGGAGTCGGTAAATTGGAATAGCCATACCACAGCGGTACGAAAACTGCTGATGGCTGTGTTCGACAGATCTACTCTGGCAACGCATTCGTTGACTGGAAAACCTAGTCCCGCTTTTCTGTCTGCTAATAAACCAACTAAAATGCAGTGAGTATTCCCATGAGCATGAAATGGGCATTCTATTATGTCGTCTAAGTAAATTATAAACTGATTCAAGGATATTAATCCAAAATATTTTATATTTAAATTAACGTTTTCAACGCTCTGTATAGGAAACACACATAATCGGAATACAATTTATTTTTATATATAGGCCGTAGTCAGTTTATGCCTAAATTTACATCATTATTTATCTTTCGATTGCTGCTACATCAGAGAGCAAATACGGGGACCTAGTAAAGTAAATCACTACAAGATATAATTATTTATATTTTCTTTACAGTTAATGTATTTTGGAATCGATCGAAACTAATTTGTAAAGCATTTCCTCTAATATCCCTGTGTTAGACCTTTTGTTTCATTGTAAAATGCATGCTCCGTTTCTTCGTCCAATGTATATCCCATAATGTATCCTTCCCATACGGAAACAAAAAAGAACATTACGTACAAGGTCTGGACTATACAGCACAAGTACTCATTAGTTCAATGTCACATTCAAATACGCAATCGTTTGAGCAGCAGTGTGAGCCTAAGCGTTATCAAAATCCAGAATGAGCAACAATTTCTCCAAACATCCCACGTTAAGTTATTTATTTCATTTCTAAAAGCGTCGACCTCCTTTTATTTGCCAATGTAAGACATAAATTCCGTAACGTATCCTTTCCACGTGAGAACAAAAGTAAATTATTAAGTCCCAAGTATGAACTGTATAGTGATTGTTTCAACGTTTTGTACAAATTTACCCAATCGTTTGAGATGCAATGTGAGCTCGAGCGTTATATTCAGCACTAGCGGACCCTGTGCCTGCTTTGCCAGGCAAAACAAAATAGGAAATTTTTAAAATAAGAAATGAAACACTGGTTTTTCACAAAGTTGATTTTTGGCTTATATTTATTCTACTTTTATTTCTATTTGTTTACAATATAAATCCTATGTTTTAACTTAAACTATCGCAGAGCTCTTTCGTAAACTACATTTTTTGTTTTGCCCTGAATTGTAGTGTAAATAACGAGAACTGATGGCTTGCCGACAGGTGAACACGATACATATACTTGACAGTGGGAGAAGCATGGATATTCCAAATCAATTCCACACGATGCCAATGATTGCCCTTGCGCTTTATTTATTGTCTTAACAAATGCAAGACATATCCGAAATTGGAGTCTTTTGAAATCAAATGGTAGATCTTGTGGAATCATTGGAATATGCGGAATAAGTACATCTTCCCCCTTTCCTTTTAAAATGGTTGCTTCAATGAGATTAACATAACCCTTTAGACTGCTAATGTGGTCCCATTACACAATCGAGGCTGATTTAAATTTCGGAGCATAATAATGGGAGCACCAACTTTTAATTGTAAACGATGAGATGTAAGATCTGGTAAATTCAATGAATTCAAAAATTCCGTGGGATAATTAACAGCGTCATCTTGATTTGTAACCGTGTCAACTGATTGATATGTTATAACCTCGCCAGGAACATGGGCTAAAATATCACCGACATCCTTGTTTTTCGCAGCCAGTATTGCTCTTTCAGCTAACCAATTGTGATTTCGATAATTTTTCGCAATGTTTAGAAAAATACTTGAAACCAATTCTTGTTTTGTTGGTGCAGAATTGCAAAAGTTGTCGGCCAAAATCAATAACAATTTGTCCATTTCCTATCGCCAGTAGTTGCGTAGAAAATGCATCCGCCGATGGATCATTTTGTATTTGAACTCGCACATTTGTAGTCAAAGTGAGTGTTTGTAGGTGTCTCCACAAATGAAATGGTTTTAAACATGCCTTTATTTCATCTGCTGGTGTTGAACAGGGAATCACAGGCAATGTTTCACGGAAATCACCAGCCAATAATATCAAAGCGCCACCAAATATTGCTTGACTATTGTGTAAATCTTGCAAAGTCCTATCCAATGCTTCTGCTGATTTCTTATCGGCCATTGTGCATTCACCCAGACAATTAATTGGCATTATTGCAAAACTTTTTCCATTCCAAAATTTTTGGAAATGTTACACGTAGGATTTTCATTGGCATTCATATTGAGGGGTAACTTCAGTGCAGAGTGAGCTGTGCGACCACCATCTAGTAATGTGGCGGCTATTCCAGACGATACAAGTGCTAATGCAATATTACTCTGTGATCCATAATGGTGTCATATACACGTCCTTGTTCTCGATTCAATTTTGGCGAATTCGAATTTATAAATGTGTTCAATTCATTTAAATCGTATGCCAAAATCGCATCCTTTTGATATATATATAGAAGTCAAAACAATAAATTTATGGTATCTTGAAATTTATTTATCGCACACATGCGATTTCTGATTTCAACCAAACTTAACATAAACCATATAGGTCCCAATACCTACCCTGTGTATAAGTTTGGTAGAAATCGGTCGAAGCGTTTGAGCGTGATGCGGCGACATACGTAAGCCCAAAATCGCCTCCTTTTATATATATATATATATATATATATATATATATATATATATATATATATATAGATTAACAGTGCTGCAAAGGGAACTTGGGTCATAGCAGTTGTTTTATTGTTTATGTTGTTGTACTCAACTGATAGTCAAAGCGATCTAGTATGCTTTATGATACGGTCTCCTGTTTGAAGTGGGATCAAATTGTTAGGAATCTAATGGGAGAAGAATCTGGCGTTAACCGCATTTACACAAATTTTAGAATTGCTTGTGTACTTCTAGCAATAACATATTGGCTATTTTCAATCATGTTTAGAATAAGACAAACATTTTTCGGTAACGATCCCTTTTGACTATGGGCTATCGAAACCAATCAATCAAGGAAAGTCCTGTACGTTAAAATAAAATATACCATCGCTTTATGGTAGAACATGACTTGTCACTAAACACTCAGTTGATTACTTCAAAACATTATTTACAGCTTAAGCTAGGTTTGAAATTGTAGAAATCACAGCTACATAATGCTCTTTGCCAACTACACGACGTGGCGTCTTATTCAAAAGATCACGTTAAACTTATGCATTTTGAAAATATCCAATTATATTTGTTAACTGTAACAGTTATTAAAAATGTTAAACAAACTTTGTTAAAAAATATCATGGTCTGAGAAAGAAACTCAGCCTGGTAGTAATTGATGAATAGTTTCAATTACGCTAATATGTAATTGCCATGGTTCAGCAAGAGCGTAGGTGATGGATCATTCGATTAGATATTAAGTGTATATAACGCACTGATACCTGTACGTCCGATTTCGAACAAAACGTACGCAATAATGGAGCGCAACCATCCGTTAGAATCATCCGCTACGTCGAACCCTGGTGATTACCTATAAAAGGCAATTTAATCAGAGTAACCGTTTTGTAAGATTTGACTCAAGTGCTAGACTTTACTATATTGACCAATCCATTGCTGGAAATCTAGAAAGAATAGTATTCGTTCAATGAGAAATGGTCAGTGGATAATTAGCATTTGTATTGTAATGATTATGTTAACGACAAATCTGAGACATACACTTCTTTCCAATAGGAATCTTTCCAATCCTATTCTGTTTCAGGCTGGACCCGATAAAAGTACAGGACATCGTATCTCTAGTCAGTGCAAGATGTAATGTATCCGAGTCAGTGGTTCGTAGTGCAATCACTACAAAATGTGCAGACGAAAATAAGATGTACAGAAAAAGAAAACAGAAAGAGAATGCAGCAGAACAGCAAAAGAAAACAAGAAGCAGTTATTAATAGCTGGCATTCTGTTTCTGTTTTCTCTTCTTCCCACATATGTAGCATTGGACGGAAAAGGAACGTTCCAGGATTTACCTTATTTGCAAATCTATTCTATGTTCAGTTTCGATGCTTTTATGGTGATAATAAAGTACAACGAATGTGATTAAAATGAATGAATGATGTACAACATATACAAAAGTATTAATACCAATATATGTATAGTCGTTATTAGTAGGTATGCACGTTAATATTATGTAAATGTTTATCTTGTTATATTAATACCAATATGTATATAATAATAAAATTGTTTATGTTAAAATATGGTATTCCTTTGGAAACTTCCCAAATATAGTCCAACGACGTAAGATTAATAACTTACAATTAGTCGAGCATTTGAAAGCTTAGTCGAAATTAGTAAACACCTATGACTTTACCTTGCAAACCGTACGCAACTTTCTTAAAATTAAGTAAATGTAGACAGAAAGGTGTAGAGATATACATATAGTGTGTAAAATAACCACGCAGTTTATAAAATCCAAAGTGTTTCCAAAGCAAACGGAAGAACATGTCAAAAGAATGCTAAGAGAAACTTCTTTTGTTTCGTTAGGATAAATCCAGAATTACACGCGAGATGAGTGAAGGCAAAAGTGAAAGCGGGGGTGAAAGTTTACCTCGTAATTGATGTTGCCGTTGGTCGTGTATAGTCGAACTAGTCGGATTTTTCTTGCTTTATTTTAGTTGTATTGATCGCCCTTTTCTATTAGTTGCTTAGTATTTGTTTCAAAGTTTGATCGTATTTGTTGTTGTTTCTTTTAAATTTAGGCAGTGCTGAACACATACAAAAGTTTCACTTCAACCGCGTGTTCTATAATATACCCCAATTTTTCCTATTAACTTTCTTGGAGGAGACTTTCATATGTGCACCTTTCAATTTTGCAGTAGAAAATGATGAATGATCATGATATTCCTTTGACAAACTGACTTAAGTTAATATTCTACAAAATCGGAAGTAAACATATTTAAATGTTAATGCAATACAATCCCGATAATGTAAACACAACAATAACAACGGCTCTTCAAGCTATCGCATATGTTCATACTAATGACATCAATTTTGAGATTACTTTTTAAGAGGAATGGTATATATAAGGTTTATCACAATAAATGTGTCAAACTTATTTATAAGATGATATGAGGTAAAGGCAAGTCAGTGGCTGTACAGAAAAACAAAATTAATTTTAAGAAATACGGGCAAATAAAAAGTTTTATTGTTGATTTTCTGACTTACTTATCAGCACAACAGATGTTCAGATTTATTACCGCTCAACGTAACATGATTCACCGCATGCACTACTCGGCGATCCATGACCTTGCCTTACAGTTGCAGACACAGCGGCATTGTAGTTCGTCGATGGTGTTTATTTACTTCTGTCTTATAAATTCATGATTTTAGACATTGCCATAAATAAAAATCTATCGGATTAGGCGAACGCGGTGACCATAAACCTTCAAAATCTATCCAATTTCGACGAAAATTGTCATTTAAATACCGTCGGATTTGTACATAAAAATGAGGCGATGCACCATCGTACATAAACCACATACGTTGTATAACATTCAACGGAATATTTTGAAGAAGGGCAGATAAACTTTCGCGTAAAAATTAGAGTAACTGTCGTCGCTTAGTCTGGGCGGTACAGTAAAAGGTCCGATCATGTCACCGTTGATTATTTCGGCCTATAAATTTCATGAAAATTGCTGTTAGAGACTCTTGGCTGCGTAACATGGGGATTCTCCAGTGTCTAATGATGGTCATTGTATATATTGAAACCTCCATTCCATGTTAAACTAGCTTCATCGGTAAATAAGATATTCATATTTGAATTATTATTTGCCTGCTGCTGTCGTAAAATCTATTCATGAAATTGCCTTTGTCTAGGAAAGATTATCGCAGTTAATCTTACATACGTTGAAAGTAATACGGACGAAATCAAAATTTATGAAGGATTCGCCAAACTGTCGAACAGCGGTTGCCGCCCTGGGAAACGTTCTTCATATAAATAAACTTTTTGAAAACTTTACAATCCAACTATTTACAGCAAGTTTTAGCTCATTTAGGATGTTAAATCAGTAGTGGTTCTTTCAAATTTGGGAACAGACGAAAATCACTAGTTGTCAAATCTCGCGAATAGGGTGGATGTAAAAGAAATTTCCAGCGCAATTCGTTTAAAACATCCTTCGTTCTTCGTGCGGTATGGGGTACGGTATTGTTAGGTTGAAATAACACTTTTGCACCTTCCAAAGCCGTTTCCTGCAAAACGCTTACGGCAATAGACCAGATAAGAAGAAAACAAGAATTCTGCGTCAATTTGGGTATCCTTTGGTAGATACTCCATAAAACAATCCTTTCGATAACCTAGAATACAGTAAGCATTACTTTTCCAACTGAGGGAACTAAACGTGCTTTAAGCGGAAGTGCTTCTTCTGATTTGTGCCATTCTTTCCACTGACTCTTAGTCTCAGGATTGAAGTGGAGTATCCTTGTTTCATCAGTAATTATTATCCGTTCTCAAAATTGGTCGGAGTAACGTGCTAAAAGCTGAGTCACTTCCTAGTCACGCTCTGCCAGTTTTAAAACAACAGACCCATCGAGAGACTGCATCTTTAAATTCCGCAACTTCCAAATACATGTTGCAAGTGTTGAATGATATCTGGTTTTGCATCCTCGTTAAATAGAAAGAGAATGATGGCTCTAGTGATTTAGTAGTGCTTTCCATGATTTCAAAATCAAATATTGCCCGAGATGGCTGCGTAAACGTGTCTCTGACATATAGCATCACCTATAAGATTTATAACGTTCGTTTGGCAGTCCTGGGCGTTAGCCAGATATCGCTGCTGATACTTAATTTCCTCAGATTTCCATTAAGGATGGCAACTAAGTTCCCGAAAGACGTATCTAGAATTATTTTAGAAAGGTTTGGTGAGGGTAATTTTATTTCTTGTATATATAACATTTGTGCAATTGAACTAGATTCAAATTACAAGTACATTCGAAACATTCCTCGTAGAAATAAAATTTAAAGTTTCTACATATTATAACAGCGTAGAAATTACTAAGTTTCCTGTCTTTTGCATTAAGGTTGTTCTTAATATCTCCTTCTTGCACACGTATCCTATCGGATTCAAGTTAGGAGCTTTGCTGTCATACATGTACTTTGCTTTTCCTACCTATTAGCTGTACCTGACAAAAGTACTTTCAGGAAATGCTACGTTACAAATGTAGATAAGGACGTAATAAACGAAATCAAAGAAGCTGTCAATAACAACTTTATATATTTTGCAGTAAATGAAACCACAGATACTTGTGGACGCTATATGGCAAATTTATTAATAGGATGTTTAAATACCAATACTCCTGGTAAATCCTATTTGATTTCGTGTAAACAAATTGAGAAAACTAACCATGTAACAATGGTTACGTTTATTAATGAAACTTTCATGAATTTTTCCTTCCCGACATTGTTCCAACTAATAAAATTGTGCTCCTGCTCTCGGATGCTGTGTCATATATGGTCAAAGCTGGTTAACAAGTTTTTTATTCCAAGTTTGTGTGTTTGGCACACGGTTTAAACAGAGTGGCGGAAAATATTAGTATTTATTAATATTTTCAAAATCTCCTCTAAGAATTCAGGTCTACAGAGAAAAATTACCTAATACCCATTTGTCACCAGAACCAATAATCACAAGATGGGAAACATGGTTGAAAACTGTCAGTTCTTTATGCAGAAAATTTTGTCCCTATTGACGAACTCACTTTAAGTTTTGAAGAGGAAAATATTTTTTTAATATGTTATTCATTTCAGAAAATAAGTCACTGCACCATGGACTTTGCTTCATTAAAACAAATTATGATTTTGTTCATAAAACTACTGTTATTGTCGAAACTAAATCACACCCGTTAGAAGAGTCTCTTCATTCGATTGATGAATTTAAGGAAAAACTTCAGAAAGTTCCTGAAAAAATAGGACGGTTAATAAATTAAAAATTCAATGATATTAAAGAAATAGCGATTTAAATTTGTTGCAACCAAATTCTCCGTGGCGATTTTGATGTTGAAACCGATTTAAATCCGGAAGTAGTTATTGCTTTAGAATGTGCACCAATCACATCAGTTGACGTCGAACGAAGTTTTTCAACTTCTTTCCAATAGGAATCTTTCCAATCCTATTCTGTTTCAGGTTGGACCCGATAAAAGTACAGGACATCGTATCTCTAGTCAGTGCAAAATGTAATGTATCCGAGTCGGTGGTTCGTAGTGCAATCACTACAAAATGTGCAGACGAAAACAAGATCTACAAAAAAGAAAACAGAAAGAAAATGCAGCAGAACAACAAACGACAACAAGAAATAGTTGCTAACAACTTGCATTCTGCTTCTATATGTTCTCTTCTTCCCGCGTATGTAGTCATTGGACAGGTAAGGAACGTACAAATCGCTACTAACGGATAGGAAACATAATTTAACTATTGAAAATAATGAAAAATATTTTATTGCAAATTGGTTTTACAGTAAAGAATGTAATGTTTAATGTAGAAATGTAAGTGATAGGTATCTGTTTAATAAAACCTGTTTAAATTTTCTTAGTGTTTACTTCTTTTCCGTGTTACTTCAAAATTTATTCGACGTACTGAAAATATTTTTCAAACATATTTTACATATTCTAGACATTTTAGGAATATTTTCAACATATTTAAGACATACATATGTACATATTTTAGTCAAGTAAAGTTTTAATCCGGTCTCTAGCTATAATTACGTTAACGACAAGAATGATATTCACACTTCTTTCCAATAGGAATCTATCCAATCCCATTCTGTTTCAGGCTGGATCCCATAAAGGTACAGGACGTCGTTTCTCTAGTAAATGCAAAATGTAATGTATCCGAATCGGTCGTTCGTAGTGCAATCACTACAAAATGTGTAGACGAAAACAAGATGTACAGAAAAAGAAAACAGAAAGAAAATGCAGCAGAATAAGAAACGAAAACAAAAAATAGTTATTAACAACTTGCATTCTCTTTCCACATTTTCTCTTCTTCCCGCATATGTAGTCATTGGGCGGATAAGGAACTTACAAATTGCTACTAACGGATAGGAAACATAATTTAACTATTGAAGATATTGAAAAACATTTGATTGTGAATTGTTTTTACAGTAATGAAATTAATGTCTAATGTAGAAATGTAAATGATAGGTGTTTGTTTAATAAAACCTGTATAAATGTTCTTAGTGTTTGTTTAATACAACCTGTATAAATGTTCTTAGTGTTTGTTCCGCTTTTTCCGTGTTACTTCAAAATTTATTCCATATATTGAAAATGTTTGTGAAACATATTTTACATATTCCAGACATTTTAGGAATATTTTCAACAAATCCTGCTCATATTTAAGAGATATATATGTACATATTTTAGTCAAATCAACATTTAATCCGGTCTCTAGTTATAATTACATTACATGCTGTTAGCTCGCAGGGCTGGGGGTGTGGGTTCGATCGAAACCAAGCGATGGTATTGACGACGTCACCTGCTCAAAAAGAAATCCCTTCGAAATAGACGTTAAGTATTGTTGCTACGCAGAAGGTGACGTATTTGCAACTTTACAGCGCCGGAAGAATGGTACCATGCGACCGTACGCGAAATAGTTCTTCTGGCGAACGTAAAAAGCAATTATGTAAAAGTTGAGTGCGAAACCGCCAGTGTTTATGCGCCAACAATTATTAGGTCTCTACAAACAAAGATAAAAAATACCGAGAAATTAATCTGGTAATACAATTTTCACTCACAAAGAGAAATAAAATCAGTGGACGAGAATCAGATCTGCTCTACACAATCGTTTCGATCGCTTTCCAGAAGAAAAAGAAATAAATAAATTTAAAAAAATTAACGACTATCCGAATATACCCCAATGATCCGGTGGGAGCGACAAACTCAAAATTCACCCAAGATTCCGGACAGTACCACAAACTCCATTATTAGCGACCGAAACTATTGTCCCAGACCCTGTATTTACACTATTTCGAGAGCTGGGTGACTAACTATGTAAGGTTTCCGCATGAAATTATATAACTTCCCTGACCCAAAACTATAGTACAAAAGGGTTACATCCCTGTCATTACACGGGGATAATAAAAAGAACGCCGTTTAGCGGGCGAAGAAAGTAATGATTCCGAAATAAAAGTGTGGCAAATATCAAAATCGATTAACACACTAAAATTTAAAGGTTCATACTGACTTGCTTCCGGGACACACTTCCTGATGTATGTACGTGTTAACAGAAATACACGGAACTTTTCCTCGATTCAGCGAGTGAACCGCAAGAACAGAATGGCGACAACTTCGTGGTTTCACTCGAACTTTCGCCTCATAGATGATGATGGTTACGGTTTATTAACGGTGATTAATCGCAGGGGATGCACCATAAATCAAAAATTATTGCTGATAGTCAAATTATATCGTAGTTGATCCAAAAAATTACAGCGGTCTCTAGAAACTCTAAAACGAAAAGGGGAAACAAAACTAAATAAAGAAAATTGATCTAATACATTACCATGCATTAGGACATGAGTTCACCAAAATGTCGGTCGGAAATAGAAAAGGTTTTTATCAGCAAAAACGCGAAAGTCGAAACGATTACCAAAGCCGCCAGAATAATTCGACGATCCAAATCAAATTCAAAATCGTTTCCAAAAGTTGACGTTCGATTAATGTATACCCCACCAAAAGCATATCTTCTAGCAAGATTTACAAATCTTGTCAACTGCTCACCTTTTCTATTTGCCGGACCTCGGAGTCAAAAATCACATTCAGCTTCGTTCGACCTACATGACCCGAATAAGCGGCGATGCAGATTCCGTGCATGCCAAATTGAAATCTCAAATGGACCAAAAAAGACTAATAGCTAACATAGCGAACCACGTATACGAATATGGAAGAAATGTATGAAAGAAATTAACAATGAAATTCTAGTAACTAAATTCCCAACATTGCTTTGCGAAAATTCACAAAAAACAATCGATTAACAAATCCTGGTGTTAGACAAATAGGCTTGCTATACCCATATATACAGGAAAACAAAAAAACGTAACAATTTCTTGCAGTTGTTATTTATGAAACTTAACCTCTGACTTAATTGAGGAATATTTCAAATCCTTTAGTTTCCTTGCTTACTGTAGATCACGGGTTCCCTAACTTATTCAGGACGCGCCTCTTTTCTGAAGCGCCCGGGCAGGGGGAGGCACACTTTGAAAACCACTGCTGTAGATGAACGATCATCAAATACTCACATGATTTCTTTGGTCTGACAAATATTTGAAATAAAATAAGGCTGCTTCAATCCATGCACCCCATCGGGTAATGATAAGTTTAGAAGGCAATGGTAGATGTGGTGGTTTCTTTATATATTTGTACTCACAAAGGAGTATTAACAAATCCGTTTTCATATTATTAATTAAATCATTTATCAAAGAAAAGAAGAATTATTACAACTAATTTAATGGAATATTCGGGACAAGTATGACCTGACATATTAAGTCCAGACTTGCCTGCTTACTGACAATGACCAACCATATTAACATTGCATTAAAATCGATAATTTTCCTAATAAATAAAAATAAAATGTATATATATATATATTTCGTGACCTTTTATACTTATCTTATATGATAGATCTCTACCACTAATAGGTCAATAAAACAAGGCTGGTTTGAACGATAGTTATATTTTCATTAAAAATATAACTATCGTTCAAACCAGCCTTGTTTTATTGACCTATTAGTGGTAGAGATCTATCATATAAGATAAATAAATAAAAATATTAAATATTAAAACCTTTCTGGAGAAAAATTAATAATCATATAATCGGATTATTATCTCCAATTGTGCATCATGCCTACAATTGCAAATATTTACTAATGACCTTTATTAAAAGTTCCTAGAAAGAAGAACCAATTATTTACATTGCGACTAGCATTTTATCAGCAGTCTACTTATACATTAGATGTCAATGATATTTGCCTACCTGCTTATTATCAATAATGAAACCTGTTAAAATTATATTTTGACCAATAATTTTGCTTAGTTGTAAGCATTTGTAGTCGTTATTAGTAATAAGTAATAACGAACAGAATTGCAGTAAAATTTTTAAAAATATGTACAAAAGTGCAGAAAACATTAAAATAAGCAAAAGAAAAATTTGCAAAAATATTTATTTTTTGAGCTTTAATTAGGATTATTCAGATCTGACTCAAATCCCATCTGCAAACAAGATAATTACACTTTTTGATGAGCATGACACCCATTTAGTACAATTTCCAATTATTAATCATAATTACTTTTAACTTTCTAAAGGCCTAAAATATTTTTCATTCCCGAATTTTAATTCACCCATACCTTAACCTAATTCATATTAGTGCACTAAACTATACTTCAACATAGTATGCATACATTGAAAGTAATGTGCTATGTTATTTTGAATACAACTGATATACGAGGAATGTTTCGAATGTACCAGGAATGTGGCTCTAATTTAATGACCTAAATCTTATAGGTCACGCTATTAGCGAGAAACGAGTCTTAATATGATCACGCAGCCATCTCGTGCATATTGTTTAGTATACTTTAACTAACTGACTAAGATAGACATATTTCCGTACGGCTGATTTTGTAATCATAGAAGACGTGACTAAGTCACAAACAGTTATCATTTTCCTTCTATTTAAAGAGGATGGAAGACTTTCAGATATCATTCAGCGTCTGCAAGCTGTATTTGGAGAGAGTACAGAATCAATAATACAGTCTATCGATGGGTCAGGAGCACTAAACCTGACAAAATGTCACTAGAAAACAAATTGCGCAGTGGACGGCCGAGCACCTGTGTAAATCAAAGTAAGTATAAAGGTCATCTACTGGGGCGGCACAATTATAATGGGTGCGTCGGTAAATACACATTTACAAGGTATTTCCAAAATAGTCGCCTGGAATGCGAACGGTATCAAAACCCGAATGCCCGAACAAAGAGACTTTCTTCAGCAAAATGAAATCGACGTCGCTCTCCTCAACGAGACTTGGCTCCGCCCAGGAGATAGTCTCAAGGTCGTGAATTTCACAACTTGCCGTCGAGATCGTTTGACGAGCCGCGGCGGAGGGACAGCTATACTCGTCAAAAATTCTAGCCGCCACTCCGAGGTCGAAGTGCCGCCGCTGAATTCCCTGGAGGCGGCGACCGTCATCATCTGGACTGATTTCGGTTCACTCAAACTCTACGCGACGTATAGGCCCCCCACCGGCGGTGTTTCGCGCCAGGATTTCGACCAAATCTTCACCGCGGTGATGAGTGCAAAGCACCTCCTCTAGGGCAGCCGGATGACAAGTGCTGATAGCAGATAATTGCTTGATATCATCCAAGCCCTAGATGTTTCATATCATCCTCCCGATGGCCACACGTATTTCGGTACCGGCGTCCAGCCGGATATTCTCGACTTCGCCCTATCCAAAGATATCCCGGTAAATATGACGGTAGAAAGCATCGCTAATTTCTCTTCAGGTCATAATTCGATTCTAATAACCCTAGGTAGCGAACTACTTCATCTGGGAAAAAAGGCTCGGCGGCGTACGAACTGGAACCTACTTTCCTCCAAAATTCTCGCTAATCTCTAATCTAAAGTCGACGAAAATCTTCAGGAAGTAACTCCCTTAGAAAACGCCGCGAGCAATTTCACCAAAGCGATCTTACATGCCCACGACGAATCTTCCACCATCAAACCCCGTAGACACTTTCTACAACTCCTACCCGATTTAAGGGAGCTAATTAGGGAATGACGACGAGCCAAGAAAAGAATACAAACCACCCTCAACCCCGCTGACAACTTCCGAGCAAATCATCTTAACCGGCAGCTCCGAGAAGCCCTCAAAACCTTCGAGCAAGAGACCTGGGACGACAAGGTCAAATCCCTCACGACGGAGGATGGCTCTCTATGGAAGCTATCCAAAGCTTTGAGAAACCCATCAAAAGAAGCCCAAACTGGCGCCCACGGTTTAGACTTCTCCCTCGAGGAGAAAATCGAAATCCACGCCGACCACCTCGAGGAAGTTTTCCGAGGGATTTCATCCCCCGTGGACTTCAACGAGAGAGATTTCCGAAAAGAAGTGGATACGGTGGTGCACGGGATGCGCGAGCTCATCGGAACAAGTTGCTCTTCTTCAAGACGACGCTTCGGCCGCTTTTGATCTATGGCGCTATGGCGTGGTCAACAGCGAATAAGAAGAATGTCAAAAGACTGGAAGCACTCCAGAATCGAACCCTCCGCTTCATCCTTGACGCCCTTTTCTTTGTAAGGAACGTTCAGATTCATAGGGAATTGATGAACTCCTGAAGTCCGCGTGGGAAAGAGGCCGCTGCGTTCAGATGGTCGTTGATTCCCAAGATCTACCCCTTTCCTACCCTCCCTCACCTAAGGACCAAAGGGAGTAAGGAATCCCATACCGGCCCTAGTAGCGACTTGAAGTTCCCAGAAGCATAATTATAGTCGTTGAAGGGAACTTGTTTAAAAGGAAAGTGTAGCCATCAATTATTAATTATTTTCTTTAAGGGTCAAAAGTAGTTAGTTATTTCTGCAGTTAAAATTGATTACTCAGTTTAATGAAAGTTGATACTTGGGAGTCGAATCCTATCCTAATATATATCTTAAATATGAGTGAAATATGTTGAAAATATTCCTAAAATGTTTAAAATATGTAAAATATATTTGAAAAATATTCTCAAAATGTCGAACATATTTTGAAGTAACAAGGAAAAGAAACAAACACTAAGAAAATTTGAAGGCTTTATTAAACAGATACCTATCACTTACATTTCTACATTAAACATTACATAACATTCTAAATATGTAAAATTAAATTAGTGCTAAACGCTTTTATTTACCCTAATTCGTGTAGATCTTATAGCGTTCAATTATACTGTCGATAGATATCGATATCCAGAAAATATGTAATCCGGTCTCTGGTTATCACACCTATATCATCCCTACAGAAACATAGATATACTGATTCTTGTTAAATTATAAGACTGGATTGTAAAGTAGATGACAATAACAATTACATTTATAAAGTTTTTCCCGGTAATATATTTCAAATTACTTCAACACTAAAGCACTAAAGCACGTTAGGAACAGTAAATGAATGATTAAAACTTTCTCTTTTATCTTTTGGCCTCTTTGGTGGTATATGCATACCAATTGTCTTCTTATATTGTGTACCTCTTATTATAAATTTTATAATTGTTACTAAGTGAGCCTTATCGTCATTGTAATATGTATCGTTATCTCCCATACCAAACAGATTTTCTTCGTATAAAAGATATACAAATTTATGGGTTGATTTGTATTATTGAACGGTATTTGCATATTTCTAATAGTCCTGAGTAACTACGTACATACACATACCATTGCATTAGCAATAAGATATTAAGTGTGCAGGTATGAGCTACTTTTCTAAGAATATAAAGAGCGCTCGTGAAACTGGTTGCACAGCCCCTACCATAATGCGCAGGTACAGGCGTCTTTTTCTACCCTTAACAAATGACTGAATTTGGTTCGGCGGAGCTTTCCAGTTCCCTAATTGCAAATGAGATACGGATATAATATAACCGATAATATTTGTATGTGTAGAAGCAGGATAGAACCATAATTTGCAGTCTACACTTAAACGGTGCGCGAAAGATTTGTCAGACCAACTATAGCCATTAGAGAAAGAGAAAGAGAAATCTGTTTGCAAAATGCAGAATGGAGGGGTGATTTCCAATTGGACTTGACCCTAAGCGCCAAACTTTGCTAAAGGTGTAGTTGAACTGTAACCACTAACAGTAATACATCCTAGATACCTTAGTGACAATTTAGCTTTTAAAAATTACTTGAGGTAGGCATTTCTGTATCTTGTATAAGTAATAAGTTTAATTTTTTCTGTATAAGAAAATATTTTTTAAATTACATTTACACATATCTAAAATAATTTGTTGTATATTTTGGTAATCGTTTTTGTATAGATTTTTATGTAATAACAACAATAAGGGACGCACTTTTTCGAAAATTTATTTATTATTTTCATATAACTAGCCATTTGCTGAATTTATCGAAGTGGTATAAGGTAAGTATAAAACAAAATTTTGGTAATACGTTGCGTTAGCCGCGCTCATTATACCTTTTAATCCAGTCCTTAAAACGTGTATGTTTCCTAAAGTTTTGAGAAAAATAGAATTTGTCCAATACTTAAAATTCACATTAGGATAACGCAATGGAGCAATGGATCTGTTTAATATGACGTCACGATCAGATTTCGGGGTCCTAATAAATGCCGTTACTAGGCTGTTGCTGAGGTTTCGGCAGTACATTTGCACTGTTAAATGCATTTTTACAGGATGTAAGTTATAGTTTCTCTGTAGTAGTGTGTGAATCCACTAGATTGCGAACATAGTGAATTTTTTATTACTTTTTAAATTAATAAAATTGTCAAAAGAGGCAAAAATAAAGAAATATTCTGTTAAATTATTACGATGGGATGCTTCAAACTTGAGTACATCCTTTTGTGTTGTAATCCATTAAATATAATTGTTGTTTCCGTAAAGAAATTGGATTTTTATCTAGCATTCACAATCTCCATACAAATACGTGTAGCTCTCCATATTAACGGTTGCTAAAGGTTTTGTTTAGAACCCGCATCCATTTTAGATCAGAGAGTGAGGTGAACACCTCGACGTGCTGAACTTTTCTGAAGTACTAAAAATGTCCTCGCATACTCTTATCGTTGTCAACATGGCTCGATGAAGAGACACTTAATTGCAACAAAATTATGTGGATAATGTAGAAACATATAACTGAGGAACAAGATATTTCCAATTTTCTACTGTCTACAGTTGCTTTTTTTCCAGATATGCCGCAGACTAAAATCGCTTGCAATGGCTGCGATTGTAGAGAAATCTGGTTGATTATTTATTTCCTGCATAGCCATTGTAAAGAGAGATACGCAATCGTCAACAAAAATAAGTTGGTTGAAAGCTCTTGGCAGAATCTTGGACGGGGATCTCTCGTTGTAATAATACGCAACGATAGAAAAACCGAAGCTATTGTATTGAGTGTGTCCGGTGAGTAACGCAAAGTCGCTTGCGATGGTGCAGTACATTGGTTATTCGGCTTTCAATATATTTAATGTAATTTTAATTTCAGATGATTACGACATGCTCCGAGCAAATTTCAAATCGTACGTAAAGGAATTCGAGAAGGACCATGGGATAAGACGCGTAAGTCAAAACTATTGTTACACGTGTTTTATTTCGTCCCGTTTCTAAAATGTATCCACCTGTACTTCTGGAAAAAACATCTGTATATTCTTTCCTGGAAAAATTATTCTTAAAATCATTATTTACAAAAGTGCTTTTCAATGTAGTCTAGGGATAATATTCTTTTATTCTGCAACTTCTAATAACTCAAAGCCCAGAAAATTAAAATTAATGAAATTGTATAAATCGTTCTTAATTGTATGACCACCACTGTTACAAAGTACCTATTCCACATTTGCCTCCAGGTTGATATTATTGAAATCGTATATTCAGTATTCTGCGTTATTCTTTTTTTAAATGCAAATAAGTAAATTAAAACAGAAACGGAAATACATATTTTTACTTTTCTATTTATTTTGAATTTATACTTATGTATCTTTTCACATACTATAGTTTGTAATTATTCTAAAAGTGATAAATAATATGATACTTGTTCCATGGTTTGAAAACAGAATAACTTGGTTATTTTATTATTTTTTTTCATTATATTCGTTTCAATGAATAACCTACCGTTTAAATTCTATATATATAAACTGCATTTACTACCGATCGCAATTTTTTATGCAAAAATTCATTCCTTTCTTAGTTGCAAATCGATATTATCTAAGTTTGAGATGATGTCTGCGATTTCTATTACATTTTTCATAAACGCATTTATTTCCCGCTCTTCGCATTTCCGATAAAAAATATATGTATGTATTCGTATGAACACTATCGCTCATAGAGATTGATTGATTTCAGCGCTCGTTTTAAAAGGGAATCGTTTCTATTACTGGTACCAAATTCTTTCCATTTCAACCTGAACTCCATTGTCAAGTCTTCAATAAGGATGAGCAATCTGCACTACTTATCCATGCCATTTTCTTTCTCCTAATGTTAAACATTTGTAATAAAAATATATTACAATCTTGGTATTGGAAGACCAAATGACTTAGTAACAAACTGAAATACTAAACAGAGCCGAAAGATGGGTGCATCACTAGGTACACACACTGAAATATCTCTTTATCAAGTTTAAAAATCAAAACAGAAGTGTTACTAAACGGCATATAGAATTAAAACTACCAATTAAAATACGATTTGAGAAGAATATCTGTGCTAATATTTATGGGAGAGCTGAAGGTAAAAGTCTAACGATACCGAAGTTGCGTAGCTTTCAAGAAAATATTATTCCAATTAATGTCTGATACTAATTTACCCTAATTGCATCTAGCTTAATAAGAAACACCGTTATTTTTAGTAGTGTCCAAAACAAATTATTAGTATTGATGTCACAAGTGTTTCTATGATTTTTGAGAACTTACTTAATAGTTACCCATGTCTCTCATGGAATCCTTTTTGTATATCGGTTTTATCTGTGCAATTTCTAATTTATCCACAAAAACAACTCGCAGAAATAAGGTATTAGCTAGAGAAACCAACGGCACCACAAGCCACTGGAAACACTATCCTATTACGTTTGCACTTGAGCATAAGATTATGAATTCTTTAAACTAAGAATCCTATCGCGCATTTCATTCTCACTGACTGGTTTTAAAAAGAACGTGGGCGTTTGTGATTTACTTCGTACTTTGCTTGTAAATGGATTATTGTATATTAGCTTGGCGGCTTCTATAACTTTGCGGCATATTTGTTTATGTTTATGACGATTTCTTGCACGATAGGTTCAAAAATATTATTTTCTGTGGCTCTGCGTTCGATGAGTGTTATCGTAATATCCCACTTGAGGTTGCTAGAGATATGGCCCGAGACACTGCCAGTGTTTCTACATCTAAATAACAAACATCCTACTTGAAGGTATGGGAGTTCAGAGGTACACAAAATCTTCCATGCGAAACTTTAATATTAAAAATAATTACGGCTTTTTTGCAATAGAGGAAAAATATCTTTCTTTACAAATTTCGTTTAATTTTGTTTGAGCTCTCTGATTTAATTTGATGCATAATATATGAGACACATTTAACCAATTTCCTCAAAAGAATTTTTACGGCTTAAGTTACGTTTAAAGTTGCGTTGTGTTGTGTTCGATAACCTTCTTTGTTGAATTTCAAAATTTTTTGTGCAAAGCATCACGTTAACTTTTGTATTATTAACATATACACTTAATTTATGAACTGCCATAGTCATTAAACATGCTAACAACCAGCATAAAATATCAAACTAAATTTGTTCTAAGATATCATGACCTTGGTAAACGGAAAGCGAATAGCCCCCGTAGTAATACAATCCATCAAAATTCAATTGGAATACGATGACTTGCCTTGGACGATAGAAATACTTTAGCAAAAAGATTTATATCATCCCTCGGTAAAACTTTGTTTCTAATAAATTAATAAAATAATTTCAGAAACGAATTGTTCTCAAATGTGAAACTGCGACACAAACGGACCCACTGCCCGAAACGTTAGAGCCACAGGACGAAACCAGAACGGACGGTCATTTAGGAACAACAATTGCGCGTAAGTGATTCTGATAAGTAAGCTGTAATATAATAACATAAATGCAATATATACTTCTATCATGGTATGTTGTATTAAAATAAATCAAGCGTAAGGAATATGGGAAGGTTGTTGATAAGTTGAATTTCTCAATTTGCGCCAATAGTACTGCAGCTATCTGAAACAACTGTATTAGAATAGTTGCATTGCGCTATTCGAATACAGATAGTTTTCGTTGTTGCTTTATGTTGATTATCACAGCTGGGCAATTAGGAGTTTTTTGTTTGTCTCTCACCATTGAACTTTGATTGCTGGGGGTATCCTCCTTATCTGCTAGCATTACAAGCACTCTACAGTCGTTTCTTTTTCCGTGTTTCACATAATATATATTACTGAAATTAACTAAAGCCTCTACCTACTGGTCTATCATCGTCCGATTATCATAGTTCTGTAGATTTTGGTACACTATGATCTTCCTCCATGTTTCAATATGCTCGGAGGTTTTAAAATATTGATTCAGTGGTGTTCCCGTTATTAATTATATACATCTTTTAGTTTCAGTTGACAACACTCCTAAGCAAACTACACCTACGGACTATTTGACTTTTAATCTAAAAATTCAGCCCAACTCAAAGGAAAACCAGGGAAATCCATCATCAAATAGGGAGCAAGCAGAAGCGACTCGGTTACACCCAGCAGTTCTCGGAGACGCCACTAATATGGTACGTATGGCATATCCAAATGTATACACATCATTTATTATTAATACATAACATTTAATTATGTATTATTGGCAAACAGTAATTTGATATCGTGAGACATTTTAATTCTGTAAAAATTAAACATGCGTTATTTCTATTGAATGATCAAAGACAAGGTAATATTTAAATGACGCTACCTAACAACCAATAAATTAAGTATAAGCAATTAAAAATTTGATGGTGGTGTATTCTCAGAATTATCAGGGCGTACAACGCATTTAAACATTTGTTTCTCGTTAGTTAGCATTCAAACACATTGCACACTATTGATAGCGTCTTACAGCCACTCCCTTCCAGCAAAGGTATGAAAGGCCTTATCTAGTTCTGCGGATTCTCCACGATCATATTTTGAATTGTTTGAAATGGTTCTCAGTAAAGCTATGCAAGATTAGGAAACAACAACAAATTCCACATGCCAATTACTGTGTGAAGGTTGAATTATACCTTATCACTGTATAGTCGGTGTGTGTTTGGGAGTATAGATCATGCACTCAGATGTGCCTACTTGGCAGGCTACTGCACAACTTTCTAAAGGCCTGCCTAACAACGTATCTAATATTATTCATTATTCATCAGATCGACCCACCAGTATGGTGATAAAATCTAAGATGATGAACTTGTTTAACATCTACTTGTAGAATGGCATTGTTTTCCGCAGAAGTGCTATACCGTACTAACGAGTTCTAATAAGGACGAAACCGGTCTACGGTTGCAGTCTGCGATAAACAAAGCATAAATTCCCCCGTGATAATCTATTGGCGTATGCAATGTAGGCTGAAGTGCAGTTCTTGCACAACTTTCTGTGAAAGTTGCCAAACAAATAAACTTCAGTGAGGTAATTCACGTGAGAGTTATGTAGATTTCTATTTTTCTACATTTCTTTGTTGTATTATTCATTTTATTGTCTGTCCCTCCTCCAGCACCGAATTAGGTAAAATCAAACTGTATACAATTCAAAGTGTCTATCATAACCCTACTTTATAAATACAGTAGAGGGTCGATTATCCGAACTAATGTTGTCTGGCGTGGTTCGGATAATCGAACTTCACAAGGAAAAAAGGAAAGGTGTAAAATAATCAATCAAGTTCTTACAAAAAACATCGTCGTTTAACTATAGTACATACTGGAAATGAATAAACGACACAAAAGGATTGTCTACTTAACCCCTTGCACTATTTTCACGAGTCTGACTCATGATGAAAATTTTAGGCCAAACTTGAATATCACGAGTCAGGCTCGTTGTTCAATTTCACGGCAAACGTGGATATCACGAGTCAGGCTCGTAATCGACATTTTGGGCCAAACATGAATATCACGAGCCGTGCTCGTGGTCTTAATCTCGGGCCACCAGGAACGCCTGAATGAGGTCTTATCTCTTCTTTCCTTTTCTTGAATGATTGGGTATTTTATCTTGTATCTTGTTGTCTTTTGAATTTTACAAGAGCACCACCGCGTGAAGTCAACACGAGCACGCCTATCTCGCACTCATTGTCAATCGTAAGAATGGTCGTAAGATGTGTTCAAAGTTCCGACACTCAGTCTTCGCCGCTTCGACTCTTTTCGGGACCACTCAGGCGCCCGAGTTTGGCACGGCTGATTGTGAATTTCGGCGTAGTGCAAGGGGTTAATGTGAATTTGGCATAAAACAGTAGTAATACTCTGTCTTTTTCTTTATGGCAGCTAGATCTCAAATTCTTTTGATCTGGAATAACTGGGTGGGATCGGATTTTTTTGCCATTGGAACCACCGAAATGCGAAATTCAGTGCCTGAAAGGCTTCAGCATAAAATTGTCCCAAATCATCTCCATCTAGATCGTCATTTGTAGTAGTCACTCATTCACGTTCTTTTCATCACAACCAGTGAAAACACCAACACACATTTCTGAAATAACGTGGGCTTTTCGATTTCCCTGTCAAAAGTAGTGGAACTCTTTGTGTTCCAGTTGGATTAGCACACACCATGATTGTGACACGATCCATGTTGATCTTGTAGCCTGGAGCTGCGCATTCTCTTGGAGATATCAACGACCTAGTAAAACTTTCCAATAGAGGCCTGTTTCGTCTCCATTGTAGCGAAAATCCATGTCATATTCATTCTATTTAAGAAATCTCTTTAAACTATCGGAAGAATAAACTGTTGTTGAGGCGTCAGCACCTACTTTTTACCATGAATTTCGATTTGCCAAATCACATGTCGTAATTTGAAAATTTTCAGACACCAAGATCTTGCGACGAATCTTCATGTTTAATTCCATTCCTTTTTTCTATAATATGGGCCCAGATATCGCCTGCCCAGAAGTCTGTGTTTGAGAAAACCAAGTGAATGCAGCATCTTCCAACAACTCGCATTTAGGTTTTTTCATAGTTTTACAATATGAGCTGCCCTCCTTACTGTTAAAATTAAGTGCATATCTAGTGATTGAATCTGAATTATTTTTTATTCCCGTTATCGTTGTTTACCAACACCTAAATTGGTAGCTTGTGCCTGACCCGTTTCAAGTTTCTTCAGCCGTATAATACTTTCAATTTTATCTTTTAATTGAAGCACCACTCGTTTCCTTTTTGCTGAAATTTTACAAACTTTTCAAGTTTTACTTAAAATATGTGACCACAAATTCAACGTACAGTTCACAACGAATGATTTGAACCTGAGAGCCTTGATTGGTAACCGGCCGTATAAATGGAAAGGATTCAGTGAAAATTCTAATGAACCGGTTACACCTATATAATTCTTCGTAAAGAAATATTGACACAGATATCAACCCTCTTTCTAAGAATTACACTATGTAGCTTAATGCTATATGTATACGTTTTAACGGAGTCTTATTAAAGATGCTATATCATTAGGAACTTAACGGAGTAACAAAGTATAAGTACCTTGCACAAACAATTGTAATGCCAATCACTATAGTAACAAGTAATTTTATTACCAAATTCCATATTGTTATCTGTATTGCCACAACCATTATTGCTATCTTTGTGTTACTACTAAAGACAGTTACCAAGAAATAGTACAGAGCAGTAATGTAAATGACGATAATTTTGGTAAATTACCGCGACAAATTACTCTTTCATATTACTAAGACTTATTTGCGCGTAGTTTACTATCTTCCCTAAAGTAAACTATAATAGTAACTTAACTTCGCCGGTTGTAGGTTTAACAAAACCAGTATAACAAAGAAACCTCTAGAACTAAATATTTCAGCTACTTATAAATACTATAAAGTTTATTAAAGCAAACAATAAAAAGAAAAGAAAACGTAACATATTGAAGAACAACCATAGAACTCTAAAGATAAAACAAAATAACGATTCCTAACTCATTCTAGTAGGTTAGCAAGCCTCCTATTGGTTAATTGGGTTGTTTTTCTATTTTTTATGTTACCAAACATCGAGAAACTTCCTTCTGTCGCGCACGTTGTTGGTGGGGAATTACGTATTTCTGTTGCAAATTTACTTAATGTTGTAGGTACAACAAAGTGATTTCCACTATATCAAGGAACTCAGTTTACCTGTTTCCAAAGCTCTCCATACGAAATGTTTAGAAAATATTTGCTTTATTTATATAAATGTGTTTAATTTATAATAAGTAAGCTTTGATAAAAGGGTTGATGACGTGTTATCACGGCTGATGTCCTTACTGCTCCGAATGTTAAATTTGCGCCTTGCACGTAATTGGAGACAAAGACCGGTCTACACTACTTACTGATAACACGTCACCCACTTTTTATCAAACCTTAATAATAAGCAACCGCAGTCATGAGTTCTGCTGTATAAAACCTACTAACTAGAAGCATTGATATATAATATGTTGATATGTATAAGTGCTCGATGTAATTTCTTCGTTTTAAAGTTGCTGACAACATATGTTTTTACTATTATGTTTCGTCCCATTGTATTGTAAACACGAAAAGATCACAATCTACATGTGTGTTATTTGCATTTATACAATGTCTGTTACAAAGGGGTTTTCCCTAAACGCATGTATAATCTTCTTTCTTCGAATGTATTTTTTGCCACCCAGTAATTTGCAAAAACTTCTTCCGATAATTTACGACAAATTATCCTAACTAATTTGGTTATTTACTGACTCATGTCATTGATACTAACCGAGCTGGCTAGAAGCAATTCGCAATACATATTTATACCTTATATAAATATTATAGGTACCTATTGGGACAGGGAATACGAAAGTGAATCGCCTGGTGTTGGAGTCGATCAACTGGAAGAGTCACACTGCATCAGTCCGCAAACTTCTGATGACAGTGTTCGACAGGACTACTCTGGCAACGCACTCCTTGACTGGAAAACCAAGCCCCGCATTCCTCAACTCCGGTAAACAGACAAAAATGCAGTGAGTATTAATACCTTTATAAGAGAATACAAACATTGAAAGACGACCAAGAAGTTTTCTCAGCCATCATATCTTAAATTTAAGTTTAATTTTTGCAATAAAATATTATGTTTGATGGTATAGTCTGACGAAGTCATTGTGGCGGCGAAGCGGACGTTATATTTTGTTTTTAAATATAGTGAAGTGTTTTTCCTCTACAAGTTTTATTCATATTAATATCTATCTTCACCAAGTAAAAGCCAGTCCTATTCAATTTTTAAAATATCATTGTGAAAGAAAAACAATTGATTAATTAGAGTGATACGTGAAAATGTAGTCGGTGTAAGCGTTTTGTATGATTTGACTTAAACGTCCTAGACTTTGCTGCGTTGGGTCAGTAATCCATTTTTTTTTTGGGAATCCAAAAACAGAAGTACTTGTTTCATAAGAAATGTACCTAAGTTACATAAAAGACGCACATTTTTTTACTAATAAGTCTTATTCTGTTCTGTTTCAGATTGGATCCGGTAAAAGTTGATGATATCGTTGGGCTAGTTAGTGCAAAGTGTAATGTCCCGGAGTCGCTTGTCCGCAACGCAATTACTACGAAGTGTGCGGACGAAAATAAAATGTTTAAGAAAAGAAAAATAAAGAAAATATAAGGGAAAAAAGGCGCACAAGAAATAGTTGTTGAATATTTATTGTCTTTTTGTTTTTATATATTCTTTATTTTTCTTTTATACTGTATATAGTGTGTATGTATAGTGATATTTAGTGATAGAAAGAAAATACAACAGAATAATTCACTTAAAGTTTTTATTCTCGTTTCCTATTCTTCTTAACTAAATGTATATATATTTTTTTCGTGACCTTTTTTATACTTATCTTATATGATAGTTCTCTACCACAATTAGGTCAATTAATCAGAACTGGATTAAATCATAGTTGTATTTTCAGAACGTTTACAAACGTTTCCGGAACAACTTCTAAATATCAAGTACTTTCAAGAAATGTGATACAATAAAAGTGTTAATACTGACGTACCTATGCATATGATCTTTTTATTAGTCTATGTTAATATCATGTAAATGTTTACGTTGCAATATTAATACCTACGTATGTATGTATATACATAGTAATAAAATTACAAACATTAAAGTGTAGTGTTCTTCCAACAATGTATCATTGTAATGGTGGAGCATAATCCGATATTTTGTATTAGGTTTCCTTATTTCGGTGGCAAGCAAATTATTATGTAGTATCTTTTATTAAGTTAGAAATATAAGAATTAGAATTACAATTAGGATTTACCTCTTGGTTCTTCAGTATAAATTACATAAATCGGTATAAACCACTTCTTTTACATTATTTTTATTTTACCTTTTGTATATCTTTTTATTTTCTTCTTTATTTGTGGATAAATGATACTTTCGGTTAATATTTAAAAGAAATATATGAATGTTTTCCTATAATATGTCATTCAATTATTTTCCTTTAATAACACAGGTCTGCGACCAAAAAACTGCATAGGATTTTTTTACATTTTCTTACAGATTTTGACCTCCCAAAAACAGAAAAATATTCAAATTATTATATCACATAAGTTTTTATGTATACATATTGCAGTATCTATGTTCATTGGTAATAAACCTATATGATTTTTATTTGATAATGGAGAAAAACAACCTGAGCTGTTGGTGAGACTGGGAATGTTTTAACATGTTGAGACAAGTCAAATGACGTACACTTTTACACAATTATATGCAAACTAAAATTTAAGCACATAATTTTTAAAGAAAGAGAAATAACGGTAATCATTTCTTCTTTGATTTCTCATTTTTATTCTCTGCTACAATCTTTTCCCGTTATTTTGGCGCAAAGTAAGTTCTAGCATATTAAGTTGCATTTATACTTTAAATTGACGCCTGGTCGCTTGAAACAAAGAAAAGCTCTCAGTAGACATACTGATATTCAAGTGAACAGTACTGTTGTCTGTTAATCATGGCTACAAGGGGTTGTGTTATTTCTCCAAACAGTTTTTGTTATATCTGTGGTGAATTCACTATTAAAAGTCAACAGAGAAATATAAGTGATTTTGTAAGGAAAGTTTATTTTGCCTACTTTAAATTAAAACTTGGTCATCAAGATAAACCATGGGCCCCGCATAAGGTGTGTAGAAGATGCGAAGAAGATCTTCGCTTGTGGTTTAAGGGAAAGAAAAATGCATTTCGATTTGGAATTCCTATGATATGGCGTGAGCAGAAAAATCACACCACTGACTGCTACTTCTGCTCAGTTGACGTAAAGGGATTCAATTCAAAAAACAAAAGAAACATAAGTTATCCTAATCTTGACTCAGCTATACGTCCAGTGCCCCATAGCTCCGAGATATCTATTCCGCAGCCACCTTCCAGTTTGGATGAATACCCTAGTGAGTTGGAGGACGAAGCTACATTACCTCCTCCGGGTGAATCAAGCTCAGATTTATCTTTTGACGAAGATGGAAGGCCTCAACTATTTTTTCAAGGTGAGCTCAATGATTTAGTAAGAGATTTAGGTCTTTCAAAAGATGCAGCCGAACTGTTAGGTTCTAGATTAAAAAATAAAAACCTTTTATCACCTGGCACTTCTTTCTACTGGTACAGACACCGAGAAAAAGAATTTACCCAGTTTTTCTCAAAAGAAGGAAATTTAGTTTTCTGCAATAATGTGGAAGAACTCATACATCGCTTTGATATAAAGTATGACTCATCTGAATGGCGCCTATTTATTGACTCATCTAAGACTAGCCTTAAAGCAGTATTATTGCACAATGGAAATAAATTTGCCTCGATTCCGATTGGACATTCTGTGCATATGAAAGAAGATTATAACGATTTGGCCATTATCCTGGAAAAAATCAAGTATCAAGACCATCAATGGATGATTTGTGGGGACTTCAAAATACTGACAATGGTTTTGGGTCAGCAGGCAGGCTATACCAAATACCCATGCTTCTTATGCTTGTGGGATAGTAGAGCCAGAGAACAGCACTGGAAAAAAGTGATTGGCCATCCCGAGAAACTTTAAAACCTGGAGAGAAAAATGTTATAAACACTAGCTTGGTACCACCAGAAAAGGTTTTGTTGCCCCCTCTCCATATCAAATTGGGGTTGATGAAACAATTTGTTAAATCGCTGCAAAAGGATGGAGACTGTTTCAAATATTTATGTACAAAATTCCCGAAGCTGTCAGAAGCAAAGTTGAAAGAGGGAGTTTTCACCGGCCCCGACATAAGAAAACTTTTAACGGACCCTTCATTTGTGGAAACTATGAATGAGAAGGAAAAAGAAGCTTGGGTATCGTTCAAGGACGTAGTGCGAAAGTTTTTGGGAAATACTAAGGATCCTAACTATAAAACCATTGTGCAACGGATGCTAGCAGCATACGAAGCTCAAGGCTGCAAGATGAGCTTGAAGGTCCATTTTTTACACTCTCACATAGACTATTTTCCTGAAAACCTGGGAGCTTACAGTGAAGAGCAGGGGGAGCGATTTCACCAGGATGTCCGTGATATCGAGAGAAGGTACCAAGGGCGATGGGATGTCACTATGCTTGCTGACTACTGTTGGCTGCTTAAGCGAGAAACTGAAGATGGAAATCGGAAAAGGACTCGTCAAAGTATCAAGGAAAAGAAGAAGAGGTTTCATAAAGAACATGAATAAGTATATGTATCAAAATAATGTTTCGTTTGCTTTAAAAAAATATTTATTGTTTGAAAATTTTGAATAAAGGAGTGCTTTAACCAATTTTTTGTGTTTGAATTTTCAAAAAATCCTTATGTGATAGAAAAAATGGCCATCACTTTTGAAATCAGCGCACTTTAAAACATATAATTCAGTAAAAATATCGCATGCAGCTGACAAAAAATTTTTTCGCAGACCTGTGTAATTAATAGCTCTACAGGCCTAGTGGCTTGTTTTACTAGGTTCTGCCATCCCTTCTCATCCTGCGCTTTTTGTCTCCACTCGGATATTCCTATTTTACCCAGGTCCTCTACTTCTTTCGCCCATCTCATCCTTGGTCTTCCTCTCCTTCTTTTCCCCCAATTGCATGTTTGAGTACTGTCTTGGTCGTTCTTCCGCATTCCATCCTCTCAATGTGCCCCGCCCACCTTAATCTTTTGTGCTTTGACGATTCCTATTATGTTTGGTTCTTTATATAGTACCCTTAATTCTTCGTTCGTCTTTCTCTCCCATCTATCCCCGACCATCCTTCGCCGTAAATTCGTCTAAGAATTTTTCTTTCCCAGATTTCGATTTGTTTCTGTTCTGATTACTGTCTTGTAAATTCTCAGTTTCACAGCTCACGAAACAATTTCCGACCTGACCACACTGCTCATTGCAAACGCACACCTGTTCGCAGTCATCACCCTCACGTGTATTTCCTCCGTCAAGTTTGATTTCCTCGTAAATATCGTTCCCAAATATGTGAACTTCTCTACCTCCTGGAAGTTGAGCTCTTTTCCTTCTATTGTCTTAATACTTAGGTAGCCATTTTCATTAAATTCTTTATCTGTCCACGTCATGTATTTTGTCTTTTCTCCATTAATTTCTAAACCCATTCTCCTCGTCGCCCTCTCCATACTTTCTGTCACTCTTTGGAGTTCCCCTCTCCTTCTGGTAATTATCATCACTTCGTCCGCATATGCCAGACGTTGATGACGTTTGTGTTAAATTAGGCCTGATCTATTTATTTGTGCATCTCTTATTACTTTTTCCAACACCAGATTAAACAAAAGCAGAGACAGTGGATCACCTTGTCGTAGTCCGTTTTTCACCTTAAAGCGTTTCGATATTCTTCCTCATATTTTTGCTACATTCTCTGTGTCTTTTAGAGTCATTTGTGTCGATCTTATTAGCTTCTTATTGACTCCTAGGTTCTCCAGAGCCCTGTACATTTGATCTCATATTACAGTGTCATAGGCTTGCTTGTAATCTATGAAAAATAAAATAGTATCTTTCTTATATTCGTAAGTTTCTGTTTGAATCTCTTTTAGTGCAAATATTTGGTCCGTTGTTGATTTTCCTTTGCGGAAACCTGCTTGATATTCCCCCACTAAGCTCACCATTTCATATTTGATATCTATTCTTGATGCACATTGATAGAATTTTATATGCCACGCTAAGAAAGGTTATGCCTCTGTAATTTTCGCAGTCGGTTTTTGCGCCCTATTTATGTATAGGGCATAGTACCGCTTTGTTCCAACTAGGTAGCATCTTTTTTCCGTCCATGTATTCCTTATCAGATCATACATACTCTTTCCCAGTTCTCCACCCCCACTTTCTGCAGTCAGACCATCTTTACCAGGACCTTTATTGTTTTTAGGATCTTTATTAGCTCTCTTATCTCGTTCCTATCTGGTGAATCCTGGTATTTTGTTTCTTGTTCCTCCTCTTCCAGGATAATTTCCTGGTCTCTTCGAAGTATTCTGTCCATCATTCTAAAATTGTACTGTCCCCCATTAATAGTTGACCGTTCTTATCTTTATAGGCAATTGTTCTTGGCGTATATCCTTGCCTTTGTTTTCTTAAATCTTGGTACAGGCTCCTAATTTCTTTATATTTGTAAGCTTCTTCTATTTTTTCTATTTGTTTTTCCCTAAACTTCCTTTTTCGCTTCAATATTCTCTTATACCTCCTGCTTTGGTCTTGATATCGCTGCTGGTTTCTCCAGTTTCCTCTTTTCATTACTACTCACGCTTTCCTCTGCAGCCCGTAACATATATTATTCTATTTTTCCCCATAGTTCCATCGTTTCCATTTCTCTCCCTCCTCTTCTATTAATTTCCTTTATTTTTCCTTTGCTTCTATAATATGTAACCTTTTTATATTTAAGCTTTTATGTCTTTCTGCTTTTTTTCTCCCAGTTGTCGGTATTATCTGTTTCATTCTGAATCCTACCAAGAAATGATCGCTATTTGTGTCTAACATTAGGTTCTAACATTTGTAATGCATGCTTCATCCTTTTTGTCTATTAATACATGATCGATTTGGTTCGTGCATTTGCCATCAGGACCCCTCCAAGGATCTTTGAAAATGTCTTTCCTTTGGTAGTACGTGTTTTTGATAATCATTTCCTTTCCTGTTGCTAATTCTATCAGGAGTCTCCCATTCTCATTTGATTTCTCGGGTTTACTGTACTATCCTATTGTTGGTCTATATATTGCCTCCTAACCTATTTGAACATTTGCATCCGCCATTATCGTCTTCATATCATAGCGCGGGATGTTATCATACTCTTTAGTTGATTATAAAATTCTTCCATTATATTCCATTATTCTGCCATTATATCTGCATCCTCAGTTGGAGCATAAATGTTTATTAACGTGATTTTCTGGTATCGGCCCCTTAATCTTATCAGATTCTATCCGTAATTGACTTAAACGTTATTATTAGTTCCTACAATCTGTTGCTTTCTAAGAAGCCAATCCTTATTCCCTTATCCTTTCTACCACTGCCAAAAAATATGTAGTCATCTATTCCCATTATCTCCGTGTTCTTTTGTTTTGTTTCCTGAAGAGCGACTGCGTCCAGCTTGTATCGCTTTATTTCATTCATTAGTTTCCTAATAGCTCCTTCCTCATTTGGTGTTCTTACATTTAGAGTTCCTAGAAATAATTTTCCCCCATATCACTTTGTTCCATACTCTTTGTCCATTGTCCTTGTCACTTTCGCAATCATCCGTCCTGCCTCTCTCGCATTGTGTGCTAGTTTTTTCTGGTCTACTCACAATCTTGCCCTCCTCCACACTCCTGTCCTACACCTGACCATTGATACTTAGCTTCTTGTATCCCACTTTTACGTTATTTCCTTTCACTCTTTCTTCTCCTGCCATTTTTCTCAGCGTAGCTTGTATTTCCCTTTCTTCCTTTGTTAGGTCATTCTCAATGAAACATTGCGTTCCCTTCTTTGACCAATGTAAATTTCACCTTCGCCTTTAAGTTGCTCTCTGTAAATGTTTTTGCATCCAGACCTTGCAGCTGGTTTTCATTAGCCGTCTTTATACCCCCTATTATTATATTATTTTCCCGTTTTTCCCTTTCCATTATCGTAAATCTGCCTTCCAGTACCCTCGCTTTTTCGCTCAGTTTCCTATTCTCTTCTTGTAGATCCGTGATATCTTTTTTAAACTGGTTTTGCTCTTTCCTCATTTCTTTGACTTCCGTCGATGATTCCTTCATCATCTCTTTTAGTTCTTCCATTTCCGTATTTGTTTGGTTCCTAAGTGGCGACCTAGCCGTTTTCTTGCTGTTCTTCAAGATCTCGAAGCTGTCCTCCCGTTTCCCCTTCTATTCGGTTACCTTTATTAATATTTAATATCTTGTTCTTGTTTTATATTTTATTGCATTTTTATATTATTTATGTATTCAAATAATATTAAGATAGTACACATCAACGTTCAATCCCTAATACCGAAATTAGAAGGGTTAAGATCACTAGTATGTGATTAGAACATAGATATTCTGGCAGTCTCTGAAACCGGGATTGATGATTCTGTAAGGCACGATAGCATTAAAATTAATAACTATAGATTATTTCGTTGTGACAGGGGAATTAATCGTGGAGGTGGCGTTGGTATCTATGTATGAGAAATATTGAATACTTCACTAATTGATACGTCATCCAATCTTGAGCAAATTTGGGTCTCAGCTGCTGTGGGCTGTAAAAAATAGGTATTGGCGCGGTGTATAATCCGGCAGAAGGGAAATACATAACATTTCTGTACAACTTAGAGGATTGTCTGACTAATTGCACTTTAGCGCAGACAGTGTATACTGTTGCGGTGATTTTAATATTAACCTTTTAAAAGAGAATCAGCCGTCGGCAAAGTGCTTTACAACTTCTTAGCTACTACGGGCACCGTACAAATTATAATCGAGACTGCTAGGACCACTACAACATCTACATTGATAGATTATATATTAACCATGGATGAGACAAACTGCCTTGACTGCGGTGTTTTAAACAATGATTTATCAGATCATGATATTGTGTATTGTTCCATTAACATTAGTAAACCTATAAATGATCCGGTCATTCGTACATATCAAAATTACAATAATATTCACTTGCCTAATTTTCTTTGTGATTTACAGCATATTGATTTCAACTATATGCTGCATTTAGAAAAAGTAGAAGATAAGATATTTTTTCACTATCATACAACTTTTCAAGAGCACGCCCCCGTTATAACTCGTAAATTTACGAAAAATACGTTTCCTGGATGACGGACAATTTAAAACTATTAATGAGACCTCGAAATTATGCGAGGACTATTCAAAAGGAAAAAAAAACACGAATCACTGGAACTACTACAAAAGCTTAAGAAACCTAACAAACCGTTACTTTCACGCTTGAGAAAAGGTTTCTTTTTTGACTACATATCGCGTTCTCGTGATAACAAAACTCAATGGAATCATATAAATTCACTTGGTTTAAATACAAATAAAATAAATATTCCCCTCACTCTTGTGGATCCCGAAAAGATAAACGATTATTTTATCAACAGTATACCGGTAGTACAGCTACTAACTGCCTGGCAGACTCAGACGACCATAAACTTTAATTCTTTCACTTTCTCTTTGACTGATAACAATGCAATTAATAGCATGATTGATACCATCAAATCTACTGCCACGGACTCTGATGATACCAATATTCGCATGATCAGGCTCTGCCTTCCAACTGTCATGCCCTATATAACACATATTTTTAACACGTGTATTCTATACAATACTTTTAGGGAATGCTGGAAGTCAGCTCTTGTTACTCAAATTCCTAAGAAAGCTGATGTACATGAACTTAAAGATTTGAGACCTATTAGTATCTTACCCACCCCATCAAAAATTTTTGAGCGTATTTTAGAACGCCAAATTCAAAAATTTGTATGGGACAGAAGTTTGCTTCCTGAACTTCATTCGGGCTTTTGGGGCTGGTTATGGGGTGCATCTGCATTACTGTCTGTTACTGAATATATCCTTAATACGTCAGATCAGGGACTAATAACGATTCTTGCACTCCTCGATTTTTCGAAAGCTTTCGACACCGTCGATCACATGACGCTTTTAAATGTTTTACACGCAAGGGAATTTGGTGGTGAATCACTGGAGCTGTGTGCATAGTTATCTTGTCAATTGATCGCAAGCTGTGAGGCTCAATAATATTATCTTCCGACCGCAGCGACTGGTGCGGGGGTTCGTCGGTGGCCCATTTTAAGTCCAACTCTGTTTTCTCTGTATACGTCGTCTCTCGCTCAGCAGCTGTAGCACTACAGGGCCAACTTTTACGCAGGTAACTGTCAAATTTGTTACTCTTTCAAAGCACCCCATGGGCGCTATGGCTAACATTAATAGTGATCTCGCCAATATTTACTCCGTTTCCTCCACACTTTCCTTCGATATTAATCCGATTAAATCTCGGGCTCTAACCTTTGGAAATACTGAAGTTTGCACCGTTCCACATAATCTAATTCATATTAAAATTGATGGAACAGATATTCCTGTAGTTGTAAGTGCTAGAAATTTGGGGCTAAGGTTGAATAATACCTTTCGTTATCCGGAGCACATCTCAGGGTGCTTGTGGTCTTCTTATTTGGTCCCGAAGAAAATATACTCACTCCGCCCATTGCTCAATAGAAAAATTAAGATACGGCTATGCCAGTCGTTTCTTCTTTCGCGTCTCACATACTGCTCTGAAATTTACCACTCCTGTTGGGACTATATTACAACTAATCGAATCCAGAAGCTTCAAAATGCATGTTTGAGATATATCTACGGAGTGAGAAAATACGAGTACATTTCTCACAAACTAGTTGATGCTGAAAGTGTAAATCCTTTTTTCCCTCTTTCTTTCCATTTATACAAGATCGCGCAAAATATAAGTTTAGGCTAGAACATAGACATTTTATGTAACACGGTTGGGCAAGAGGAGATTATTAACTGAGTCACGCCCTGAGATTGTGCAAAATATATAGTTGTTATTTTTATTGTAATTTAACTTTATTGTAACTATATCTGCAGACATAGGTTGCACAATAAAGATACTTTATTATTATTATATTATGAGGACGGGGCAAACCCGCTCCCGTGATATTGTCATTCCGTATCGGGTACAACACTTAAGGAGTTCGGTCTTCCGACACCATCACGACAGCAAGAAGTTATCAGCAACCATCAATACATGAACGAACTGTCCTATGATTGGGTTCAGTTGACTGAAACAGTGGCTGTAAATGTTCCAAAATTAAATCGAAAACAAAAAGCCTATGACGAAATCACTCACGGTATTAATTGTGATTGTGGAAAATTGTTCTTTGTGAGCACCCCTGGCGGCACTGAAAAACCTTCTTAATATATCTGTTGCTCGCCACAGTTAGGCGTAAAAGGAATATCGCGGTTGCAGTTGCTTTATCCACCTTGATTGAAGACGGAAAGACTTTTCACTCTGCATTCAGGCTACCCCTTAACCTGAATCATTTTGAGTCTGCCCTTTGTAATCTTTCTAAGCAGACTGATATGGCATAGGTGATTAGTACACTACGGCTGATAGAAGAGGCGTTGAGGCTCTGAGTCACAGTGCTTTTGGCTGGTGATTAAATACCGATGACTATCTTCGGCCACTTAGAGCAAGTCGAGAAAGTATGTTTACATTGACAGATATAAATGGAGCATATTTAAGCAGAGACAAAGTTTCAAAGTCTATATTTATTTCATTTGGAAATCTCTCATCTAAAACTTTTGACACGGTAATTAACAATGCAAAACACTTCCTCTAGTTTGTTTGCTTGAGCAATGGTACCATATACTTTATTGACATTTTGTTTTACATTTTCTATTAGTTTCACGGTTTCAGTTAAAGAAACCTTTCGTTTTTCTACTTTTCTTAATATTTCTTGCAGTTGTTATTTATAAAACTTAAGTTCTGACTAAATTGAGGAATGTTTCAAATCCTTTGGCTTCCTTGCTTACTGTAGATGAACTATCATCAAATATTCACATGATTTCTTTGGTCTGACAAATATTTGAAAGGAAATAAGGCTGCTTCAAGTCATGTACCCCATCGTGTAATGATAAGTTTAGAATGTAATGGAAAATGTGATCGTTTCTTTATATATTTGTACTCACAAAGGGGTCATAACAAAGCCGTTTTCATATTATTCATTAAGTCATTTACCAATGAAAATAGATTTCTTACATTTTCCGTTATTCTGTTAACACTGTGAGCAAAACAAGTGTAATGAATCAAATTTGGATAACATTTTCTCAGCTGTTTTCAAGATGTGAGCATATATATCAATTTCGCCGTGCCTACTCATAACACACGATCTTCAGATGCATTTTTTGTACCTAGGGGCAGAACAAATATTCGGAAAAAGACTCCATTGTGTCATATGATGAGCAATGGTAATAGGCTCGATCTTGACCCGTTTGGATAATCTTATTGTTATTGTTTTTGTTAATATATAGACATATATATATAGTTATTGTTTCTGTAAAGGACTAATATTTTTGTTTTGATTTCTGTATCGTATATGTATGTAATATTTTTCACATTGTCAACTTTTTTATGTTGAGAGCATATGTAATAATTTTTTTCTCTTTATTTTGAATTATCCTATAAATTGGAATTTTTATTCTGTTGGATAATAAAGATTATTATTATTATTATTATTATTATTATTATTATATAACGCATCATCAGAGAGCATTAATACGATTTTATGAAATGATATAGCATTGGATAAAAATTTGTATGTTGGTTAAAATTTCTTGATAAATCTACATATAGTTACATTACTAGTAGATATTTCCTAACTCATTAACAGCAATTAAATATGGTTCTGATACAGAATTTTCAAATAAAGTACCAACTAGTAAATTTGCTATATGTATATCGCTACCATATACATATCTGTCGCTTCATTCACAATATAAATGCAATTGTTTTGCACACATGTCTTAATTTTAGCATTGGTGTAACAGTTGTTTTGTTTAGAGCGCTTTCATCTAGAATGCCCCTTTTACAGTAGTTTTCCAGAAAATTCCTTAAAAGAAGGCTTATTAAACTTATTTAATGGAATATTCGAGACAAGCATGGCCTGACATATTAAGCCGAGCCTTACCTTCTTATTGACAATGACCAACCTTGTTATGTTACATTGTATTCAAATCGGTAACTTCTCCAATAAATAAAAATATTAAATATTCGAACCTTTCTGGAGAAAATTTAATATCATATAATCGGATTTTAATCTCCAATTGTCCATAATGCGTGCAATTGCAAATATTTACTAATGATCTTTACTAACAGTTCCTGGAAAGAAGGACCAATTATTTACAATACCAATGGGATTTTATCAGCAGTCTATTTATATATCAGATGCCGATGATATTTACCTACCTGCTTATTATCTATAATAAAACCTGTTAAAATTGTATTCTAACCAATAATTTTACTTAGTTGTAAGCATTTGTAGTCGTTATTAGTAATAAGTAATAACGACCAGAGTTGCAGTAAAACTCTTAAAAACACGTACAAAAGTGGAGAAAACATTAAAATATGCAAAAGGTACAGAAAATTAGTAATGTGTTGTATTATTTTGAGTGTGATTGATATACGAGAGATGTTTCGAATGTGCTAGGAACGTGGCTCTAATTTAATGTCCTAAATCTTATACGTCACGCTATTAGTGAGAAAAGAGTCTTGATATGGTTATGCAGCCATCCCGAATATATTGTTTAGTATACTTTAGCTAATTGACTGAGACAGACATATTTCCGTACCGCTGATTTTGTAATCATGGAAAACACGATTAAGTCACAAACAGCTATCATTTTGTTGCGATTTAAGGAGGATGTGAAACGTTCAGATATCATTCAACGTCTGCAAGCTGTATTCGAAGAGTCTACAGAATGTAGAAATACAATCTATCGATGGGTCACTACCACTAAACCTGACAGAATCTCACTAGAAAACGAATCGCGCAGTGGACGGCCGGGCACCTGTGTAAATCAAAGAAAGTATAAAGGTCATCTACTGGAGTATCACAATCATAGTGTAATGTAATAGAAATAGAAAATTATACAATATTTTTAGAAAAAGAAAGCTTCCAATAACAAAATTAAAACTATCCGAAATGTGATATACAATATTTACAAACATAATATGTCTTCTGTCCTCTTGGAAAAAATCCGCAATTACCTGGTTATCACTAGAGACCGGATGTTTGAGATTTGACTAAAATATGTATATATACACACTTAGAATATGAGCAAAATATGTTGAAAATATTCCTAAAATGTCTAGAATATGTAAAATATGTTTGAAATATATTTACAGAATGTCGAATATATTTTGAAGTAACAAGGGGAAAAAAAAACAAACACTAAGAAAATTTAAACAATACTGTAGTGGTACTATAATTAAATATTTTTGAAACCTACAGTCTTTTGATTTAATTTATTCGTTATGGAGTTTCAACAAGAGATACCTGCATCAATAAATTATTTAAACAGGTTTTATTAAACAGATACCTACCACCTACATTTCTACATTAAACATTACATTTCGTAAAGTAAAAACAATTCACAATCAAAGGTTTTTCAATATTTTCAATAGTTAAATTATATCTCCTATCCGTTAGTAGCGTTTTGTACGTTGAAAAACTTTGATCGACAACTGATGCGATTGGTGCATATTATAAAACATTACCAACTTCCAGATTTAAATCGATTTCAACGTCAAAATTGCCACCGAGATTTTGGTTTGCTTGTCGCAACAAATTTAAATCGCTATTGCCTTTTAAAGTATTAATTTTTTATATATTAATTATCCTATTTTTCGAGGAACATTCTGAAGTCTTTCCATAAATTAATCAATCAAATGAAGAGACTCTTGTAACAGGAGTGACTAGGTTTCAAGAGTAACAATAGTTTCATGAAGAAAATCATAATTTGACTTCATGAATAAAGTTCATGATGCAGTGAATTATTTTCTAAAATTGAGTTGCTCTTTGAAATTGCACCAATACTTTCCTCTTCAAAACTTAAAATAAGTTCTTTAATAGGGACAAATTTTCTGCATCAAAACTGGCAGCTTTCAACCATGTTCCCCATCTTGTGATTATTGGTTGCGGGGGCAAAGAATTTTTCTCTGAAACAGAGAAACCTCAGAGGAGATTTTAAAAATATTTTCTTTACGTTACTAATTAAACTATTAACTATAGAAAATGAATTTCTAATATTTTCGGGCAATCTATCTAAATCGTGTGCTAAACACGTCACGTGAATTAAATTGGAATACAAAACTTTAAGTTGTTGACCAGCTAGACTAAAATGAGCACGTGAAGAACAGTAAATGATTGATTAAAACTTTCTCTTTTATCTTTTGGCCTCTTTCGTGGTAGATACATACCAATTGTCTTCTTATATTGTGTACTTCTTATTATAAATTTCATAATTGTTACTAAATGAGCCTTATCATCATTGTAATGTTATTATCTCCCATACCAAAGAGATTTTCTTGGTATAAAAGATATACAAATTTATGGGTTGATTTGTATTATTGAACGGTATTTGCATATCTCTAATAGCTCTGGGTAACTATGTATACATACCATTACATTATCAATAAGATATTAAGTGTGCAGGTATGAGCTGCTGTTCTAAGAATATAAAAAGCGCTCGTGAAACTGGTTGAACAGCCCTTACCATAATGTGCAGGTACAGGCATCTTTTTCTACCCTTAACAAGTGACTGAATTTAGTTCGGCGGAGCTTTTCAGTTACCTAATTGAAAATGAGATACGGATATAATATAACCGATAATATTTGTATGTGTAGAAGCAGGATAGAACCATAATTTGCAGTCTACACTAAAACGGTGCGCGAAGGATTTGTCAGGCCAACTACACTCATTAGAGAAAGAGAAAGAGAAATCTGTTTGCAAAATGCAGAATGGAGGGGTGATTTCCAATTGGACTTGACCCTAAGCGCCAAACTTTGCTAAAGGTGCAGTTGAACTGTAACCACTAACAGTAATACATCCTAGATACCTTAGTGACAATTTAGCTTTTAAAAATTACTTGAGGTAGGCATTTCTGTATCTTGTATAAGTAATAAGTTTAATTTTTCTGCATAAGAAAATATTCTTTTTAAATTGCACTTGCACATATCTAAAATAATTTGTTGTATATTTTGGTCATAGTTTTTGTATGGATTTTTATTTAACTGCAACAATAAGGGACGCATTTTTTCGAAAATTTATTTATTATTTTCATATAACTAGCCATTTGCAGAATTTAGCGAAGTGGTATATGGTACTGGAAACAAATATAATACAAACATTTTGGTAATACGCTGCGTTAGCCGTGCTTATTATGCCAGTCCTTAAAACGTGTATGTTCCCGAAAGTTTTGAGAAACATGTCCAGTATTTAAAATTCAAATTAGGGACCCGTAGCAATGGATCTGTTTAATGCGACGTCGGGGTCCTAACAAATGCCGTTACTAGGCTGTTGCTGAGGTTTCGGCAGTACATTTGCACTGTTAAATGCATTTTTACAGGATTTAAGTTATAGTTTCTCTGTAGTAGTGTGTGCATCCACCAGATTACCAACATAGTAAATTTTTAATACTTTTTAAATTAATAAAATTGTCAAGTGAGGCAAAAATAAAGAAATCTTCGGTTAAATTATTACGGTGAGATGCTTCAAACTTGAGTACATCCTTTTGTGTCGTAATTCATTAAATATAATTACTGTTTGGGTAAAAAAATTGAATTTTTATCTCTCCATATTAACAGTTGTTAAAGATTTTGTTTAGAACCCGCAGCCATTTTAGATCAGAGATTGATGTGATCACTAAACATCTCAACGTGTTGAACTTTTCTGAAGTACTAAAAATGTCCTCGCATACTCTTATCGTTGTCAACATGGCTCGACGGAGAGACTCTTAATTGCAACGAAATTATGTGAATAATGTGGAAATATATAACTGAGAAACAAGATGTTTCCTATTTTCTACTGTCTACAGTTGCTCTTTTTCCAGAGATGCCGCAGAATAAAATCACTTGCAATGGCTGCGATTGTAGAGAAATCTGGTTGATTATTTATTTCCTGCATAGCCATTGTAAAGAGAGATACGCAATCGTCAACAAAAATAAGTTGGTTGAAAGCTCCTGGCAGAATCTTGGACGGGGATCTCTCGTTGTAATAATACGCAACGATAGAAAAACCGAAGCTATTGTATTGAGTGTGTCCGGTGAGTAACGCAAAGTCGCTTGCGATGGTGCAGTACATTGGTTATTCGGCTTTCAATATATTTAATATAATTATAATTTCAGACGATTACGACGTGCTACGAGCAAATTTCAAGTCGTACGTAAAGGAATTCGAGAAGGACCATGGGATAAGACGCGTAAGGCAAAATTATTATTACACGTGTTGTATTTCGTCTCGTTTCTAAAATGTATCCACCTGTACTTCTGGAAAAAACATCTGTATATTCTTTCCTGGAGAAATTATTCGTAAAATCATTATTTACAAAAGTGCTTTTCAATATAGTCTAGGGATAATATTCTTTTATTCTGCAACTTCTAATAACTGATAGCCCAGAAAATGAATATTAATGAATTCATATAAATCGTTCTTAATTGTATGACCACCACTGTATACAAAGTACCTATGCCACATTTGCCTCTAGGTTGATATTATTGAAATCGTATATTCAGTATTCTGCGTTATTCTTTTTAAATGCAAATAAGTAAATTAAAACAGAAACGGAAATACATATTTTTACCTTTCTATTTATTTTGAATTTATACTTATGTATCTTTTCACATACTATAGTTTGTAATTATTCTAAAAGTGCTAAATAATATGGTACTTGTTCCATGGTTTGGAAACAGAATAACTTGGTTATTTTATTATTTTTTTTCATTATATTCGTTTCAATGAATAACCTACCATTTAAATTCTATATACATAAACTGCATCTACTACCGATCGCAATTTTTTATGCAAAAATTCATTCCTTTCTTAGTTGCAAATCGATATTATCTAAGTTTGAGATGATGTCTGCGATTTCTATTACATTTTCATAAACGCATTTATTTCCCGCTCTTCGCATTTCCGATAAAAAATATATGTATGTATTCGTATGAACACTATCGCTCATAGAGATTGATTGATTTCAGCGCTCGTTTTAAAAGGAATCGTTTCTATTACTAATACCAAATTATTTCCATTTCAACCTGAAGTCCGTTGTCAAGTCTTCAATAAGGATGAGTTATCACGACAACTTATCCACGCCACTTTCTTTCTCCTGGTGTTAGACACCTGCAATAAAATTATATTACCATCTTGATATTGGAAGACGAAATGATCTAATGAAATGCACGTAAACTGAAATACTAAACAAATCCGAAAGATGGATGCATCACTAGGTGCACACACTGAAATATCACTTTAGCACGTTTAAAGGTCAAAATAGAAGAGTTACTAACGGTATATAGAATTCACACTACAAATTACAATACGATGTGGAAAGAATATCTGTGCTAATATTTATGGGAGAACTGAAGGTAAAACTTTAATGATACCGAAGTTGGGTAGCTTTTAAGAAAATATCCTTCCTATTAATGTCTTATACTAATCTGCCATAATCGCATCTAGCTTTTAAGGAAAAACACAGATATCTTTAGTAGATTAGCTAATTATGTTATTCTATCTTCCGCATACTACACTATGCTTGGTTGTCTCTCAATGCTTTCCTTTTATTCCCTATTCCGACCTGCTTCAAGATTGTTATGCACGTTGTGCACTTTTCAATCAATTCTCAATTTTCTAAATGGTTACTCAAATATTTCTCTTTAGTGCTTAAATTTTGGGCGCAGATCGTGCTAGTTATGAATTTAATTGAAAGCGGTTCATTTACAAAAAGACACATTCTTTAAGTAACAAAACAACGAACAATCGGCCCCAGATTCATAATTGCTATCTATTGTTATCACGTTAACCTTACGTATTTTTAAAATATTCATTTAATTTATGAACTGCCACAGTCATTAAACATGCTAACAACTAGCATAAAATATTAAACTAAATTTGTTGTAAGATATCGTGACATTGGTAAGCGGAAAGCGAATAGCCCCCGTACAAATACAATCTATCAAAATTCAATTAGAATACGACGACATGCTTTGGACGGTAGAAATACTTTAGCAAAAAGATTTATATCATCCCTCGGTAAAACTCTGTTTCTAATAAATTAATAAAATAATTTCAGAAACGAATTGTTCTCAAATGTGAAAGTGCGACACAAACGGATCCACTGCCCGAAACGTTAGAGCCACAGGACGAAACCAGAAAGGACGATCATTTAGAAGCAACTATCGCGCGTAAGTGATTTTGATAAGTAAGCTGTAAAACAATAACATAAATGCAATATATAGGTGTATCATAGTATGTTGTATTAAAAAAATCAAGCGTAAGGAATATGGAAAGGTTGTTAATAAGTTGAGTTAGTCAATTTGCGCCAATAGTACTGCAGCTATCTGAAATGATTTACTAGAATGGTAACATTGCGCTATTCGAATACAGATAGATAGTTTTCGTTTTTGCTTTATATTCATTATCACAGCTGGGCAATTAGGAATTTTTTGTCTCTCACCATTGAACTTTAATGGCTGGGTGTGACCTTATCTGCTGGCGTTACAAGCGCTCTACAGTTGTTTCTTTATTCGTATCAACTGCCAACACCAACCACCTAACAGAACTCGTTATATACCTTTGACAGTATGAATTCCAAAAGTTCACGTAATATATATTACTGAAATTAACTAAAGCCTCTACGTAGTGGTTTATCATCTTCCGATTATCATAGTTCTGTAAATTTTGATGCGCTATGGGCCTGCTCGCAGGTTCTGGAAATAATGATTAAGTGGTATTTCCGTTATTAATTATATAGATTCTTTAGTTTCAGTTGACAACACTCCTAAGCAGACTACGCCTACGGACTATTTGGCAATTAATGTAAGAATTCACCGCAACCAAGAGGGAAACCAGGGACCACACTCAAAATACATCGCTACTGCAGGCAAGTCTGACATTTCCACGAAATCGACTTCCTCCGTACCATTGACTTCTACTATAGCAGCTGATGGAAGTCTATCATCAAATAGCGAGCAGGCGGAAACGACTCAGCTACACCCAGCAGTTCTTGGAGACGCCACTAATATGGTACGTATGGCATATACAAATGTATATACATCCTTTATTATTAATACATAACATGTAATTATGCATTATGGGCAAACAGTAATTTGGTATCGTAAGGCATTTTAATTTTCGAAAAATATTTATTTGTATTCAATGATCAAAGGCAAGGTAATATTTAAATGACGCTACCTAACAACCAACTAAATTAAGTGCAAGCAATTAAAAATTTGATGGTGACGAATTCTCAGAATTATCACTGGCGTACAATACATTTAAACATTTGTTTCTCATCTTTTAGCATTCAAACAAATTGCACACTAATGATAGCGTCGTCCACCAAGGGTATCCAGCAAGGGTATTTAAAGGCCGTGTCTAGTTTTGTGGATTCTTCGCCAACACATTTTCAATAGTTTGTGAGGTACCACGCAGGATTTCACTAAAGCTATGCAGCGGTTTACCAAGTAAGCACAAATTCCTCATTCCAATTATTGTGTGAGCGTTAAATTATACCTTATCACTGTGTAGTTGGTTTGTGGTTGGGAATACAGATCATGCCTTCAGCTGTGCTTACTTGGTAAGCTATTGCATAACTTCCTAAAAGCCTGCCTAACAACGTGGGCTTTTCGATTTTGCTATCAAGAATAATTGCATTCTGTGTGTCCCAGTTGGATTAGCACACAGCATGACTGCGACACGCTCCTTGCTGATCTTATACCCTGAAGCTGCGGATTCTTTTCAAGATATCAATGACTTAGATAGTAAAGTTTTCCAAGGGAGGCCTGTTTCCTGTGCATTATAGACAAAATCTAATTAGAAGCATTGATAAATAATATAGGGGATATGTATCAGTGCTACGACGTAATCTTTTCGTTTTCAAATTGCTGACAATACATGTTTTTACTATATGTTACGTCCCTTTGTATTGGAAACACGAAAGGACCACAATCTACATATGTGTTATTTGCACTTTTGCAATGTCTGTAGAATGTATTTTTGCCAGCCAGTAATTTGCAAAAACTTCTTCCGATAATTTACACTACATTACCCTAACTAATTTGGTTATTTACTGACTCATACCATTGGTACTAACCAAGCTGGGCATAAGCAATTCGCAATACATATTTATACTTTATATAAATATTATAGGTACCCATCGGGACAGGGAGTACGAAAGTGAATCGCCTGGTGTTGGAGTCGATCAACTGGAAGAGTCATACTGCATCAGTCCGCAAACTACTGATGACGGTGTTCGACAGAACTACTCTGGCAACGCACTCCTTGACTGGAAAACCAAGCCCCGCATTCCTCAACTCCGGTAAACAGACAAAAATGCAGTGAGTGTGAATATTTTTATAAGAAAATATAAGCATGAAAAAGACGACCAAGAAGTTTTCTTAGCCATCATATCTTAAATTTAAATTTAATTTTTGCAATAAAATATTCTGTTTGATGGTATAGTCTGACGAAGCCATTGTGCCGGCAAAACGGACCTTACATTTTGTTGTTAAATATAGTGAAGTGTTTTTACTCTACAAGTTTTATTCATTATTAATATCTATCTTCACCAAATAAAAGGCAGTTCTATTCAATTTTTAAAATATCATTGTGAAAGCAAAGAACACTTGATTAATTAGAGTAATACGTCGGTGTAAGTGTTTTGTATGATTTGGGTTAGACATCCTAGACTTTGCAACGCTGGTTCAGTAATACATTTTTTTGGGAATCCAAAAACAAGTACTTGTTTCATAAGAAATGTACCTAAGTTACATAAGAGACGCACATTTTTTTCTAATAAGTCTTATTCTGTTATGTTTCAGATTGGATCCGGTAAAAGTTGGTGATATCGTTGGGCTAGTTAGTGCAAAGTGTAATGTCCCGGAGTCGCTTGTCCGCAACGCTATCACCACAAAGTGTGCGGACGAAAATAAAATGTTTAAGAAAAGGAAAAATAAAGAAAATATAAGGGAACAAAGGCACACAAGAAACAGCTGTTGAATATTTGTTGTCTTTTTCTTTTTATATGTTCTTTATTTTTCTTATATACTGTAAATAGTGTGTATGTATGGTGATATTTAGTGATAGAAAGAAAGTACAAAAGAATAGGGAATTAAGAAGTAGACAATGTTCCATGCCGGACTGATTTACTTTATTTTCATTCACTTTAAGTTTCCATTCTCGTTTCCTATTCTTAACAAAATGTATATATTTTTTGTGATCTTTTTATACTTACCTTATATGGTAGTTGTCTACCACAATTAAGTCAATTAAACAAGATTGGTTTAAATTTTACGTTGCAATATTAATACCTACATATGTATGTATATATGTACATAGTAATAAAATTACAAACATTAAACCGTAGTGTTCTTCCAACAATTTATCATATTAGCATTTACCTAATGCTTTAGATATTTAAAATTTACCTTTAATACTGTTAGGTGATGCATTGTCATGGTGGAGGATAATCCGATGTTTTGTATTAGGTTTCCTTATTTCGTTGGCAAGCAAATTATTATATACCAATCACACTCTAGGGCGACTATAACGATATGGACTGTAGCACCAAAAAGGTATAACTTTCATTAGATCTAACAGGTCTCTTAATATCCAAACATTTGATTATTGTTTTATATCAAGTTCATACGAATATATTTGACTGTCGTCAGCTGTAACGTTTCTATTTATGCATATGTAAACCAAATGTGAAGCACAACGATTTCTTAAATATTTTTTCACTCTAACATGAGCAGCTTTCTAACCTTCATAAAATCATCCACCAAGCACTTGTAAAAGGTGTTAAAGTTTGTATAGGAAGAGTCAAACTTCATCCCCTAAGGTGATCCCTAAATAGGGCGAAATAGTAAAAGTATGAATGAGGATAGAGTATGTATGTAAAGTAGTACGTATCTCTTCTTAAGTTAGAAATATGAGAATTAGAATAAATGCTATTCGTTACAAATCTTATATGATAGATCTCTACCACTAATAGGTCAATAAAACAAGGCTGGTTTGAACGATAGTTATATTTTCAGAACGTTTACAAACGTTTTCGGAACACCTTCGTCAGTGAAAATATAACTAGATAAATATATAAACAAACTTTTGTTTTTTATTTGGGACTATCAACAAAATAACTAATGACTAGGATTTCTTGATATAGAGGATGTGTAACCAACTTTTATATATATATAAATTATAAAAACTAAATTAATGTGTAAACATACATGCAAATTAAATAAAATATAAAAAGGTCACGAAATATATATATATATATACATTTAATTCGTTACAAATAAAGACACACATGTACAGCGGTTTTTCCAAATTGAGTCCTAACGGCGCAAAATATGGGGTGAGGGTGTACGGCGGTTCACTTCACTACGATTAAACTCGTCGTACCAACGCCTCACGATGTTCAAACGTGAGTTAAGTTTTAATTAACAAGGCCTAATACAATCAAATTTTGGACAAACATTCGGATAAGGTGTATCGAGGTTCGAAATTGGATTTTGGTTGAAAACAATATACCAAAATAGAGCTAGTTGAAATTTAAGCATTTTGTCGTTTTTGACCAGTTCTCGCAATTGCTGCATACACTTTCGATTGCAATGAAAATCAATTTCCGACATTCTTAAAGTCCTCTACTTTGCTAAGAAAAATTTAATTTAACATAACCTGCAACCTCCCTGTTGTACGGGTAGTGCAGGAAGCAAGCGGTTTATATATTCTGCTATGACCTCTACTTATAGCTAGCCGTGTCTGTGGGTGCTCCGCTAGTTTTATTCCGTATATATCAGTGATCATGTCCGAATATAATTTACGATTCAAATGAAGTGATAATATGGATGACCAATTTCTTGTACGAAAAGCTATTGAACAAACGCTCTTGTCAGATGAGTTTATCAGTAAAATCTGTCATAAAATTAGCGCAAATCTTACTTCATTGTTCCAAGAAGAGAGCAAGGTGTTAAAGGAAAAGGTAGAACAGTTGCAAACACAGCAAACAGAGGTGAACGTTAAGTTAAAAAACTTGAACAATATTCAAAAATAAACAATCTGCGATTATATGGTGTGCCCGAAAGTCCTAACTAAGATACTACCCAAGTTGTTATTAGACTTTCTCGGGATAAATTAAATGTTGCAATGCGGTCGCAAGATATCGATATTGCACACCATCCACAAGTAAAGAAAATGCCGTACGACCTATCATAGTACGATTTACTAATCGTGCTATAAAGGATCTATAGCTGTAAAAGCAAACTGAAAGGCGCTCATATGGTGATTAAAAATCTTACACATAAACGAGCATCTATGTCAAAAGAATTAGCTAAACTTGTTCTGCAAAACGCTACGTGGACAAATGACGGACGAATTTATTTTAAAATAAACAACAAAATTAATCTTTAAGGAAGTACTGGCTGTACAACGTTAGGACAAAAGTGAATATGTGGTCAAGCTTCTGGGGATCGCAACCAAGGGTGAGTTCAAATAAAACGCTCTCTTTTTAAACTCTAAGCTTTGGAATTATATTAAATTCATCTTCAGAAAGTCACAAGAGCCGAGAAACAGCAATACAGCGTCAAATAGAATAGAAGAAAACCATCACACAATGGAGATATTGTAACAAAGTTAAATATTTTATATTAAAAAAAAATTAAAAGTTTACAAAGTTTACAAATTTACAAAATTTCTCTCCAATTACAAAACTACTGAGAATGCGTTCAGCACACAGCCCACCAAGTTTCAGGTAAACTTCACGTGTTAACCTTCCTATACTCACGTCAAAATGAATGACGTATACTATACTATATAAATCGGTCTCACAGACCGTATGCGTGAGTATAGGAAGGTTAAAAGAACTTCGACATGTGTAACATTCGGTCGTCGACAACATGTTGTTTGTTTGACCACCTTTTCACTTTTGTCTTAACAAAATTAAAATTTGTCGATCTCTGGATGACAAGTAGTCTTACCCGTGCGGATTTACCTCTTGGTTCTTCAGTATAAAATACAGAAATCGGTATAAACAACTTCTTTTACATTATTTTTATTTTACGTTTTGTATATTTTTTGGCTTTCCTCTTTATTTATGGATAAATGATACTTTCGGTAAATATTTAAAAGAAATAGGTTAATATGTAATATCTTGTTATTTTTTTATATTATATTGCATTTTTATATTATTTATGTATTCAGATAATATTAAGATAGCGCACATCAACGTTCAATCCCTAATACCGAAATTAGAAGGATTAAGATAACAACTATGTTATTAAAATATAGATATTCTGGCAGTCTCTGACTTGATGATTCTGTAACGAACGATAGCATTAAAATTAATAACTAAAGATTATTTCGTTGTGACCGGGGAAATAATCTTGGTGGTGGCGTTAGTATCTATGTACAGGAAATATTAAATACTTCACTAATTGATACACCGTCCAATATTGAGCAAATTTGGGTCTCAGTTGTTGTGGACTGTAAAAAAATAGGTATTGGCATAATCTGGCAGAAGCGAATTACATACAATTTCTGGACAACTTAGAGGATTCTCTGATTAATTGCACTTTTAGCGCAGACAGTTTATTCTGTTAAGGTGATTTTAATATTGATCTTTTAAAAGAGAATCAGCCGTCGGCAAAGTACTATAACAACTTCTTAGCTACTACGGGCATCGCACAAATTATAACCGAGACTGCTAGGACCACTAAAACATCTACATCATTGATAGATTTTATATTAACCATGGATGAGACAAACTACCTTGACTGTGGTGTTTTAAACAATGATTTATCAGATCATGATATTGTGTATTGTTCCATTAATATTAGTAAATCTATAAATGATCCGGTCATTCGCACATATCACAATTACAATAATATTCACTTGCCTAATTTCCATTGTGATTTACAGCACATTGATGTCAAATATATGCTGCATTTGGAAAAACTAGAAGATAAGATATCTTTTCTCCATTTCACTCTCATACAACTTTTCAATAACCACGCGCCCATTATAACTCGTAAATTTTAGAGATCAGCTATTCAGATAATTTAGGTAATTTATTTTATTTATTAAATACATTTATTCATAAATACATACATTTTCTTGAATTTAGTGGACAGTACACTTACGACTTACGTTACAGCAAATTCAGAGAATAAAATATTTTTTAAATGTAATCATGTTATAGCAATTAAATTAATTTAATTTATCAACTAACAATAAAATATGTACATGTAATTATGTACCTACTTACTGTGTTTTTAAGCTATATGTATATAATAATTTATAATATAATTCTTCATTTTTTTCCTTTTTTAGATTTTTAACATAACGATGATTTGAGAAGTGAGTTTCCTTTTATTAAAAACACCAAAAACGATTACATGGTAAAATGTAAGAAATGTAAAGGTGAATTTTCTATTTCGCACTACGGGAAGAATAATATTTCAAAGCATTTGGAGACACAGAAACATAAAAGATATTTAAATACTGCTGCATCTTCCTTCAAAATACAGGAGTTTTTCGGAAAACAACTTATAGACACGAAGAAAAGAAATTACAATTAGCAGGAGGACTTATGTGTTTTCATGCTATTAATCACAATCATTCTCTCATATCTATGGATTGTACATCACAAGTTGTCAAAAAGTAATTCAACAAAAAATGCCTGTGCTAGAACAAAATCCGTGGCAATTTTGTGCGATGTGCTTTTCCCATATGCATTTTCAGAATTAAACAAATATCTAGAAAAATAATTATCCATATATACTGGCGCATCTCATCATAAGGATCTCAAGTTATTTCGAACCGTTATTAGATTTATTGATTCGGAAACTGGAATAAAAATTAGAATTTTAGATTTCGTTTCTTTGCCTGGCGAAACTTCTGAAATAATTTTCAGTTCCGTTATTAATATTTAGAAAATAAAACAATCCAAGCCACAAAATGATTGCATATTGTACAGACAACACGAACGCAAATTTTGGAGGAAAAGCAAGAAGAGGTACAAATAATATTTTTTATAAATTAAACAAAAACCTTAATTAAAACATTATTGGTGTTGGTTGTGCAGTGCACATAATACATAACGCCATTCAAATAATTGCTGAGTTGTTGCCCGTAGATGTGGAAAATATTGTTATTAAAAAATATTCTTATTTCCATATATACACTATGCGCGTGGAAATGCTTAAAGAATTTTGTAAAACTGAGGAAGTCGAATATCAAAAATACTTGGATACAGTGAAACGCGCTAGCTAGCTCTTTTGCCAGCTATCGAAAGAATTTTGAAAATATACGATGCTTTGAAATCCTACTTTCTATCACAAGATAAATGTCCTAGAATTTTAGAAGAGTTTTCTGAAAAAGAATCTTCAAAAATTTCGCTACAGTTTGTATACAATCAAGCAGCTCTTTTTCAAAATGCTATAAAACTTATTGAACGTAACAGAATTTCGGTAATCGAAGTAGCAAATGAAGTTAATAATTTAAAATCTCAGTGACAAGAAGGGTTAGAAAAAAATTTTCTTCCATTAACTATCCGTAATAGCATAAGCCAGCCAGAAGAACGTTAAAATGTTCTATAGTAACTGCATAGATTACTTAGAAGAGTGGACGGTACATTAAAATCATATTGAACATTTTCATTGGGTTACATTAAAACAAGGACTTAATTGCGATGATGTGCAAAAATCACTCTATCATATGTACTACTAAAAATCTCCCATATTGTAATATTTCCGAAAATGATTTTTTGATGAGGTATCGTTATTAAAAAAATATATTGATAAGAAAAAAATTAAATCTTGGGCATCAGCAAAGATCACAATAGAAAACAAATGGTTAGAAATATTTCATCATTTTGAGACAAACCATGTTCCATACAATAATGCGCTAACAATTGTGGAATACGCGCTGTCCTTACCAGGAAATAATGCTGCTACTAAACACGGTTTTTCCTACGGTAAGTGAAGTATAGACATCAGAAAAATCACAATTAAGTGTTGAGACTTTGAAAGTCATTTTATGTATGAAATATAATTTAACAAACTGTTGTGAAAAATTTCATGATTTTCTAAACAACGACAGCAATCTACTAAAAAAATCACTCGAATGAGAAATATGCCAAAGAACAAAATAATACTATACCTAATATTTTTAACGTATTAGATTTGTAAATCGTACTTATGTATGTTGAAATTAAAAAATATATATCGTTTACATTATTTCATAATGACGCGTTCTATGCCTGTTCAGAGCGAATAAAGATTTTATTATTATGTCTGCCAAAACACAGGTGCAATCTTAGTCTCCTATCTTCCCATTTGGTCTTCTAGACATCTTCTACAGTGCTCAAAGCATACGTTGTCTGCTCTCTTGAGATCAACTCTCCAACGATGAATAACTGTAGCAATATTTGTTTGTATTTGCCTAGCAACTCCACGAAATGTAATACATATCCTCATGTACTCCAACAATGCGACCTCGTTCAAAATCGCTTATCTACCGATAATTTGATTGTTTTCGATATCTTGGTGTTTTAATACAATAATTCACAGGTATAGACTGTTGTGACAGTCGAATAACTGAAGTAAATTGATCTGAAATAAAGAAAAGAAAAGTAAGTATTTTCGTTGGATTTAAGCAAAAAGCGACAAATATTTATTGTTTTCTTGTTAAGTTTTTCAATAATTTTTCATTTCCAACACCATGATATATAAACTTTTATGGGGTGATTTTTTTGTATAACATTATATATGAGAAATACGAAACATTTTATTCAATATTTATATCAGAAGAAAAATTAATGTCTAAAAAATATGTTTCAATATTTGAACCAATAAACCCAGCATATATCCAAAACCGCTGCATTTACCAACTAACTTATGTTGCTCCTCCTGGTGAGTGCGTATACGTTTTATATGTGAATATGTTGATTGAAAGTTCTAGTTTGAACTGAAGAAGTTGTAATTTGTTAGATCTACCAATAATCTGATCATACAGCATGTCCCTCGAAAAGCTTTATTTCTGTGCACTGGCGTTTTAATTTCCCTTTTAAAATATTTCTAATCAGTAGCATATTCATTGACTTTGTTCAGAATAATTCTAATATTTCTATAAATTGTAAATATTTTTGCCACCTTGTTTAATGACATTGGAAGCGGACCAAATCCTCCAATTTAAAATTGTCACCTCCTAAACACTTTCCTGGAAGTAGATCATCACAGGCCAGCACAAAGTATCTTCAATAAAGACAGTATTGTCTTTTTGTTCGCAATTTCTAGACTTAGTTTATACCTAGCATTTTATATAGTTTCCTTTGAATGGTGTCAGGACATTTTACAATTTTCGATTGAATATTTGCGATGATTTATTTTCTGTTGTTCTTCCAGTTGTTTACACTTTTACCAAATATTTTAGAACATTATCAAGGTGGGTATATTTCTAGTTTTTATCTGTACTAAAGTAATTCATTGCCTTGAGATATTCCAGCATTATTAGTTTGTGATTCAACACTGTATCAATCTTTCACCCTTCACAAAAGTATTATTTTTTGCTTTGTTAAATTTTCTAATTAATATAACAGAGTGTATACATCTCCACAATTCTAACTCAACGTCAAGACTGAAAACTTGGAGTAAACAAAATTCATGACTGATGATTTTCACATATCTCACGAAAATTCTTAGTAGTACGAAAAGAAGTAGCAATGATAATAATATTTACATGTCTAATAGAAAATAGAAAAGAAAAACTGTTGTTTTGCTTTCTCAAATGCCATTTTACACCATTCCTAATTTCTATAGTTGCACAGCTTCAGCAAATTCTGATCTTAATTAACTAGCTCACAATGATTGCTACACCTTATTACTGCATCAGTTGATAGTTATTCAGCCAAAATTATCTTTGTGTGGTATCAATGAAGAGCAATCTATTAATTAATATCACATGCGTGGATTGCTATTTAACATTCTAAGAAGTCATATTTGTAAGGTCATTTTGATACTAGGCTCATGGCTCATACCATGCAGCCCATTGAAAGCTTCCAAAGAGATCATCGTTATGTAGTTTTCAAAATATAAATGTGTACTTATCCAGCTTGTTACGATAAAAGTAATAATCACGTTATTTGGTTTATTGCAAATAACAGGTTTTCTTACTACTTATAATTGATTATTCTGTACTATTATATATACATACATCATATGTACAAGTAAGCGGTGGTTTCTACGAGTTTAGTAGAAGCAAATCCGATATTTTTATAGCGCACATGGAAGGAATAACACTGGTAACACCGTTAATAGCAAGAGTTTTATTGACTATTATAATATTATAAATAAAATTATAATTTTCAGTACATTTCTCACTTCATTTGGTAACATGCAAATGTTAAATGACATTTTATAATATTAAACGAATTATACAAACTGTATTTTTATATAACATAGTTGTTTCTAGTTGCTTATTTTCCTTGCAAAATCTATGCATGCAAATATTTGTAAGTTGCAGTGTACAATTCTAGATATATGTATATACATAAATATATTCTACGTAGTAATGAAGGTCACACGTGTGACACATGAATTTTTCAAGTTCCTTCTGCCAAAGTAACATATTTATCTACATACGTACATAAATTAATAGTAACAGTGGCACACCAGAAACATTAAAGGGAGTAGTAATTTTATACTCATAATTGGAACGTGATGTTAACTACGACTTGATCTCGTGAAAGCTATTATGGTCTCTGATAGAATTTTGCGTACAAAATGAAATTAGTGTTGTGAAATATATCAGCATATCTGGGTAGTAAATAACATTTACTTGTTCGATTTGTCGAGGTAAGTAAATATTTTGCGTTAGTATAGTATTGAAGTGAGAAAAGCAATAAATGCATTTTATTTTTATCAGTAAAAAATGTTCCTGCAGTGGGAAAGTTTAAGCAAACTTGGAGCAATTTGAGCAATAGACCTTAAAATAGTTATATTTTACTGAATACGGTAGAATGTCATTCACAACCACAAAATTTTGAATAATATACGATTTCAAAATTGGAGCATTCATATCTAAATTAATTTCTTACAATTAGTATTTTATCATTCCTATTTGGTTTACATATAAGTATAAGACCGATGATATGATATGAAGTAATTATTGTCCTATAGTTGGGATTATAACTTAACATAACAATGAGACAATAAAAATATGTATGTACATATATGTTTATCAAAATATAAAACATGTATTGAACAACAAAACAATTTATAATACATATATATTCTGTTAACTGTAACTGTAATTTCAATATTTAAAAACTAAAATTTTTAAGCGGTCATACCTAAATACATTTTCAATATACTTTTAGAGAAAATGTATGGAAATTGATCGATTACTTGTATTAGGACATTTCCTGATTTGAAAAGACGTCATATGTAAAAGTATATTGCTTTAATATCAGTCACTCAAGCATATTATACATATATACACATAATTTCCTAACATTAGAAAAGTGTAAACAGGAAGAAAATGTGAAAGATTTCAAATTAAATGTAAAAACATATGGACTATTCTGACGAAGAAATTTTTAATAAAACCCGTGAAAAATTAATTGAGCAAATTTAAGATTAGAGATAATGGGGGGTGGAGAGAGTGATTGGCGTGGTTTAGGAAGAAACTAGGAACAATAGTAGAGAATGGATTGTGGATATTTGCATTGCAAATGATCTAGTGATGTCAAATACAAAATTCAAATACAAATAAATACACAAAGTTACGAAAAACTGGAGGAGAGAGGGGACTGATTGACTATTTCCTGATACGCAGAGGTTGGCAACGATCATTATTTCAAGAAAATGAAACACAGAGAAGGAGAAAAGGCGAAAATAAGAAAATAAAAAGCTATAACCTGAATGATAGTAAATACAAAATACAATCAACAATCATTGAACGAGCGATTTAAGAACCAACGGAAGCATAGGCGGAATTCATATTATCAGCGGCAGAAGGGCTTTAAGAAAGTGAAAGAGTAACAAATAAAAAGCTCTAAAAATCATAACGAATTGGTGATATGACATTGGAAATGATCGGAGAGATGAGAAAAGGAGAGGAAGAGGAATGCATTAAAGAAGTTGCTGAATTACACCATAGGAAAAAGAAAACACCAAAAAATTAAGCAGCAGTATAATTTTTCAGAATGTGCAAACTTTATAACACAACAGGCAATAGAGAAAACGTTAAAGAGAAACAAACAATTGCACATACGTTTCCTAGACTTAGAGAAAGTCTTCGATAGGAAAGGGAGAAAGGACGTCTGTGAGGGTCTACGAGAAAAATAAATACAACAAGACATAATTAATATAATAAAAACCATGTATAAGCAAACAGTAAATATAGTTCGAACACAAAATGAAGGATCATTGGAATTTGACTCAAAGGCGGGTTTGATGTAAGGATGCGTACTTCTCTGCTGTTTTCTATTGTAATGTAATGAATGGTGCTATAAAAAGCCTAGATGTGAATGAAACGCTTCTATGTGGATTATTAAATGAATAAGTGAAGGAAATAGATATGGAAATAAACACCCAAGCAACAAGAAACCATGACGGTCACAATAAACGATGAAAGAACACATAGTATCATGCTGGACAAACATAAGATAGAAAAAGTTACGAGTATAAAAAATTGAGGAACAGCAATAGAAGAAAATTAATATAATAATAGTGTAGGTTCTTGGCCGATGAGAAATGTGCAGAAAAAATTTCTCTGAGTGAGCAGTCAGTATATTTTCTAATTAACCTTCCTATACTCACGTCAAAATGAAAGACGTATACTATACTATATAAGTCGGTCTCACAGACCGTATGTGTGAGTATAAGAAGGTTAATTAAAAGCCCAGGAATAAAAACATGTGACAAACGTTTCGAGCTGTATTATCCTCATTCTCAGTGCGTAAAAGCCGATGACGTGAGACGAATCCCATTATCACATCACGTTGCTATTCAACTCCCCAATGAAACTGTTAGAAAACTTCCTTAAAAGTAATCACAATAACCTTCTATTTGAAAATTATTTCATATGAATTTTTTCAAAATTAAAACCCCAAATCTCCCAGTCGTATGAACATTAATAAAATTTAATTAATTTATATAACTAGAGACGATAAATAAATTGTACTATGCATTGTATTCAAAAATTGAAACATTCTGTTCTCATATAGCTGAAATCTGTTGGTTTCAAGAGCAAACGGATTATAATAGAACTATCTGTTTATTTATAAATGCTTTGTTTAAATATAAATAGTCAATGAGAGTACCATACTATACGTCTAGTTTATTACTACACATATTTATGTCTCTACAGTACGCCAAACCTTGTGTTTTGGCGCCTATGAGAAATTCGCATCTACGCTTGAAATATTTAATTCGCTTTCGTACTAAACAAGTAAATAAATTTTTATATCTGGTATCCATAGAACTATCTCTAATAATTATTGAATGATTAGAATTTTGTTTAATACTTTCATATTTCATAATCACTAGATATCACTGCCTACTGACGAAATGCGTTAAGAATCTTTCTAATCTGGCGTAGTATTCGAGAAATATTTGTTTTCAGCTTGTTATACATAGCATTTCGTTACTCTCGCATACTACACTTACCTACTATATTCTTTTACGACTTTAAATTTCTATTCTAATGTACATAAGTATTTTTATCAGAAAAGGTTATTAATAAGAATTGCTTTAGAAGTTAATTATTATAGATGGAGTCAAAAGTAACAAAGACTCACAGCATATACATACACATTGTTTGTCCAGGGAAAATGCGTGAAACGTTTAACCTCTTAATGTTAATATTTGCAAAGTATAATATGCCTAGCATAAGATAATATATTCATTTACTTTAAATACCTTTTTTGCAGAATATGCGCGAAATTAAAATCATTTTAAACTAAGCAGTGACATAGAAATTGCCACACCAAGAAAGGGCTGGAGTTTCTGAATCAAATTTGGTTGGAATATTCACTTATGTTATAGTAATAAATGATCAAAGTTTGGAAGGAAAATCTTTATTAGTTAGAAAAAAATTAATAATTATTGTTAATAATGTGTGGAGCGGCCTCTCTGATTTATACATTCATTTACACGTCGTGGCATTGATTGAATAAGGTGGTTTATTTCGTCTTAGGATATTGCGTCTCATACAAGTTGCACCTCATGTCTCAAAGCGTCCAAAGTCAAAGGAGGGCGCTGCAAATTTTGCAATCCTCTACCCATTATGTCGCACACATGTTCAATGGGTGAAAGATTTGGAGATCTTGGGGGCCAGGGCAAGAGATTAATCTGGACCTGTTCAAAGAAGTTCAGGGAAATCCTTGCTACATGAGGATATGCATTATCCTGCTGGAATAATGGATCTTCAAGCTCTTGTAAGTATGGCAGAAGATGTGCTTCAAACACGTCCGCAATATATCGTTGTGCTGTCATATTGCCTCAAATAAACACCAAGGGAGACCTGCTACCGTAGGTAATCCCACCCTAAACCATAACACCCACGGCGCGGTGTACGTGTCTCTCAACTGTAAATTGAAGATTCCGTCGTTCACCCCGTCTTCTTCTGACTCTCTTACAACCGTCGTGCATGCCTAAACAAAATCTAGATTCGTCGCTAAAGACAACACCACGCCATTCAATATTCCGATGAGATCTTTCATTGTACCACTGTAACCGTTGCTGACAATGTTCCGTAGTCAAAGGAAGCATAAGTTGCAGACGATATGACCATAACTCAAAACTTCGGATTGGTCGATAAACTGTTCTAAGGGTTACATAGTGTCCTTCTTCACCAAACCATTGGTCACTAATTGCCCGAATAGAGGAGAATCGATCTCTAAATGACAGTTATCTTAAGCGATGATCTTGATGTTCATTAGTTTTTCTTGAAACACCGGTTCCCCTTTTACGACGTTCCTGGCCATCTTCAAGCCATGCACGACACACTCGCATTACAGTAGACCGGTTTCGATTTACACGGTTAGCAATCTCCCCAAATGAAAAACCAGCTTCGCGCAAACCAATAATTCGACCTCTATCGAATTCGCTTGATTGATGGTAATTGACTCGTAACCGTACTATAGGCATGATCAAACAAGCAAAACACGCACACAACTAAATAACCATCGAAATAATGTTAATTAACACTGAAAATACAGACCGAAAAAGCTAGCAAAAAATTAATAATAACTCTCAAATGTGACGTTATTACATTACCACTTGATCTCAAAAGTTAATCAGTTATTATTTAATGGTAGCCCAACAAATCTACCAAGTTTCAACAAAAATATCCTACTCCTTCTTGGTGTTGCAATTTCTATGTCACTCAGTATATATACAAAGTTTCCATTGATGTTGTGGAAGAATAGAAAATGATAATACATTTACGATAAATATATAAACTACTTTTATCTAAACAATATTTACGGAATTGAAAAATGTTTAATCAAGTAAAAATTTCCATTGTGTACACGCAATAATGGTTAAACAGATACATTACATACAATGCGCAATATATGTAAATCTCTCTGCTAATAAATAAATAGTTTTTCATGAAGTTTCCATTAAATACAATTCTTATTCTAACTGGCATATTCCTTATAAAAACGTTTTGAGTTTTAAGTAAGTAGCTTTGCGGTAACAAAAAAAAGCCATTCTTGTAATTTAAAACTAAATAAAACCAAAATTGTGTTTATTCCGGCCAAATCAACCTCTGGAGCGGTATGTTAGGCAATACATATGTAGGTCTTGTCCAGAAAGGAATGGATCGGGAGATATACATTGCAAGTACGTGTTTTAGTCTTACAAGGGAACACCGGCAACACGCACACGCGTACAGCCCATTCCAAAAATATATATGATTCTTACATTTTTGTAAATATTTCAGAAATTATAACAGATATCTTCTTTTTAGAATATAATTTGAAGAATAGTCTCACGAATGACGGTTTTAGGTAGAAAACGGTGCTGCATAACAAATTGAGACAGTCAATAGTAATACGATGATAATAATAAAGCATTTTAAGCAAATTCTAATGTAAGTGCACATACTATGAAAAAAATTGGTATTCAAGAAGATCGAGGGAATTTAATTAGATATTTTTGCTATTGCTATGCTATTGCTTATTTTACGTCCAGTGCAAATTTACATTTCGGCAGAACATTGATTATGGGTTAACGATTGCAGTTTAATACAAGTCCTCTGATGCAGATCTATGTCGTAGTTCATAAGAATCACTGTATTAGAAAAATTCTAAGTTTTTAAAAAATCTAGAACCAAACACATCTATAGGTTGTACCACTGCTGTTGTTTTTTTGCTATATTTAATGTTCATAGTTTTATCTTTTGACACCCATTTCTCAAGTTTGCCATCACAATACCCACTTCCAGAATCAATCAAGAGAACACCGTTTGGTCCGATATTTGTAAAGAAAAAATTGTTAGTTAGGTTTTGCAACGATTTGAAGCTAGCTTTCCAAACCTATTTTCAAATTCCTGAAACACCAAAAATAATGGCAAAAGTAAGCATCCACCTGCAGAAATAGTTGCTAAAGTTGTATAAGTGTGTGTGGTGAGTGCAAAGATTGCATACTTTCAACGGTTTTCTAACCTTTTACTGCCAAAGTACGGCCGAAGTGTATTTCTAGATTAAATCCATTCTTATCGGCGTTGAATACGTTACTTCTGCCGATACTAGCGATATAGGTTTTGACTTCCTTAACCAAATTAACCAACCGTAGGCCTTCCATACCGACACGTACAGAACGAGTAATAAATTTTGTTATTTTGCGTGACCATTTGTCGTGTCCACTTTCTTCCATTCTTCATCAATGCTATTATTATTACTTTCTTCCCATCTATATAACTGAGGTAGCAATTTCATTTTTTTAATTATTTGTCACATTTTCGACACAACGTCGATGGTTTCATCACTTTTCCGGTATTCTACAGTTTTAATTTCGTAACCTAGGTCATTAGCACTACCACTAATATGGAATATTTTCAATAATTGTCTTCTTCATAGTTAGCTGTATCTTCCACAAATTGCGCTTCATGTCAATCTTCTGATTATTAAAACTCCAATCCTATTACGTATTCAAAAGAGAACATGTTTTCTTGTTGAGCACTTACGATCATATTTTTCAAGGCGTAAAGATCTTGATATATCAAACGGAACTTTGCGATGTTGGCTACTTGAAATGTTGCAAGTAACACTTTCAACAATTAGCTAAATAAGTCGCTGAAATTGCGTCAAATTATAAGCTTACACTGCACGAAAAAATGATTCCGATATATCATTTCAAGCATCTACCTTACATGTTATGTATATGCATTTCTATAAGGGTAGGTGTAATAGAATAATTCCTGTATTTTTAGTTTATTGATATCTACTGTAAGTACTTATAATTTAATCGATATTAATGATATTATATTTCTTTGAAAAGTTGTCGAAATAATTAATAATTTCAATTGTTCTAAGTAGATATTATATATTTAAAACAGCAATTATATACAAATACATAGCAACTATATCAAATGTGTAAAATCGCTGATGTTTATTATACAGACATTCTTTGAGCATAAAGTAAAACATGCATGATCTTTTTTGTGATTTTCACTTTTATTTGTGTTTATTGAATATCTTATTTCTATTTTATTTTATAATGACGTACTCTTTATTTCTATTTTATTCTGGTTGAAGTGTACACGATCTATGTATATTAATGCCCAATTTTGGTTATTAAACTGTTGGGCATAATAAAGATATTAATTTATTTATTAACTGCCTTACGTCAATCAATGGCAAGCAAAGCTTTATTATTGTTTTTTAATATCTTTACTATTAACCTTCCTATACTCACGTGAAAATATGAAACACGTATACTGTACTATATAAGTCGGTCTCACAGACCGTATGCGTGAGTATAGGAAGGTTAACTCACTAAATTTGTTATACAGATAGATCAGTAGACAGTAGGATCGACTTTATTTTTATTTTTTGCGAAAGTAGTTTGCGTCATCCTTGACTCTATGTAATTTACTTCAAATTATATTCTAAACAGAAAAAGATCTATTACAGTTTCCGAGATATTTACAAGAATATAAAAATCGTACAATTTTTTAAGGGGTGTACCCCGAAATCGGAGAATTGTTCTTATACCAAGGCATTCTTTCAGTCTGTACAGTTCCATCAAAATCTAAATGGGCGGGTTGGCAGTGTTCCCTTGTTAGTACAGCTCTTGAGACGATTGATTAGGCTATGATTACGCTATGTTTCTGGATAAATTGCTGAATGGAATGTTGGGTTGCGTTGGAATTTATTTCATATTTATTGGATGCAAGAATTACTGGAGGAAATATAACGACACAAAAATTTATCACAAATACTGAAGAATAACTTGCGGTTGGCCACCAGGTTTCATTTTGGAACAGTCTCTGTAATACATGTGAACAGGTAGAGTTACTTTGCAAATCCGAAATTTGTTGTCGCACGATGCGGACGACACGAGCCACATAATGACGGGATTTGTTTTCAAACGTTGCTGATATCGCAAAAGACGCCATACGTGAGATGTTTGTATGGTGTCAGTCTCGCTGCCTAAAGTCGAACAAGGATAAGATTAAACTGATTCAGTTTGGATATGCACGCTCAAGTCTTTTCGTGGTAAAATTAGTTTTTCCCCAGTATATGCTGCTGCCCTGATAGTACGTTGGGATAAAATTTAATCATAAGCCAATTATTGTGGATAGCAATATGAGTAGATGTTGATTTATCACCAGTTCTAGACCAGAGGTGTTTGTTCCAAAAAAATAGTTTTTTTACGATTCATGAATTTTAAAAATTATTTAATATTTGAAAAAATAAATTTAATATTTCAAAATAATATTTAATATTTGAAAATAACATTTAGAATTCTGGAATAAGTTTTATAATTGTGAGTAAAGATGTGATAAATATATTAGATTACAAAGATACTTCAAGATTAATACAAAAAACAGGTAGATGTTGAAAGTTGTTATTTATTATCAGAGGCTGAACTTGTGGGTTACCTTGAAAAATTGATAAACGAACAATATTTATTTACTAATTTTATTATCTAAATTAGAATCGATAAAATTATAAAAAAATTGATTAATAGTGAAATATTATTGTTTCTAACAATTCATATTTCTTATTTCTTGATATTAGTATTAGTAATTATTGGTATTAGTAAAGTGCAATGTTAAACACTGAACGCTTGGCTGGGTACTCTGTATTTATCGGCGTTTTTTGATAGTTTAAATTCATGTTATTAAGTTTATTTTTATTTCATAAGACAGTGCTTGAACTGCAGTTTTTTATGGTTAAATTGAATTTGTAGAGAGTGTTTTATGTGGCAAGTTTTTAGACTGAATACGTTATAATATTGCAAGTGGAAAATTTTTCTTTCCTTGCATCTTTTGTACACCTTGTTCTTGCTGTTGTCGTTGCTGCAGGCGGCCGGATTTGAATTTGCAGCGATTTAGAATTTATTTATTTAAAATTTCTACTGCAATATTGTCTCTCATCATCTCATCAATTATTGAACATGCCTGCACATAATTGTAAATGTTGTAATAAATCAATTGCAGAGAGCGATATCATTAAGTGTAGTGTTTGTGGAGGATTATTTAATATTGATTGCGTTGCTACCTCTTTATCGGATACAAGGATCTTAAGATCAAAATCAAATATTAGGTGGTATTGTAATGCATGTAACCATTTCGAGGGAAGCCTTGTCTCACTAACATCAACACTCTCAACTTTGGTTAACGAATTTCAACAACTTAAAGCGACGATTATGAGCAATACTTCGGCTGGTAATATTAACAATATTTGTTGTGAAGTCCAAGAGAATTTGCTTCATGAAATTAACGAAAGACAAATTAGATTAAAAAACTTTATATTATACAATGTACCTGAACCGGATAGTGATGTTAATGTAAATGATAACTCTTTTGTTTCGGGACTCGTCAAGAGTGTGTTGCCTTCGTCGTCTATCTCCATTAAAAACACCATAAGACTGGGGGTTTGAATAAAGTTTAAGATTTTATCTTTTTCTAACTTATTCCATACTCTTATCAAAAATTGCATTTACCATCAATTTCCAAAATCCAACTTCAAAATCATTTTTTACTTTTTGTCACAAAATTGAACATATGGTCTTATAAAATCTCTTTGAGTAAATTCAATTCCTCTATGTACCTAAGTTTTAGTGTTTTATAATGCACCATATAATTTTTCTTGTCATGGAAATCGCAAATAAGTTTATTTACTTCACTAGCATAAAGGTAACTGATTTGTGAATTATCATCACTAGACTTAGCATATCTATTAAAACATTGAGATATTCCACCTCTAATATCATTCTCGAAGAATATATACATTTCATAATCAAGTGATAAATCCAATTCCCCTTTAGTATATTTCAGCATACAATCCCAAGCAAGTTCTGGTGTTGTAAAATACCAAGTAGGATTTAATTTATATTTCTGCAAACAAAAATCCCTAAAATTTTCAAATATATCAGCCAATAATGAAACATCCATTCTCAAATATAAATCATGCCATTCTCCAATATTTTTATATTAAAATATTTCCAAACCTCCAAACCATGTTTATAATCCGTTTGATATAAATGTTCCTTAGTTAATGATGAATATTCAAATTTATCATATGAATCAATATATTCATACGGATAAATACATTTCCCTATTACTTTTACATTCTCTTTTCTAAATATAATATCTAAATCAACTTTTGTAAAATATTTATTTACTAGACCGACTTGACCGACATCTTCATTAAATACCATAATACTAAATGAAGTATATTTATCTTTAGTTTTTGGAATAACTCTTATATTTCTACTATACAATCCCAATTTTTTTATAAATAGATGACAGTCATAATTGTTTAAGTTGTGGGAGAATATAGGAATAAATAATGGTTGTTTTAACTTTAAATTGCATTTATTACAAGCAGCGCCTCTGTATCTACCAGTATAATGATCATGATCTTGAACATTTTTATTATTGTCTGTAAATTTACAATTACACACATAACATCGTTCTGCACCTTTAAATTCATTTTTATTAAAATTTGAAAATTTTTTTCTTTCTTTAATGATATATGTTATTTTTACCCCATTTAATTATATCTTCTAATGTTTTGCAATATTTTCATCACTTCTATGTATATGTAGTGGGTTTTCTATATCATCATTTCTGCTTTTAATATAAAATCCATAACTAATGGGTTTGTGAATTTGTTCCTTTTTGGTATACGATTCTTTTCGGTTTGGATCACATCCTTGAATTGAAAGTAATAAAGCTTCAAAATCGGAATATATAACATGGGTGTCTAACCATTTATTGATCATTTTTAAATTTTATTTTTGGTTCAATTGTTTGAATCGTTGGATTATTTAAATATTTTACATGTGTTTTAAAATCTAATACATTTTTAAATACTATTTTACATTTATCGCGAGCATAATAAGTATTACATTTTTCATGTGTATGATTTAATAATTCAGTTTTACTTTTTATTTTACAGTTTTTACAAATATAGACAAAATCTGAATAATTACATGATTCGCTAATATGCTTATTTTTTTCATCTATATTTTTGGTTTTATATTGTTTACATTCGGAGCACTTGTATTAGATATAAGGCATGTTTGGTGATTATACTTCAGTTGTATTACATATTAATTTATGATTATTTCAACATTTAGATTTCTGCCAATTGTCCTAACGTCTTTCAAATTCATCATCCGTTTATTTAAAAAAAATTATTAATATTTCAAATCGGAATGAATTAGTCGAAACATATTTGGTCTAAATTATGTTGTATCGGAAATAAATATATTACTGGAAATAATAAATGTATTTGTGCGAACTACAAACTATTGTAAAATCAATGGCAATTATAAATTTATCAAAATATAGAAAAGAATCTGATTTATTTGAGTGTATTGATAAACGAAAAGAACTAATGAATGAATGAAACCAAAATGTTGACAGATTTATTTCCCTTTGATGATGATATATATGTGAAAAATAAAACACAAAAATATAAAGGTAAATGCAATATCTGTAATAAATATTTTACTGGGAGACAAATAAGATATCATAAATTTAAACAAAACCCTTATTTAGATTTAATTTCATTGAACAAAATTACCAAACTTTATTCAAAAATAAATCTTTCTTATAGGATCTTTTTATAACAAAAAATTATACTTTTGATAAATTAATTGATATTTTTAATTCTGTTCCTGAAGAACAAGTTGAACTTAAAAATCAATATTATCTTTGGTTAATAAATACAAGTACTGATTTTAAGTCAAAATTTATTTTTTAAATTAATACATAATAATAAAACCATGAAATATTTGAAAACAATTTATAATAAATTTATTAAAAGATTAATAAAATATATACAATGGAAATTGTATGGATATGATAGTTATTTGGAGTTCAACTGTGATCTATTAATTCTAAGAAAATATTAGAGGTGAAAATAATTTTATTTGGAGAATCAACAGTCACGGTTCCCTGACAAATGTTGCCGTTCCAATTGAAAATATAAATTCAAATAATCTTGTAATTGAACTATCATTAACAGATAATAATCAACTAATAGATTTGAAAAACGAATTATATATTTATTTAATAATATTTTATGAAGTGTAACTATAGTTATAGAAGATCTTTCCGATATAAATGTCATTATTATGATTATTTTCTTCATTAACCTTCCTATACTCACGTCAAAATGAAAGACGTATACTATACTATATAAATCGGTCTCACAAACCGTATGCGTGAGTATAGGAAGGTTAAATGTTTTACAACAATATACTGAATTATTTGAAATTTCTCTTAAATCATCTGCATCAATAACAAGAGAATTTCATTTTGAAACAAATACATGTTTACAATTGGATCATGTAAATTTATATTTATCAATTACCAATCCAACATCAAAAGATTATATTTAAGAAATTATAAATAATATATCTGTTAAATTAAGAGTTTTTAAAGAAAAAGATCATGCTGATATAATTGAAGAATCAATCGGTTATGTTGGTACATTTTTCTTAATTAATTCATTCACCAGAAGAAGAAATAGGTGATATAGAAGATAATAAAGATGATTATAAAAATATTGATGAAATTCTAATTGGAGGAATTGATATTAGAATTCCAATAAGTATATATTGGCCAAATTTTCTTAACCAAATATAGTTCATTATGAATTAATTGTATTCAGAATTGATTTTTATTCTCAATCCCAAATACTAGTTAATGAACTTTCTGAAAGTATTAAAGTTAATGGAATATTTGTATGTAATTCTTATCAAATGGATATGAAAGCAATTGAATTATCCGAAAAAGATAAAACATTAAATAAAAATTACAAAATTACATACTTTGCCAGAAACAGAATATTCAACATTAATGGAGCAAGCATTGTCAAATGAAACAACATTAGCCAAAAATATTAATTTACCTTCTCCATATGCCTGTAATCTTTATTATGTGTTTTATGATGAGAAAACAGGATCATTTAGTCCAGATCCTGACGTCTATACAACAAATCATAAAATAACAGCAAATGGACAAACATATCTATTCTCAAATAATAAGGCATTCCTAACAAAAAGAAATCATATTATTCAGCAATAGTATGATGATTTTCTAAACAATGCTAATGGTTCATATATAACAAAAACAAAATGGGTAAATAATTTTAGTATATATTCTGCAGCAACTTACGGATTAATTCAAACACAGGGATTAATATTAAAACTTATATTGAACGAGGGGTTCACTTCTAATGATATCAAGATTCTTGTTATTACCCAGGTTAAAGATGTTTAATTATATAATAAATGAAGGAACATGGAATAATATTTTATGGTATCAATTTTAACGGAAAGTTATTAAACAAAGTTTATCATATATTAATATTCAATAGTGATAATAATAATCAAATAAAATATTCAAATTATAATAATTTATATTCTAGACTATATGTTCACAATTTATATTCTATATTTCATGTTAATAAACAAACAAATGTTTCTAAGTAGCATGTATATGTACATGGAAATGTTTGTCTTGTTAAAATTAATATAAATAAAAAATTCTAAATATATTTATTTGGAAATGAAGTAAATTATTATTATAATTATTTAGTAAATTTATCATCAAATGAATATTATACAATATTTAATAAAAATGGTATTTTAAATAACGGTTATGCTGGTGATATAAATAGAAATGTAATCATTTATAAAAATATTATTATCAATGAAAATTCGAATTGAATATTTTAGTAGTGATTTGCCATCTGCACCATATATTTATCATACATCAAAACCAAATGAAATAATAGATAACATTAAGTTACAAAATTCAAAAATTTTGAAAAGAATATTAGATGACATTATTAGAGTAGACGAAAGCAGAAAATTGATTAAAGGACTAAAATCATATAAATATAACAACTTTAAACCAATAATAAACGAATTAAAAAATTATAAAACAGTATTAGAAAATTATTATAAAATGAATATTAAATTATCAATAGCAAAACTAAAAAAAAAGATTAGAGAAAAATTAGAAGGATGTGTAAAAGACTTGAAATATTATAGAATGAAATTGAGTAATTACATTACTAAATAATACATTAAAAGTAAAACGAAAAATTATAGTTTCAAAATATTAAAAATCAAATAAACAATAATGATATGTAATATTTCTAAGACTATAAAAATTAGTAAACTTGTTATAAATAACGATTTCATTTTTTATTTTCCATATACAATTGATTAATTTTTAAATCTGCATCATTCAATAATTTATTTGTCATCATTTATTGATGATTGAAAAAGTATTTGACAAACGTCTTTTTCTCTTTGTTTGTCAACATATCTAGTGATCAGTTGTTTATTTAATAAATTATTGATTTTGTCTTCATCATAATGATTGACATCTTTTAATTCGTTTTCTAGCACATTAATTTCATCTTCTTTATATTCAATTTCTTCATCTATTTTCTTAATTGTATCAACTGCTGCAATTCCCAATTCTTTTAAAACTCTGTTTTCAGTATATAATTGCTCTGATGCTTTTCATTTTGAACCAATAGATAATTTACTAAATTCAATACAATGAGCTTTAATTTTATTTTGTATAATTCTTAATTGGTTTTTATCTGTAATATCAATCAATGACATTATTTACTAAGGGACTTATCATCAAAATTTTGAACATCTGATGTGCTTTGATCGTTTCGAAATCTCTTTGTATTCTTTTGCGTTTTTTTGCGGACAAATGCGGACGAATGCAATCCGAATCCACTTGAATTTATATTCGATTGCGAAATTTGTTTTATAATAATTTTTGCCATCATTTATCGCAGTCCATTGATTTTTCGTATGTATTATATTTTTTAATAACTTTGCTAGTGATTTATTTATTGAAATACTTGAATTACTCGACTTTGGTAAATGTGTATAATCCTTAACACTAACACTACTCATATTTATTATAAATATATTATTATATATTTAATTGTTAATAAATACTAATTAATATTAATTATTACTAATAGTGGTCGACCAAAGAAAAATTTATAATAATGATAAACGTCAAAGACTTGGCGATAAATCGCGAATAAATTTTGGATTGAGATCATTGATTGAAAGAATAATAGGTGGTGAATTATTATCGCAAACAAAAAGAATAGTAATTATAGGTCCATCTGGATCTGGCAAGTCAACAGTTGCTCAAGAAATAATATTCGGTATGGTAAGGAAATCTATTACAAGAATAAATTATTGTTTACGTAATGGAAACGAATTAGAAAAATATATTCATGCAATTAAAGCATTATGTAAAGAATCTTTTATTTATTTTGATATATATAGAAACGAAAAAGAAAGTATTCTAAATGAATTAAGAACACAGAGTCTGAATATATTTGATGATGGACATAAGAAAACTGGTATAGCAGATTTGGCAGCAAAATTATTTACAGACGGAAGACATAAGCAGCGACACGTAATATACATTCAACAAACTGTTACATTTATACCAGCTGGAATGAAATCAAGTTATAGTGAAATAATTATTCATAAAAGTGTAATAAGTAATAAGTCATTTAGAAAATTATATTACTCTTGACGATCAGTTCATCAAAAACCGGTCTAGCACGTCGACAATTTAGTACGCCATTTGAACATCGTGCAACATCAACTATGTTCGTGTTATTTGGATGATGCTTTTCTAACATAGTAAAATAAATTTTTAAGTTCTTCTCCTTCGCCTAGCAAAAGAACCAAACCTTCAAAAATATATTTTACGTGCCACCTGCAATATGGCTCGTTTCTTTTTCTTAGCCACTGAACACCGTATATTTTAAAAAGTTTTGCGACAGGTACGTTGAAACGCCATTTTGGCGTTGTCTAGGTTTTCGTCTTTGGCACATTCTACCATAAACGGTAATGTTTCTAAAATATTATAAATAAAGTTTAAGTAAAAATAAAGAAGCCATTACTTACTGTTGAACCACTTCGAATTGCAATTCACTTTTGTGTGACCAACGATAACTAACAACGACAGCTTATTACAATTTAAGGGTATTCGGTTGTCTACTAGTTTTCATCGTTACACAAGGAATCGACCGAACACATAAAGTTATCCTGAAATTGTATACCTGTCCGTAACTTGCTATAATTTGGTATACGGGATTTATTGTTAGCAAATTACGGACAGGTATACATTTTCAGGATAACTTTATGCGTTTGGCTAATTCCTTATGTAATGATGAAAATTAGTAGACAGCCGAATAACATTGGAAATTGAATAAAGGTTCTTGCGAATACACGTATTTTGCTCATTATATTACCCTCGAATTGTAATAAATAGGAAAAAATATGACGAGTGTCGAAAAAATAATAAAGAAGACCAGGGGGCTGGATCCAGCGTCTACGAAGCCTAATGCTAACCCCTCGGCCACCGTCACTTCTTCCTAAAGATTGCAACGCACTGGTATATATACAACAATAAAACTTCTCATCAATTTCTTGATAACGCTTGAATAGTACGCCTTAGTATTTGCACATTATGTTGTCCTAGTGGACTACTAAAAGTGTACAAAGTTTGAAGAGCATCCGTGTCCCAAAAGTTATGGCCTCCCTTGTAAGATGGCAGAGTTCAGAGCGTTATCCACTGAACTTAAAATGGAATTGAAGTTCCATGAGCAGAAGACCACGACGACTTTAGATTTTTTCATTTGTATTAAGATATTTGGACTTTTTCGTACGTGTACTCTCAACTAGCTAGATAATAATTAATTTCCCTATTTGGCGTCAAAATATTCTTAATAAGCTCGATGCTATGAACGATTAAAATCGGCGCTTGCGTCTAACAAACAACATGCAGTAAAGTTTTTAATTTATTGACTAATTGAAACCGAAGAATCTGCCATATTTGCCCTTATAAAACGAATTAATGGTGAAATTCATATGCCATATATGTAATACTCCCATTTGTCTCTAATGTATAAAGTATCTGTTTCTATGATGCTTTTGTTTGTATTATAATTAATTTTTGCTTAGGCTTTATGTATTATGAGCTTGACCTTCTGATGTCACTGTAAAAATAACACTAGCTGTTGTTCTAGTTTAGGTTTCAATTGAACATAACATTGTGCTTTTAACAATAGTTTCTTTTTTTTATAAATGTATATAGGTGTATATATATAAATATTTCGTGACATTTTTATACTTATCTTATATGATAGATCTCTACCACTAATAGGTCAATAAAACAAGGCTGGTTCGAACGATAGTTATATTTTCAGAACGTTTACGAACGTTTTCGGAACACCTTCTTTTTTCATAAAGAGCTGTTTGTTTATAACTTTGTTACATATTATTATATTATGGGAACTAATCTTTTTGAATGGGAAAAACCATGATTTATGTGCTGTACATGAACCTTCAATGAATACCGCATTGAGCACTGTACAACAGATCACACAGGCATCAACTAGCGCTCAGCACTTGATGTTGATTACCATGTTCATGTTCACATTTGAACGTTGTCGGCTTGTTACTAAAGATGATAAACTAAATTCTCGAAACACGTAACTGGATTTTTACCAAACTTGATCTGGCAAGGATTATTTTCTTTTATTAATTTTCTACTATGAATTACAATGTTATATAGCTAACTGCATGCATTCTTACGGTGTTCACTTTGGTGAAACAATAAATTGGTTACAAATCCTTATTGTTGATCAACAGCAATTAAGTTGACTTTGTTACGTTATGTAAAGCAAAATCGCAAGAAACCATGATCCTTAAAGTTTAATTTGGTACTTTGTTTAGTGAATGTATTTATTAACGAGATTAGACGTGTAACAATTATTAACATTGCATCTTTCGTATAAACGCTCCTTGATACGCATAACCACACAACAGAATTAATTTTTACATCGTCACCTAACGAACGAAAATTAATAAACAGTTAGGTTTGTTAAAGAACTTGTAATTATCAGCATGGCGACATCTGCTCATTAATAATTCATTTTAGATACGCATAACATTCTCGTTTCTGCTGCTGACAATTGATTAATGGGCATTATTTAGAACTTCTTGGATCTCGTAATTTAGTTACGAACAGGACATCACATGATTCCAATAATGTTAGTTTGTTAAATGAGCTATTTGTTGGCAGCAAACAAAATCGTGTCGGACATTAAAATTCAAATGAATGGAAAAGTTTAACCATTAATTTATGTGTATGGCTTGTGGAATCACGACAATTCTGTAAGTTATATTATTATATCTATCGTTCGAAAAGAATTTGCGTTTGAGGAAGACGTTTCGCTTAATTTTATAATCGTAAAAGTACACCCCAAATTCTTGTGCACAAGAGGCTGATAATAAGTACGCTTTCGCTTTGATAATAATGATAATGAAAATACAAAATTGTTTGGTCGACGTTGTTTTGTAACAGGTAATATCGTAAAATGAATTCCATATACATAGCAACATTCTAATTTTAACGTAGTAGGGGATTAACAATATACGTACAAAATTAGTGCAAAATATCTGATATCTTGATAATGATTGTGATGATGATAATTTAAAAACTTACACGTATACCGAATGCATGATCATTCATCATCAACATAAGCTTACTGTAAATGTATATATATATATATATATATATATATATGTATATATATACGTACATATTTGTATATACACTATCGCTCAGAAATATTTTGGCACCCCAAATTTCAGGCTAAATCATTAAATATTTAAATAGAAATATCTTTGCAATTAATTTTAACAATATTTCCGGAGTTAGTCGAATTTTTTACATAATAACTCGATGCAATTCAAATCCGGTCTTTGCGATAGTCATTTGAAGATTGCTGGTGTCCCTCCTCTTCCAACTGTTCTAAATACTGCTTACATAATTTTGAAGTCTGTTTTGGATTATTGTCTTATTGAAATATAAAATTCTGACCCAACATTCGTACATTGGAGAATATTGCATTTTCCTCAAGGCTACTCTTTTATCATTACGCCTTCAATTTTTACATCACCTGGGGTCAGCAAAACGACGCCAAATCATTATCGAACCCCCGCCGTATTTTCCGATAGGGACTGCATTGTTCTAGTGCATGTTCATCTACAGATCTTCTTACAAACACTCATTTTCGCGAATCGAAAATGTCGAATTAGTCGGTCCACAATACGTTACTGCAATCTTCTACCATTTAATTTCGATGTTCACGTCACATGCCCATTGTATCTCTTTTTCTTATTAATTTGGTTTCCGCATCGCAATTCATCCGTAAATGTCGGCTTTTTACAGACGGCGTTTAGCCGTGGAGTATTGATTTCTGCGGGGATTTCTGAAGCTGTTTCTATTCTATATCGCTTGCTGCACACCACAATTGCAATATCTTGAGCTGATGTTGTCGCCCTTGGTCTACCACTTTTTACTTTATTTACGAAACTGCTACTTTCACGATATTTTTTATGTTATAATCAGCAGTAAGTAGCAATTTGACGATTGCTTATGCCTGAATTATGTTTTGCTACTATCAGAGCAGGTGCCTCAACACTAATTTCCTTACTTTTCAGAATATTTTGAATTTTTTAATGAAATGATAAATACTATTGTTTAAAGATATGGTCGCTACTAGTATGAAACGATAACTAATCGTAATTTAAAAATATTACTTCAAATGGTTTTACCAACATTTTTCCTGGAATTTATAGGAATACGCTCTTTATTGTCACTACTATTTGCGCCTTTATGACGATATTACCTTCCATACGGATAAAAGAAGTAAATACACTCGAACCTCGTAAAGTGTCACTTTCCAAAATGTCGCTTTATCTGATCCTCAATCGTTTCGAGACTCGTTTTCCCTGCCACGTGCTCGGCAAGGCAGGACCGTATCGTACATACATAGTTTCAAATTGACATCCACACTGACAAGGACTATTGACTTTCATTCCATCTTTCGTAGCATTAATCTTCACTACCACACTTTATAGCGAGTTTATAAATATATACAATGTACATAGTGATGACAACTTCACTAAATGCTATGAAATCAAATTGTGTAGATCAAAAGTTTTTAAATCGTGTTTTTTGAGGTTCAATTTCTGATACTATTTAATTTAAAACTTCAATTTAGCAGCTTAGATCCAATAGGAACTGACTGGGCACGGTTGTACGCTGCATCTTAAGGGGAAGAAGAAGATTTCCCTTTGGTGGCGCTCTACTAAAGTCAAGTAAAACCAAAATAGTTGCCTTGCCCACATCACTAGCGCGAAGTACGCCATCCACAATATGAGTAATAGCCGAGAGCTGCTATAACCAGGTCTAATGTGTATGTAGGCCGTCGTAACTTATTTCGAAATTACCGCTGTTTGCCCAGACTAGTCCTCAGCCCTAAATGAAGAATATAGCAGTGTGTCATAAATTTTCGCAAATAAACAAACATAAGTTGTTAGAAAATGAAGTATGGGATAGAATATGACTAACTGAAGAGCAAATGATTAAAAGTCAAAAAGACGCAAAATGAAATCAAAGTGACACACAACGAAAGGTGATTAAAGCTCGTTTTACATTATCATATTAAATTGTACGTAAAAATTGAATAATATTTTATAGTACAATATAAAACACTGTACTATTTTTCTGTGCAAAATCATTGTATGAAATTACAACCTGTTCCATTTTCATACTAAATGTTTTGACTTGCGCCTGCTCACTAGTCTGCATTGCACGTATTTCAATCTAACCTCATTTTCTTATGTTTACGTCTTATCCAGTCCTGTTACAGTATAAAATAAACGTGGGTTTATGCATTATACTGTGGTCGTGTGAGTAAATTTTATTGAGCGTTTTACTAAAAGTATTAGTGTTATTAGCTAAGCATAAAATTAATCATTTTGGAGGTTATAAGAAATATTTGTAAATATTGTGTTATACTGGGGTACAAATTTGAAACGAGGATGTAGCACGGCACAGAATCATAAGCAGAATTTTTGTGCAAGTTGATAATACATATGTAATAGCCCTAAGGAATGATGGAGTCTAGATTCATACAATAATCTTATACAAAAGACTGGTAAAGCGTTTTACATTGTAGTATAAAATAGTATTCAATTGTTTGGTACAATTTAATATGATAATGTAAAGCGGGTTTAAAGGCAAATAACTGCCACGACTAAAGGCCGGCTGCACTGTATGGACTAGCAAACATCTAATAAGAGTACCTAATGGGATACTGATTTCAACAAATAAACGAAACACGGTATGGCAAGAGAAATCTCGATTTCATTTACCAAACAGCGAATTGGCCAATACATTTATCAGGAAGATAAAGTGGTAGCGTACTACAAGTTGACGGTGCCCTCTTTATTCTTATAATTCTTCCTCATTTTTAATTTTATTGCCCTGGGTTATTTACATCTGTATATATAAAAATCGTGGTTTGTTGGAATGCTTAAAGCTGACTTAAAATGACTAGACCAAATTGGATACTTCTTTCTGCGGGTTTATTCGTAATTGCTACGCGAAGGTTTAGGAGAAAAGTCGAAAAAATTTTGGGCAAAACGAAGTTTGCCAAGTCACCTAGTGTGTACATAAATTTCAACCCTAACTCAACTAACGGGTAGTAATACTTCTACAAGGATATAGTTAAGATAAAATCGGTAAATGTGATGTAGAAGACTTGACAAATAGTATTTGAAAATTATAATGATTGTAGTTGACCTTGTAAGTATACACCTGTGTTATGAATATTCCCATTGTTTCTATCTGCTCCGATAGTTGGTTCATAATCCCAAGGCGTATTGTTTTCGAACTATTATTCACTGTATCTGTATGCATATATTAAAAGTAAATATTGAAATTAGAATTATCAGTGTAAATTTAATAGGATAACATTCCAGGTAAATAGCAAATAGTAACAACTCGTTATTTTTTATTTATATTACATCATAAATAAAAAAGTAAATATGTGTACACCTTATTTAGAGCCTAAATAGGTCTATCACATAAACAGTGCCCCGTGAAAGTTGTAGTTACGTAGACATACCCCTAGGGAATACATGCTAAATGAGATCAACTCAAAAGAAATTGAAAAGACCATAATAGGATAAAGATACTTAGTAATAAATACATAAACTATGGCGTCATGCTAGTAGTTAAAGGAGTTCTTTTTCATTTCAAATAGTCAATTTACTGCAGGGTTCAGTAAAACTACCTAACCAACTAAAGATGACCGCAGAAGAGTAGAAATGGGAATAATTGTCACAGGCAGATAAAAGCTTACATTATAAACAATTTCAGTTGTAAGCATGTAGGCAAACGAACAGCGTCCCTTTAGCGTAAGAATTCCCAAAACAAGTACAAATTTCCACTCGCCTAGCAAATCTGGATCGAAAATCGATTACGTTATAGGTACTTAACTTCACTACTTACCGCTTCAATAGGCCGTAGTAAGATCGAAGTAAATGGTTTCAATATGTTAGTTAAAAGAAAGGCCAGCATCAAGAGTTACATCTAGGTTATCAAAGGTTCCTACCAGTTAAACTTAGACAAAAGATATAAAACTTCTAAGTTGAAGTAACAGCAGCTTTCTTTCTCGGAAAGATAGAAGCTTTACACTTATATTTACACATAGGAGCTCCACTGCTTCAGCGTTCATAAATACGCAATTAATTGTTATGATATATATACAGTGATGGCAGAAATAATAAGAACGCTGCAGAAAAATGTGTTATCGTTGAATTACGAGTTTATAAGTGAACTAAGAAGATAGGTGAATGTTTGACACTGTGCTCTTGTCAACAAAGTTCATTAAAGGAAAGTTCATTTTAGGCCTAATACAAAATAATAGAAGTATAAAGTCATGTTACCAAAAATACCTGGCAGAAAATATAAGAATGCTGCACTGAAGGCGAGGAATAACCAACAAAAGAAAAAGGAAAATGATTCTTTTCGGTGTGTGTTCATCAGTACTTGGTGGCATGACCCTTATTTTCTGATAACTTCATTGCACCTTTTATTCATAGGAGCCACCAAACGCTCGCAAGTTGATTCTGGAATACTATACCACGCTTTTTGCACTTCCTCTCATAATTGATTTTTGTTGGTGATTTTTTCCTTTGGCAGGTGACTGTGCTGGCCAAGTCATAACAGACACCTTGTCATCCTTAAACCATTTTTTCACTACTTTAGACGCATGCTTCGGATCGCTGTCCTGTTAAAAAATTCATTCTAAAGGCGTATCTTCCTTCGCGTAGGGTAACATAACGTCATTCAGAATGTCTCGGTAAGTTTCCTTCGTCATGATTTCTTTAATCCAAAACCACAGACCAACACCATGGTGGGAGAACATTCCCGGATCATTATACTACCACCATCAAATTTTACGGTCGTATTTTTTGTGTATTTGGGGTCAAATGCTTCATTCGGAGGCCACCTGACAGAGGTTTTGCCGTCAGATCAGAATAAATTAATGTTAATTTCATCGTTCATGAGCACGTTCTGCCATTGTTTCTCTATCCGATCGCCCTCTACGTTTAAGTGCGTTTGGGCGAATGATACGCGAACCTAGATGTTCTTTCTGTCCAACAAGGGAACTTTTCTAGGAGTTCCAACATTCAAATTTACATCAATCAGTCTTTGCCTTATAGTTCTTGAGCTGACTGGTGCATTTTCTGCACCCTTAAGTTACGAAGAAGAAGCATAAGGAGCAGCTTTGCTTTTACGAATTAGCAAAGAGTCGAAGTTTGGGGTCGTTTCCTTTGGTCTGCCTCTAGTTTCTAATGCACAGATGGGTGTCACAGCTTGAAATACCATGCATTTCGACCGCTTTATCGATTTAGTGATCCACCCGATAGATTTTCCCTCATTACGGAGCGTTTCAATTAATTTTCTTTCTGCGTCAGTACAATACTTTGATCTACCCATCTTCACGGTCTGCAAACACGTTGAACACCACATTCGACAATCAAAAACACAAAACTGAACTTATTGACATGTAATTGTTTGTTCTGAATGATGAATAATCACGGGAGTGCAAGCGGAAAGGCACTAGCCTAGCGCAGACGCAATGATACATCACCCCATGCGACCTGAAAGCTCTGCTTATTATCTCTAAGGTTCGATAAACGCGCGTCTTGCTCGCTGAAAGAACGGTCTATATACAACGAACAAGACCCACGTTTGTTGAAAGAAGGTGATAGATCTGTACGGGTTTGATATGTATGACGGAGCAGACATATATCAAACTCGTATAGATATATCACCTTTTTTGACAAATGCATGTCTTGTTCGCTGTATACAGACTGCTCTTTCACCACAGAAGACGCGCATTTGTCGAACCTTAATTATCACCAAAGATATGTCAGAAGAAGAACATGTATAGAACATGTGTTTAAACAAGCATACAATTATAAAATACTAGATAAAAACTAATAATGTACATTACACAAAGCTTGAAAACGATCCATTCATTCAGACGGCTACGTGGGCGTAGAAGTGCAGTGCTAATAGTGCGTGGTACTGGATCGGCATCTTCAAACTTTTGCAGCTGCACACCTACGCCCCAAACAAACCAAACAATTTTAAACAAAGTTTCAGCAACAACAAGCTCATGACCACAATGTTTTTGAAATATAAGGGGCACTAGGTACTCATTGAATTTATGCAGCAAGAGCCAACAATCATTATTTTTGTTTGAAGTAAAAATAAGAAGAAGTCGATTAAAATCTTTTTATAGTATATTATAAAAATGTTCGAAAGCAATCGTCAGTATATTTAAGAATGATCAACACGTAAGATTTTATTGAATATCAAAAAATAAGTTTTACGAAAACTGCAACCGCGATCATCAGCTGCAGGAAACATAGTAAAGATTTATATAAAATTAGATCTAAAATTCAATTATCGAAGTTGAGAATTCTATTATACACCATCAATTCCAAGGAGTTACAAAATATAATAAATGAATTCAGCTAGAACATGTGTGATGAGAGCTTCTGTAGTATATAATACAGTCCAGGGCCACACTACATATTTGGAACACCCAATATTTGATAGTTTATTCATAACAAAGCAAAAGCCGCAGGTGTTGTCTTATTAATTTATAAAAAATATTATAATAATATGAGATATTTGTAAATATTAAATAAATATTTGATCCATAACTCACGTTTTTATGACGTCGTTAATTTTACAAGGCATACTGGCAAACGTAATTGTAGTTTTTATGTCACCGTCGTTTTCACACACATACATCCGGTATATTACTTCTTAACCTTCCTATACTCACGCATACGGTCTGTGAGACCGATTTATATAGTATAGTATACGTCTTTCATTTTGACGTGAGTATAGGAAGGTTAATCTTTGCTTCGTACAGTTCTTCCTTTCGTACACCTTACCTTTAAGCCGCTCCATATGTTTTTGATGGGATTGAAGCTCGGCCAATGTCTGGACAAACTTAAAAGAGGTATACGGTTTTTCAAAGAAACTTTTTGTCACATTGGATTGGACCTTCTACTAAATACAAAGGTTCCGTCTATACTAATTACGCTCAAAACCGTTCAACCTTTAAATTCGTGCACTTTGTGTGACATTCGCCATGTCGTCCGCAGACAAATTGAGATCGCTGCTTTAACACACAAAGCGAACTCTTGTCACTGAAGGAAACCTGTAAATTTTTTCTATTAAGTTACGTGTCTTTTTCCAGTCGTCGCCCTGTGAACTGTTGATATTCTCTTGAATTAGACAAGTAGATTTAATTTGTGCCGTTGTTGTGGTGTTTTAACAATTCTCGGGCCCATTAGACGATTTTTGTATAGTCAACAAGTAACTCTGTAGCTCTGGTCACCACTCTTGTGACTTATTCTAATAAAGTCGTTTTAATTGCTTTTACTGTAGCAAATCTATTATTTGTGGCCTGCCGAACTATTTGCTAGTACTAAATAATTACATCAAAAAACCGGAAAATCTTCATAAAAAATACACAAGCACACAATAATAAACAACATTGCAAATATTATATATATATATATATATATATATATATATATATAATATAAGTACATACGAAGCTTTCTGTGGAAATTTTACCAGCTGTTTCAACTAACTTTCTAATTTACCGTCATCACTACACTTATTTAAATATTATGCACTGCAATAATGCTAACATAAATAACAAATTCAAATTCTGACGTTTGCTTTTGAAATAACAAACATACCTGATAATTTCTATTATAGTATCCCCATATGAAATAATCTACATAAACATTTAACCATTTTTGTCATAAACGTATTCATGCTAATTATAGTTGAAACGATTAATTAATAAGACTAATGAAATGCTTAAATAACTCTAACTGTTTAACACACAAATACGTTTTGCTATTTTGGGACCATCATTTACCATTTTCCTATTAATCATGTTAAAATTAGAAGTGCGATATTCACGTCACACATTGAGTATTAATGCAAACAATATCTTAGGTACAAAACAAAAGTGAATTGTAGCAGTTCGATTCGCAATTATAATACGTCCTCCAACGAGGAGGATACTTCACGCCCGTTAGTCCGGATAAATAACAAAACTATCCTTGTCTTGCCTAAGCTTATTATATACATATCTGTAGCTAAATCATACTGCCTCTATTGTAGATAACGTTCTAGAACGGATATAGATAGACCCAACAAGGGGTCATTGCTATTTGTGCTCTATATAGTTTATTGTAGTATATTAATAATCACATGGTTAATTGCCATTAAATAATCTATCATTAATTACAATTCAATATATCAAACTTCATAGTAAATGTTGGGGTTTTGGATGTTCATGTTCAAATGACATTCGGTTTAGGTATTGGTTCTATTTATACTTTTCCCATACCACGCACGCCACCTTGCATTTAATTATCCTGCGTGTGTTAGCTTTTTTTAAGTCCAGCCAGAGACGTTTAATGAGAGAAAAAACTGTAACTAGAAATAAAATTATTAATAATTATAAAAAGCATTGATTAAAAGATAGAAAGCAATGTAACCATTTAAACACATACATTCAACACTTTCACATCACAAGGATTCCTAATTACCACTGGGTATAAAAAATCAAGGACACCTGGGCATCAACAATATAGACCTGTGTAACAACGTCACGCCATGATGAAGTGCTATCGATAGTCAATAGTAAACATCTAGTTATTTGGACAACGGAGAGATAATTTAGTAAATTTCCTGGTTTCGGAAAAAATGAAGGTATGTTTGGTTGACGACCGAAAAGCAATAACACGAAAAGTCATCGAAGTACGATTTTACTACGTGCGAAGGTGGATTGAAATAGAAGTTTCGACTATATTTAAACCCAAAGGGTTTTCAAAGAAGTAACCATTAAATAAACAGAGCTTCGCCGCACCGAGGAAAGAATTTAAGAGAGGATCAATAGCAAGAAACTCGTCGAATAGAAGAAATTACATACTGACAGACACAACACAATAGGTAATTATTTTAAATTTATGTCAAATATTTCTAAAATCTTGTAAATACAGTTTGTTATAATTCATGTTTTTATGATATCGTTAATGAAGCTAAAACCTGTGCATTCTTGTTAATATAATTATCTAAATTCTCAGTACATTATATTATACTAACGACCTGCTTGCTACCTTCGACCGCTTCGTATTTGTTGACATATGCTGATGATTTGAAGATGAAAACGAAATCGATGGAGCTTAACGCCAATTTTGAAAGTATCCAAGCTCCTAACTAGATGGCACTTACCCTGAACGCAACATTGAATGGTTCCGGGAATTGAGCAAGCGGTGAAGAAGATACAGTACCCTAGTACGTTGTGAAGCTTGTCAATAATGAAATTGATACCTCAGATATGCGTTTAAAATTAAACTTTCATGTTCTTCAGCTTGTCTTAAGAATTATGGACATATTCAGTATTCCAGCTGCTCAAACCAATATTGCTCATAGGGCATCAATAGTGCATTGTCCACGAAACGCATACATTATTTTCAGTGTCAGATTGATATCTATTTAGTTACGTCACGTCGTACATTTTCAATAATTATGTGTAGTTTGCCCTTTTGGATTCATTCTTTTGGGCGTTATTATTAGTTATATTAGTTAACTTTGCTAAAATATTTGACTTCTACAATTCCCTTTACTCCCAAGTTAGAAGTCTTATCTCTCTCGACCAGGATGGATTCATGACTAAACGATCTACTACTTCTAATTTGACGATCATAACTCAATTTCTTTCACACAATTTGGATAAAAATAAACAAGTTGACGTCATATATACCGATCTGTCTAAAGCGTTTGACAGAATAGATCACGCATTGCTTCTTATGAAACTAGACATGATGGGCTTTTCCAACAAGCTAATAGCATTTTTCAAGTCCTATTTATCTAGTCGAAGACATTATGTTGCTTTCAAATGTCACTTTTCTGATGATTTCTCTCCTTCATCTGGAGTACCTCAAGATACTAACTTGGGTCCTATTCTATTCTTAATCTTTGTAAATGACCAATGTAACAGAATCAGCTGTCCTAAGTTATTATTTGCAGATGACCTTAAACTATTTGTCTCAATTGCTGATATTGGTGACTGTCAATTCTTACAAAGCCAGCTATCCATTGTCTAAGAATGGTGTACAAGCAACAGGTTGACTATGAATGTAACCAAGTGTAAGATTGTAAGTTATTCTAGGAAGTCAAACCCGATTATATACAATTATATTTATGACAACACAATTTTGGACAGAGCAAATTCTATAAGGGATCTCGGCGTGACCTTTGACTCGAAATTAACCTTCGGTGAACATACTACTCAAATTTCTAACTCGGCACTGCAAACATTGGGTTTCATTATACGAACTACAAAAAGTTTACCTCTATCGAACCTTTGGTATTACTCTATTCGTCATATGTACGGCCTAAACTTGAATATGCCTCCATAGCCTGGTCGCCTATATATAAATATCAAGTAAGTACGCTTGAACAAGTTCAAAGGCGTTTCCTAAAATACTTATACTATCGTCTTCATTCCATTTATCCCACTCAAGGTTTTAGCCACGCATTACTTGTTAATATGTTCCATTTCGAGTCGCTGGATTTACGTCGCACGCGAGCAGATTTAAAGTTTCTGTACGATTTAATCCACAATCGTTTAGACACTCCAAGGCTCTTGGAGAGTATTGATTTTGCCGCACCAAGACAATCATCGAGATTTTCAAATGCATTCTATTGCCCTGGACCGAAGACAAATATTCTGATTAGATCTCCTGTTTACCGAACTTGCATGACGTTCAATACCCTATGTGATAGCAGCGTAGATATTAATTACACACCATTGGTAACACGGTTGAATTCATGCTCAGCAAATTATAACTACATCTAACATTTTGTATTTTAGTATTATTTTGTTAAGCTTATTTTGTAAGAATACTTTTGATTTGCAGTTACCTGAAATATGTTTATTTCTTATTCATTTTTTTCTTCTGTGTTATTCGCATATATATATATATATATATATAGATATATGTATGTTAGAAAATAAGTTTGTCCTGTAAATGGAATGTTCTTCTGTTGGGCAAATATATTATTATTATTATTATTATTATTATTATTATTATATATACTATTGTTATGATAACAATAACTCTGCTTACTCACCTATCATCTGGTGGTGTTTTGTAATATAGGAATTACTTCATTCCAAAATCCGATATTTTATGTGCAATGACATAGTTTTGCTTCTAAAGTCATTAACTCGCTTAGTGCAATGACTATAATCGCATGACGTTAAAGTTCCCCGCCCTTTGGTAGTTTTTTGTTCCGCAAAATAATTTAGCCCTTAATCGGATTCACAAGTCAGATTAGGAAAGATGAAATAATTGGCACGTCAGATTACCATTCTAATTTGGTATTTCCTCCCTGAAGCTGATTCCGCTTGAAGAAGAAATATCGAACTCTCATATAAGATTGTGATACGTTATACGTTCTTTAATCTTTGACAGAATAATACAAAATACAATATTAAACTGGAAAGAAAGTGTTAGATCTAATATTATTCTTTATGACGAATATTGGTGCAAATAGAGAGGGCGCGTTGCTAGTACAAGCTCTATCCATCTTATCACTAAACTGTGCTTCAAGATGATATCTCTCCAAAACAATTCTAACTAGATTATCTTCCTTGTATTCATCAATCATCCAACACATATTATTCACATTTTAAAAGAGACCTAATTGTCTTCGCAGATTTTATCACACATAAAAGATTAGGTTGATCATCTCGATATAACCCAAGGATTATGGCTTTCATTCAAATATATGATGGCATATTTACTTCTTGGAAAAGTGAACAATTTGACTTTATTGTTTGTATTAGAGAGCAAGAAGTATTGAAGATGTCTTTTGGGTTTTGTTTGTTCCGTTGTACTTCCCTCACCTCAAAGCTTTCAAATAGGTTCATTTAGCTAGCCATTACTTTTGAAATCGTTTTTTATTCTTAGGATGACGGTTCCATTAGCTAAAATTCGGTTTATGATTAACTGTTCAAAATATTTATTGTTGCAAAATCCTTTCAAAACAATTTTTCCTTCCTCCAGTCTCACATATTATTATTATTATTAGAAATCCTTGACATCTGAATACACAATGTCGAATGTTAGACGATACAAGTTTTCATAGTTTTTAAAAAAATAATAATAATAATATATATATATAATAATAAACTTACTATACAAATATGCTGAACTAATCAAAAACCTCAAATTTTCCGGAGCAGGTCTCTAATAAATGATAACTAAATAATTATATTTTCGCACAATTTTGTATATGATATATATTTATAATTTAACCCGAGACTCTCGTTTAGTCACTAATGCAGATAATGCTTTACCATTACTTAACAATTGAATAATATTTTTAAACATACATACCATAGAAAAGCGATAACCATTCTTAGAAATAGAAAATAAAATATTTAGCGACCAATTTTACAAATAGGAGTGTGCGCCAAATATTGACACCCTGATTAGCATTTTAATAGTCCGCGTTGCAATATTTGTAAGTATATACCAGCAACAACGACAAATTTGTTACTACTGCTAAAAAATATAACATGTTAGATTGATGTCTTGACAGACACCTATTCACATAATAATTACTGTGAAATTGAGCCATGTTATTGGATATGAAATGTACAAGATGGACTGTCAACAAAAATATGCTTTTTACGTTATCATTTTGGTAATCTAGTTCAACATGTTAATTTGAAAATGAATTATACCTACTTTCATTATAGGCAAGGCCAATGCAATAATCATTAATCACGGAAAAATGTTGTTGCTTACTATTGCAGAATCACGTCGTAAGTAAAATACTACCTCAGCCAAATTCTATATACGAGAAAGGGTCACAAACCAAGTTACACTATGAAGCCTATGAAGCGGACATGCATTTACAGGAAAATTATTTCTATTGAACAAGAAAGAACATATATTTATCTATTTCTTAACGAAATAGCCAAGTTTTTCCAAATCCCTTCCATACAGTGAAACTAGTTTTTATATTCCACTTTCATCGAAATTTCGCTCAATTTCCTTCAACCATTTAAGTACTGCCTTGTACACTTCGCCATCATTAGCGAAACACTTCAATTCTCGCTTGAGAGGATCAACAAGGTGGTAGTTAGAGGGTGACAGATCCAGGCTGTAGGGTGGATAGGGAGGGCATAAACTTTTGAATTTGTGGAGGTTCCACTTTCTTTGATTGTGCAGAATCCTCGTCTCCGCTCACTGGATGAGCGTTTAGTGTTGGGAATGTAACAGAGTGCCCAGCTCTTATCTCCCATAATCATTTTCTCTAAAAACTATAGACCACTTCTAAAATATCGTTGGAAAAAGGAAACACAGCACACAGCACAGAGCTTACTGTAACCAAGCTATCCGCAACCAATCGCAAGCACACTACCATAAGAGACGTTTAATGTGTTTGCACTCTCTCTCACTTTTACGAGACGGTCAGTCAGAATTATTTCATGTTAGTCAAATTCACAATTAAAGAACGTCCATGACGCGATTTGATTCAATCAAATTCATTCTTCCTTTTTAAAACATTTGGCATCACTTCACCATCACAGACCGTAACATTGCAATTTCACCACACGCTTCGACCATTTGTCTATGAATTTCACAACGCAACGGTTTCAATTTTTGACGCACAGAAATTGAATCACTAAAAGCAATTCAACGTAAGACGAAATCTTTATATGACGCATCATTCTGAGAGCGTTCCCACACGAAAATACATGCTCGCTCAACGCTCACTGAATGACGTACAACATTGTCACTTAGCGAATGAGGAAACAACAATAGAGACAATATGACCACCACAAGATATTATTTTACTCCTTTCAATTTGGGAACATGGCATGGATGTAACGTAGATTATAAACCTTCCTCGTATATCAATTACGATTATCACTGTAAGTAAATTGTTTAGATTTGCTGTAGCACCTTAAGAGTTCTATCGAAGACCCCTACAACGTATTTTTATTAAAACCTTAATTTGAAAGATATTTGCAATAGTGTGGGACCCACAGTTCTGGATGAAAAAAAATCACGCAATAGTTCTGATCGTAGTTCTCGCCAAAACTTTAAGAGTTCTATCGAAAATCCTTAATAACATTTTTTTGTAAAGTTAAAATTTGAAAAGATATTCCAAGAAATAAGGCTCGTCTAGATAGTGAAAAGTAAAATAAATCGCGCAACAGTTCTGGCCGTAGTTCCCGCTAGAACCCTAAGAGTTCTACCGAAAATCCCAATAACATTTTTTTGTAAAGTTGAAAATTCAAAAAAAAAAATCAATCTTTTGTGTTTGTTTGTATTCAAATAATTTGTTTCTAAAAACTAAATGGGTTAAACACAGCAGATATAGAAATTAGAAATAAGAATTTAGTTTGAAATATAGAAAGAAGAAATTAACGACGAGTTTTGAAATTCTAAATTAAACCAAACTTACATAAAAATGCAAATAAGAATCTAGAGCACGAAAAAGAATAACAAAATGTTAACTAAAGATAAAAACGTCTCAGGTTTAGAGTAACAAGTCCATTTTTGTAAATTCACCAATTTGAGTAAATTATCTCATAATTTTATGTGACTCCGTAACATGTGGTTCGTTTAGGGAGTTCACGACAGTATATTTCTAATTAAACGAGGTATTTACTTATATAGCACATACTAAAAACAATACTAAACAGACGCGTTTTTATTAGCCTAATTTGCCCAATTTGTATATAATTATTGTCTACTAGATTAAGAAGACAATCTTAACAAATATTTACTATTCGATAAAGGAACAGATGTATTTAAACAGTCCTATCACAATGTCCTCTCATGGAATATGCAGGAATGCATTCATATGATTTATGTATGTATATGTTACTGCTACTGGGCATATCATCAAATCTTATTAAACAAACTCGGCAAAGCAAATTATGAATTGGAAGTTGATATCTCTTGGAAATGTTTGTGTCAACTAAATAATTATAAATCATCTGATACATCAGCAAAAACTATTTCATCCATATTCATTACGGGCGATACATTAAACTTAATCTTTCGACCATTATACCGCTAGCTTCCTTGATTAGCTAAGTACTCTTCAGATTATAACCAATCTGCTTGTAAATCTATTAAAACGATCTTCCTCACAGGTTTTCGTATTCATGAAATTTGAGGATGTGAATAATGAAATGGCGAGTTTAGTTTATAACATAATCATCCGATACTGATACGATGGAACCTATTACTTAATGAAGTAGATATATCTACAAAAATTCGTTAAATAAAAATTCTTCAGAGAACCATTTATAATAAAATGAAAGAATTATATTGATACAATGCTAGGAAAAGTTCAAATAAAATAAAGCTTTTGTCTAATCAGTGATATAATCCAATGAGTTTACACTATGCCTTTGACAACTCTCATTCTCATTCTCGCTTTAAGTGGATATACTTCACTCTAATAGTCGCAGTCTAATATGCAATTAAATTTCCGATAAGCTATCATACCTTATCAGCTTCCTAAAGTTCTAAAATAAATAAATAAATAAATATTGACGTTTTCTTTGCATATTTGCAGTGTTCGTCATCTTTAGTGGAACGATTATGAATTATTATGCAGCCTAGTTTGCGTAATTTCTAAATGGTTTGAATCACTGTGCTCGAATCAGGAACTTATTTTTTCAACATCGATGGGTCCTGGGTAGAAACACAATTCGAGTACGTTGAATCCAATGCTATCGGCCGTTTTTCGTAGTTGAGTGTGGTTTTCGAGATATTTACTAGTAAAGATTGTACAGAAAGACCAAAGAAACATGTTTTTCCGTACATTTCAACCTTACGTTCATCAGATATCGTTTCGGTTCGATTAAATTCCTTCGTTTTGATGGAATCACATTGAATAAGAACTGTTTCACCTGTTCCACGACAGATAGTATTGCGGCATTGGTTTATTGTATTAGGATTGTTTACATATTTCGGTGCGCGATTCGATCGATCCATCAAATTGATCGTTTGAAATATAAAAAATGAATAACTGCAAGAAATTTAACTACTTTTGTTATGTTTGCAGCAGATTCACTATCATGTCAAGTAAGCGTGCTATTAGGTCGGAATTCGCCGAAGTGTATCGTCAATACTTTGGTGAAGATATCATTCGTGATGTAAAATGGGTCCCGTCTGTTATGTGTAGGGGATGCTTGTCGGGATTGAGCGAATGGAATAAAGGTATAATCAATAATATAGCTTTTGGCGTTTCGATGATTTAGTTGAATCCACAAGTACATGATCCAGAAGAATATTATGCGTGCTTGAATTATAGTAATGGTTTAAACAGAACGAAAGATCGCCAACTGACATAGAAAGCAACAAAATTTGTTCAGTTGCCATTGCCACAGTCAGAAAACATTCCCATTCCGAAAAGATCGAGTCCAACGGAAGAATATTTGCCACCATCATTCACAACCGTTGGAGAATCGTCTGGAGTAGTATATGAACCATCGAATGTCACTGCACGATGTTATCACATAGAAATTTCGCAAGATCGTTTTGATATCATCGTACGCCGTCTCAAGTTATCGCAGTGACACTCAATTTTCTTAACCAAAGAATTGAAACAAGTACACGTTCTAGCACCGGATTTTCGTATATAAGGAGCATACGGTCGTCAGCGCAAATCCAATTTTTTCAGATCAATTGAGAATAATTCATTCGCTTATTGCACGAATATCCGCCGTTTGGTTTTGGCAATGATCAATGAAGAATGCAAATTTGAAGAATTGGAGATTGTTCAGCGATTCCTCGAAAAGCAATCTGAAGGCAGTTCCTCATCACGTTATCAACTCGAAAAATTCTATTCCGATCGCAGTCAGCACCAACACCAAAGAAACTTATTCGTCATTGAAAAAATCAGTGTTGAATCCGGAAAGGAATGGATTCAATAAATTGCGTCGACTTCAGAGAAGGTTCATATTCAAATCTATTCCAGTCTAAGTTTTGATCAATTTAAATTTCATTCTGTATAATGTTTTTATTACAGGAATATTTAGTGGACCTGGTATTCGACGTTTAATAAAAGACACACCATTTGTGAATGCCCTCAGGATTGTGTTAAAGCGGATCATTGAGAATGTTCTCGAGATCCATCGATCCGATAATTGGTGCAGATTGCTTTTCACCGCATCAATGTTAAAATTTCATAGAAAATTCATTGTTTATATGCACATAGAACAAATTCGCTGAACAATTATCAACCGAATCAGAAGAGCACGACCAGTATTTCCACCAAGTGACGGCAAGCCTCGAAGATTGGTATAGGAAAAAGTTGGATGCTCTTTCAGCAGATATTTATTGGAATTTGCAAGAGAAAGCTTCAGAGATATAAGATGTTTGAGATAAACATATTTCTATGTAGAAAATATACCATTTTTGGGAACAAATAGACTTATATATTTTTCTATACTTTCTGCACCCTTGAATAAGAGTAAGTTAGAAAAAGTGAAAAGTATTTAATGAGACGAAGAAATTTTGTCGAACTAAAACAATATTTGATAAGTGAATGGTGGAAATGTACGGAAAAACGTGTTTCTTGGGTCTTTTCTTGTACAATCTTTACTCGTAAATATCTCGAAAACTAGAGGCAACTTCACAGAGCGGCCGACAGCGTTAGATTCAGCGTACTCGAATTGTGTACACAGGACCCATCAATGTTGAACTTTTCCACTAGCACAGTAAAGCAATTCTTCGTTAATAAATATATACACATGTACCCTGTCCAAGATAAGTCTGAACAGCATCGGAATTTGCGAAACCAGTTACGAGTTACGAAATCAGTTAAATGGTACAAAAGTTTCAGGAGAGTACATATCTGGTTCGGTTTCAGAGATATTGAGAAACTTTTGAATTTTGCCATTTTCAATATAATTTTTTCCGGCGTTCTTATAAGTGATATCAAAAAAATAATAAAACTTGCCATTTCCACTTTTAATTCCCTCCAACATGGCGTGAAGAACAATCACGTTATTTTTTTTAAATAGACCGAAAAAACGGACCTTGCTCCTGGATAGAAGATTACAACACCAATGATCACACAAAGATTTTTGGCACTATATCACATCGCTAAACTCCTTGCTACCTCATTGTTTATTAATTGTATATATATATATATTTCGTGACCTTTTTATACTTATCTTATATGATAGATCTCTACCACTAATAGGTCAATAAAACAAGGCTGGTTTGAACGATAGTTATATTTTCAGAACGTTTACAAACGTTTTCGGAATACCTTCTTCAGTGAAAATATAACTAGATAAATTGTTTATTAATAATAAGAAAATTCTATAACACGTGTTTTTGGCAAGCATTATTAAAACTCTAGAATATCGAAGTGAAGGATTTTTTGTTCATATTGTTAGGAATAATGCGATTTCTCATCGGGCTTAAGTCATTAAAGTTTAGACAAAGTGGGTGGTGAGCATAATACTAATAATAATACTAAACCAATGATATAGCAATTAAAAAAATTCATATTTAATGTTATGCTTAAGTAGAACTAAAATCAGATACCAAGATGATAAATTAAAAACAAAAAACAAAACTATAATAAATGTTCAAATAAATCGCCATTATTTTCTAAACATAGGTACACCCTTCTTTCAATCAATTCCAGAACATCCCCTTTAGCACCTGTGGTGTGGCTCTGGTAACAACTCATCATAATTAACCTTCACAGTTCTTGCTGAGTTGCAAAATGCTGTTTATAAATTAGATCTTTTATGTAGCCCCATACAAAAAGTCTAAATATAATCTGGGGAACGGGCTGCCATAGTGCAGAATAAGTAGCAGTCCACTTTTCTGGAAACCTATGTTCAGCGAGCTGGCCTTGCATTAAGTTCTGAAGCACCATCCTGGTGAAACCAGCAGACTCGCAACATGCCAAATGGTAGGTTCTCTTAAAACCTTCTCCATACTATGCAGGAGCAAGATTAAATATCGTTTAGAATTTAGCGAATTATTGTAAAGAACCAATGATCCTTCTATCAAAAATTCCGCGTCACCTATTTGAACTACAACGATATTGATGGCGGGACTCCTTCTGCATTTGCAAATTTTGCTGGAACCAATAATTGGTACTACGCCTTTTAGAGACGCCGTTACTGGTAACCATACTTTTATCGAACCAAATTGTTTTGGAAGAAAAACTTTCATCGCCTGACATCTTCTCGTGTACCACCTCAAATTTGTAGGGATGAAATCTGTGTTTATTTAGCATAAAGTGTGGCGTTTCTGGATTCTCGGTAACGGCTAGTCGCCACGTTGTTTATAAATTACATGGCCAGTCGAATGTTTTCAGAACCGTTATAACAGATGTTCGAAACTGCTGCCAACAAGTTCAATACATAAACCTGCTGGCTGCAGATTAAGTCACACACCAAGTGCAGTGTATGTTGTTAACGAATTGTTTTTGACCCATTCATGCGATTTCCTAATTCTTCTACGTCATTTACTTTGGTACTAGAAACTAATTGTTTTGAGTTGCCTCACAACAGAAATCCAGGGGTTTGTGTGTGATCTAAACGACGGCAAATTTGTACGTGTGAATATGGAGGAGCCCCATCGTGCGTAAACCACATCTCTTGGTCGAATATTGGACGGTATTGCTTCGAATAATGGTAGTAAATCATTTTGTAGGTAATCTAAGTAAGTTTGTCCGTCCAGACACTTCGGAAGCACAAATGGTCCAATAATAAAGTTATGTGTTGCGCCGTACCATATATTGAGGGAAAATAATGGTCGCTAATGAGCATGCCACAAGACATGGATATTTTGCACTGCCTAATTATGTCTATTGTGCGTATTAATAATTTCTTTGCGAAAAAATTAACTTAATCTGTGAGTAGTATTTTGTTTAAAATATGATAATCTGCACTTCTTTCTAATAACCATTTACAAACTTGCAGCCGCTGAGGATAATCAACTGGTAATAAAGTATAAAAGGATGTAACGGATTTCTCCACACTATTAAACCAGGCAAAGTTGCATTGCATTAGACAAGTACTTATTCTAGGATCATCACTAAATTTAACACTACGTCTTCTGCATGAATATTCTCCTCACGATCTGGTCGAGATTTCAGGAAAGCTGTAGGCGTGCACGCTGAACAACAACAAATGTGTGTGCTGCTGGTAAATATCTACTAGGAAATAGCTCCGCATATCAATTCGATCCATTTCAATTACTTAACCTTCCTATACTCACGTCAAAATATGAAACACGTATACTATAGTATATAAATCGGTCTCACAGACCGTATGCGTGAGTATAGGAAGGTTAATATACACGTAGATGGGATAAAACTACACACTAAAGAACTTATAGAAGCACTAAAAGGTGAAAACAATCATCCCAGATAACTAACCTACCCTACGGTGTTTATGTGCAAATGATCTAAATTTCTTATCGATTATCCCATCCGTCTATTGCTAAAATCAAAACATTCCAAGTTCACGTGTTCTTTGATAACAGTGTGGTTTATTCATCAACCGTATCTGAAAGATGAGTCATCATTAACAGGTGCGGGCGCTCTAATTATAAAATACTAGTCCTCCGCTCATAGTATGTCAAGGACATTGCTTTTAATATGAATAGTACCATTCCAAAAATATTTTCTTTGGCAACTTACATTAGGAGAATCTTTTACTAACTGATTTACTATGTCATCTTAAGGTAGAGGTTTTCCAATTGTTACGAGTTAGTTAAAATTTAATCCTTTTCCCACAAATCATTAAAATACCAACTTCCGTTGTTGGTTCTTTATTGATTCTTATATCCTATTTGTTGTATTTTTTCTTAGCTCCTAAATCCTCCCCAATTCTCCTTCTTTGTCATACTACCCCTCCCCTCCCTCCCCACACAATGCAGTGCAGCTGCCCAACCACCTGGACACATCGGCTTTAGTCAAAATGTATGTATACTCTTCTGGATTTAAGTATTTCATCTACGTGATACGATGTAATCAACTATGTTAATAAATCACTTTTATTCTCTTATATTCTTATATTCTAAGAAATATTTCTGGAAACATTTTCATATTTTAGAGGTAAAACTCATAAAACTTAAGATTACCAAGTGAAAATCTGTTATATCCATAAAATAAATTCTTTCACTATATCTTATGTCTTGCAGTTTTAAGATACTTGAAAAATGGTACTGTAGGCAATTTGACTCTTCCAAAGTAACTTTTCGCTTAGTAGTCCAAAAAGTATGATGACATATCAATGTGTTAATGTCGTTTGCTTGTATAATTGCACTTTCTTTTCCCACTGTGTCTGATACAATATTGACCATTATATTTCTTCGCGATATATTTCTTCGCCTCAACTCCGTTATTACTGCTAATATTACTGTTTATTTGTTGTCAATTATTTTTATTAAACTTACATTATTTTCCAAATCCAGACTCCCCGACTAACTTGTATAATGCTCCAGATGCTTCCCTAGAAATAACAGTGAGTGTAGACATTAGAATTTAGACAGAATAAGATTTTGTGTAGATATGGATTCCAAGCATTTTAGCAGATAGGAAGGAAAGCTGACATTCAATTACTGGAGTAAGCGCTTGTTCCCTCTCTGCCCGCAACGTTTCCAATTTGCAAGGCTCTAAATCAGTAAGGAAACAGTCCTCCATATGACATCGTCAAAATAGCATTAATAAGTAAAAGCTTCCTCCATCAACCTAAAGTTCTGGCAAAAATTCAATAGAATGATGTTTATTTCAAATTTAATACTATAATTGTGATAAGGAGATTTGATTGGAAGTAGGTATACTGCAACGTAGGGGGCTGTTTTCTTTTCAATCTCCTATTGCACAATACGAACACCAGGCTTGCGGCAAAGCGTATTGGTGGCTGCTCACCTCGCCCTCCACACGCTCTGTCACTGCCGAGTCCTACACGTCATTTCTAGTTGAGCTCCAGTCCCGTAAACATGGCTGTCTCTATTGATTATCCCGCGAAGTGTGAATTGCGAAGTGTTATCCGTTTCTTGCACATAGAAGGCAATAGTGCAGTGTAAATTCATCGAAGAATGGGTCGACTGTATGGAGACAACTTTATGAGTGATGGTGTTGTTCGTGAATGGTGTCGGAAGTTTATAGATGGCCGAATTGATTTGCATGATGAAGGAGGTCAAGTACGCAAGTCCGTCGCTACAGACGACCTTGCTTAACAAGTTGACCAAGGGGTTAAGGAAAATACAAGGTTCCCCATAACTGAATTATCGATGAAATTTCCGGAGATTTCAAGATCTTTCCTGCATGCTATAGTTACTGAACAGTTGCGCTACAGAAAATGTTGGGCTTGCTGAGTCCCAAAGATATTGAGTGACGTTTCTTGATCGTTACAATACTGATAGAGAAGATCTTTTGGAATCACTTGTGATATATATTGAGACATGGGTTTAATATGACGAAACGACACAACAATCACAACAATGGATGCACACAAATTCTCGAAAGCAACCCATAAAATTCAATGAAACCTTCACCAACAATAAGGTTATGGCAACTGTTTTTGGGACCAAAACGGTGTGTTCTTGTGGAGTTTATGCAGCCGAGGACAACAATTACTGCAGATTCATGTTGTCAAACTTTGAGACGCCTACGGAAAGCTATTCAAAACAAAGGAAGAGGCATTCTGACTTCTGGAATTGTTCTGATCCATGACAATGCCCATCCTCACACTGCTCGTGTAACCCAACGGCTCCTTGAGCAATTTTAATGGGACATTTTCGAACACCCACCATATAATCCCGACCTAGCGCCGAGAGACTACCATATTTTTCCGGAACTGAGGAAGTGGCTTGGGGGACAGCGCATCCAAACTGACCACGAGCTCAAACAAACAGTCACAACTTACTTTAAATCATTGGCGGCAACATTTTATGGATAAGGTATTGCAAAGCTTGTTCACAGATATGACAAATGCCTCAATCGTCAAAGTGATTATGTAAAGAAGTCACCTTTATTGTACATTACTTTTGGTAATAAATTCATTTTTTATATTCACCCGTCTTTCCTTTATAGCTTATCGGAAGTTAGAAAGAAAACAGCTCTTGTACTAACATATTATACAAATCTTTGGAGATATGTACAACTATAAATTAAGGAATTGTATAGGGAAAAATTAGGTTTTAAGCCACAAATGGTTATTATTAAGGTTTGATAAAAGAGTGGATGACGTGTTATCATAAAGTAGTGTAAACCGATCTTTGTTTCCACTTACGTGCAAGGCGCGACATTAAAACTCGCAGAAGTAAAGGCGTCAGTCCGGTTTACACTACTTAATGATAACACGTCATCCACTTTTTTATGAAACCTTAGTTATTACACTGTTTAAACTACATTTGTAATTTTCTAAATAAGACAGATAATCTTGCACTACCAGCATTTCTTAAATCATTGATTGAGTTCCCTGCCGGCACTTGGTGGTGGTTTCATGAAGAAATATTAAAGACGAAAATGAAGCATTTGGTATTTTTCGCAGTAGGTATAATCAATTATTTAAGAAATGCTGGGAGTGCAAGATTATTTGTCTTACTTAGAAACTAATCAAAACTATGACTTGAAATTCATTTTACAATTAATACTTGACTATCAAACTATATTTATTGACTATCCTTATCGACACTAGCCCATTCTATTCTTTGTTATCTGCTTTCTTCTTGTTATCTGTATTAAGTCCATTCTTAATTATTAGCGTCATGATTTTCTGTACAGATTCTTTCTTTTATTGAATGGTTTCTTATAACGTATTAAAATAATCATTTTGCTTCGAGACTCAACTGGCTCAATTCTTCCTTATTAACTTGCAGTTGCATATCGATATTTTTCTGACTTCAAGCCCAAAATTACCTTGACGGATTTCGTATTCTTTCTCTTGAAACAATCATTATCTATTTACCTCTTTCGTATGTTTCACCTTACCTCCTATGATAAAGTGGTCATTTGTTAGTTGGAGGGAGACCTATTTTTGTATACCTTCCCAAATCGTTGACTTCTCCTAGAGCGCATAATTACCGTTTGGGGAAAATTTATGCTACCAATTGGGCAATTTTGTAAATTGTTCTTCCTTTTCAACATCTTTCTCTATGCTCGCATTCCACTCTCTCATTGTAGTCAATTCCTTGTTTTTAATGTTGGTTTGTTCTATTATTGTAGTAGCCCTGTAATTTTCCATAGAATTATTATTTCCGCCATATCTCCCTCCATTAATGCGTATATTTGTACTATATTCAAGTTTGTACTTGCCTGTCCCATTACATTCATTAAGATTATTCTAGAATTCAGTTCGTCTGAGATTTTTACATTTCTTTGGGCTGCTCTCTTTCTTTCACTTATTCCCGAAATATGTACTTATTGCATTATCTTCAATTACTTTGCTTACTTTATTTTCTCTTTCACTGCTAAAAATTTATCTGGGACACTACTTTATTACTTTATTTATTTCTGTAGACGTTACAAAGTGGACAACGTATAGAAACATGTCAAACAAGAAAAAACAAGAAGAAAAAAGAAAATGTAAATGATTAATTATTACTAATACAGAGAATTAACATGGATTGTATATTAACTAAAATACTCCAAAATTTCCCGCAAGGAATAAAATCCATTCGCCGTCAATATATTGGACAATGGAAAGTTAAATTGACAGGCTGTAAAATTTCTAAAATTCGTACGTAGTTTATTATAAATTTTGATAGCTACCACCTCTGGTGAAAGCTGATGAAGAGTTAATCATGATTTAGGTATTGCTAAATCATCTACCAAGTTATTTTATATTAAGCACCTAAGTAAGTTTAATATTCGGGATACACACCTACATTTTGAAATCCACTAGGACATTTTTACCATATATTTAGGAGATATAGCAAAATTGTTGCCAATTTTTGAACTGTTTGATGCGAAATGGGTGTTCGTTGCATATGTTTGAATCGTATAATCAAGGTAACTTTTCAATTTTAACTGGAGTAAGTAACGAAGATATTTTCGTAAGTCGATACGTACATTAGCTAGCAATTGACGTTTTCCAACATTATTTCCTTTAAGTAAATTCTTCATTTCGGCTAATCATACTTAAGATATTTGAACCTGTAGGGCATTTAACTTAGATAAGAAGTTGTTTGAAAGAATCGATTTCCTGCTAATCAAACGTTTAACGACAACATTGAATCTCTACTGTTGGTGTACTGAATTGTCTGTTTGTCCAATATCTATGACTTAGATCTACACGATTAGACGATTTAGACTTTCAGTTGGACATTTGGCGATAGCAACTTCTTTTGTTTAATATTTTCTGCAAAAGGACGAAAACTTTCATCTAGTGTTTCCTCCAAAGCAGTTTCCACGACTTCTTTCTCATAAACGAATTTTTCAGTTTCAGAGTAGACCCAGGCATCAGCTTAAAACAGTGATAATTTTGCAAGACGCAAGTTTTCTTCACGATCATCATTTCCTTGTACTTCGTTTGAAATTCCTATACTTACCTGAAACCGTGCTGAAAATAAACCGTGCATTTTTTAAGATGTTGAAAGAAACTTTTGAAGACAATGATAAATAAAAATCCGACAATGATGTTCGCGTCTCATACGGAACTACTTCATGACGCTTATCCCAAATAAGTTGAAGGTCGTCTAAAATTTTTCAAGTTTCACGCGAAACAAAATGATGAAATAGAGCTAACTCAGAGCTCAAATTTCTCGTTTACATGATGTGTTTCGACCTGGATGTAATCGTTCTCGATGAATTTAGTCAGGATCATCGTTCTTTCCGTCGATACTTTTTATTTGCAGGTTTAGTAGTTTAATTTTAGTAAGTTGGGCATTGTAGATAGGGCGCAGTTGTTAACGCAGTGGTATCGTAAAGTTAAAAAGGTGAGGTCCGGGGTGGAATTGCAGAGTGACTCCGACAAGTATGTCATTCAATTGACTGGTTTAAATTCAGGAAAATGAAGTAAAGTTTCTTCGGATATTTGTGCCGTCAATAACTCTTTGTATCTCTTCGTCGTCAGTTTCTACAATATTTTGGACAGCATTCCTGTAGCTTCTTTTTGTTCTATTTTACAGTAAAAAAACAATGGTAATTATTTTCGTAAAGATGAAACTCTTTGGTAAATTTAAACTTTATATATGCATCCTTATCAATTAAAACGATGTGATGTACAAATGTTGTTAAATGTACAATACAATGCATTTTGTAAATATATGAAAATATACCAATACTTTATTGTGTTTCAAGCAATTTTATTGAATATTCATACTTAGTTAATCCTGATTACCTTTAACCTTTCAGTGCAGGCTATTGAATATTCATAAACGAATGAAGTAATTGACAGTTAATACCTATTGTAACTTGCTTTGAATACCAGGAATCATACGATTATTTAATTTATTCTATATTATTTGCTCATAATCTGGTGCAATACATATTAGACCCTACAATGTACCTCAGGTCTATTGTTATTAATATTAATTTTATCAAGTAAAAATAGAACACGTTAATATGAAATGCCCACAATTTTCTCAATAGGTATTCTATTTATAGATTATCACACGCCATACGACTAAAAAGATGAATTTCAACAAAAATGGAATGTGCAAATTGATTATTGCTAAAAGCAAAGCCTCATATCCCCAATGAAATACCTATACAAACATATAATTAGGACCTATTACAACTGTTTAATTTCGAGATAAACATATGTATATAAAACAGATAAGTGCGGACGAACGCATATCAGAATTAAATGGCTCTACAAACAAGTTACTTAGAGAGTATTGTTAGATAGTTTTTAACTGTGTATATATGAGTGTTATATCTTCGAGAACGGTTATTGTAACGCTGGCAGTGCTTGAGTTTAGGTTGTGAGTGCATCTGATTACTAAAACGTGAAGATGAAGCTACCGACTTTATTTCGAAGTGACTCTGGAGGTACTTATCATAACAGTTTAATGTCAAATGCTTCTCATTTTTACCATTTCTATTTGGATACCGAATAATATATGTGTACGTAGATGAAGCTGGCGCGTTTTCTGAATGAGATAAATTTTTCACGCAGATGGGTTCCATCCGAAAAACGCGTAAGCTTTATCTAGATAGCTAAATAGTCATTGTCATCATTACTTTACAATCGGGAATAAGTTCCTTGAAATATGTCCTACCTTTTACACTAAAATTGAGATATACATGTATGTAACTACTATAGGAACTAAAGAATTTGTGTCAACTGTGAAATGATGAAGCCAAAAAGCCAAAATAGTAACAGGTGTGGAATTAAAAAGCACTATTCTATTTGAAATTATTTCATATTTTAATTTTCTCAAATTGATTTCATAAAAATACCACTGAAGCAAAATCAGGCACAAGTAAATCATATCCCAATTAAAATTAAAATTAAACTTTGTCTATTTAGATACTTATCGATCAGTTAAAGCAAACTTTTTCAGTATCAGATATGTCAACAATTTCAAAACAGAAGAAATCATCGAAGTCGAAAGCTCCATTGGATCCGTATGTTGGATCCGTGCATGAAGAATTAGAAGCTCCGTTAACGTCTGAGATCATATTTAAGAAAATTTGGTCGATCAGAAAATTTGCAAGAACGATATCGAAGCGAGAATTTGTCGACAGTCCAGAATTTAGGTGTTCCGTTAATGGATTTACCACCTATTGGAATATGGCGATACGCTTTTGGAAAGGTAGGTTTAAACAGAAATATGTTCACATAAAGGACTGTATAAACTGTACTATATAGCAGTATCTAGAAGGAAGAGTAAATGTTCCAGAAAGCAAGACATTGTACGAAAAATTTGCGAAAATTTGTAAATAGCGTTGCTTATAAGGAATAATAGAAGAACAGTTAAAAGAAAACAGATACAACACTTATTTCAAACTGTTTGCAAATGTTCGGAGACCCCATTAGAAAATTTAATTTAAATCCGAACCTCGCTCTCCAGGGTGCGCTTTTCATAAATCTCCTTGGCATTCTTTGATGTGATTTTTGTGTTCCCGAATGAATGAAAAGCGATCTACAAACAAGAACAAAATACAAGAGTGCTTGCTCTGAAAGGGATGCCAAGACCACCGTAAAAAGTTATTCACCAGCAACTACGATTGATGATTAAAAATTGCACCAGAGGCAATAATGGGAATCTGCAAAAATTTAGTTGACGCTGTTTTCAATTATTCGTGAATTCTTCCATCAATAAATGCATGAACAAATTATTAAAGTTCCATTCTGTACTGTTTGCTGAATACATATGTAAAATTCAATGAATAATGAAGTAAAACGCCCTAATTCAAGATTTGCTTAGTTGGATTTTGGACTCAAAATTGTGTGTATCATCGCCCTTTTAGATAAGTGCATTGAATTTATGCAGTAATTGCAGTGCCTAATTAGATTTAACGTGCATATCAAAGTAACACATTCAACAAAAATTTACAAACAAAAATATTTATTTTAGTTATTACGTCATCCACAAGAGTTGACTATAAATTGAAAAGGAAGTAATCAGTTCTATTTTTTTTTTTAAATGTTGTATGTACGTATCTGACAAATACTCCACTTATTGTTAGTCACTATTTGACCTACAAACATCAGTAGATTATTTCGATAATTTTCTATTGTTTCCATGAGTGATAAAATAATGTTTAGAAATCCAAAATTATGAATATGATATTTAATAGCGCAGTTACATATTGATCACCTTTGCATTTTACCTAAAACCTTGCGTTATATCAGCAAAATAAATAGGACTTCTAATTGTTTATAATTTGTGTATTGTATATGCATTCAAATTTAATACGGGAATTAGAGATAAACTTGCAAACAGTGTATGTCCTGTTGTTTACAAAAAACAACCCAACATATTTCGCAACATACATACACCTCGTGATTACTAACGTCACGGGCACAGCAAATAATTATTATTATGGTTTAAAAATTTAATTTTGATCTCACGTGCCGAAAAATAAAAATGTTAGCTTTTCATGAAAAAAAAATTGACGCAGTTGGCAATTTTGATAAAATACAAATAGACGCCGTTGTTGTGAAACAATTCCGTATTTATATGATTCAAAATATTTACTCCGTTAGGAGATTAGCTTGTTTATTTATTGTTTGCCGTGGAGCATGTGCTCAGTTTTGGCAATAAACAAAAAATTAATCATAAAGAGCCTAGTAGATTGCATACGTATTGTTAGTAATATAAAGAGTTCAAGTTGAATTATGAATGAGAAATTGGATTACTGTTTTAGTTTATTTTGAAATGTATTTTAAATAGCGAAGTTTATATAGTGGATTTCTTTAAAACGAAAGCGCGTTTACTTCGGTCTATCATAGGTCTTTTGTAATGTAATCCAAATCTGTACTTAACGCCAAATTCTTTTTCGGGGAAGGACATTGCTCACATTGTCACAGTTTTCTTGGACTTAATCTTCCCCCAGGCTAGGCTCCTCATCATTTGTCCTTGAGGACTTGGACATACGATCGAGGCCTACATGTTAAAACACGTCTTTCCTTAACCTCCCTATACTCACGCATACGGTCTGTGAGACCGATTTATATAGTATAGTATACGTCTTTCATTTTGACGTGATTATAGGAAGGTTAAAACTCCAAAGGCTATCAGTTTTCGGAAAGGACGGTATCCTCATTGTTGCGGTATAATAATAATAATAATAATAATAATAATAATAAACTTTTATTGCCCAACAGGTAACCCCAATTACAGGCCAAAAATAAAAAAAAAAAATTTTTTTGCGGTATTCATGTCTAATACTGTTAGAGCACATCTTCCATGAAAGAAGCATCTCCATGAATGTAAGCCCTCTTGTTCCATATGTAGCTAGAAAAGCTCAGGTGATCCGAGACAGAATCGCGTATATCCTGAGAAGGTTTATATATTCGAAGGTCGCCAGGTTTAAGAAGGTGTGAGATAAGATTTTGGGAAGGCGTGTAAAGTCCTCAAATTGCTCCAGCTACCTTGCTCGAATATTGTACAGAAGAAATTAATTTTATCATCACGTGCTAAAAAATATACATATTAAGTTTCTCATGAAAAAAATTACGCAAATAGAAGTTGATATTATTATTATTATTATTATTGTTTATATAAAACACTTCTTTAGGGTTGGTCACTAATAGACCAGGCACTTGGGCATTATGTTTCCGCCGTTTCATTCATTCGCTCCTGTGATTATCTTGTTTTATTTATTTTTGCAATAGAATAATTGTTCAAAGATATATAGAATTCATACCGGGTAGGAAAATTCAAACCGACACATGTGAGGGAACTTTTATTAAGCGTGAAATCGGTAACGTTATGTGTAAAGGGTAAGTACTAGTTGCTTGGCTAGTCTGTCGTAAAAATCATTAGTTCAATTATTCAGAACTTCTGGTGTGTTTCCCGTTATGTGTTGGTAATATTAGGAATACTGACATTGACAATTATATACAAGTTTCTTATTACGTATAAGAACTTGTTCAAATTCTTTATCCCTGCGGTTTATTTCATTAAGGAGCCATTGGACAAAGCATATTGATGCTTTCACATTTTCTAAAATCTATTATTATTATATATTTCTTATAAATAGGATAATTTTCTAAAGCCAACCGAAATAAATGCTGAACATGATATGCCAATTCTCTCCAGAAAGTTAAGAAGATTTCAAGATTCTTTATTTTGAGTTGATAATAGCACTAACAAGGGAACACCGCCAACCCGGACCCAAAAAATTGAAATGTAATGGAATTTTAGAGGTTGAAGCCCTCTATAAAGATAAGGAGGGCGCTCTAATGCAAATACTATTTCTTGGAATTTGTGCAAATGTCCCAAAAACTATTTGAGATATTAAAAAAAGACCGGTTTTTAATTGCTTGAAGAGTACTAAATGAAATCCCAAAAAGTTGGGGTGGGGTGGTTTCTCTATTGAATTTAATAAATTTTGAAATGACGATTATGCTATATTTACTATCCTTCAATCAATTAAAAGCACGTCTTAATATTTTAATATCAACAATAGTTTTCGAGATATTTGCAGACATTTTAAGGGATAGTATTTTCATTAGAGCGCCCTCCACTTCACAAATGGGATGACAATAAGTGCAATAATCTTACATTAGACCCCTCTACAAATCTACAAAATTTCAATTTTTTAGGGTTGGCGGTGTTCCGTTATAAGTGCAGTACCCTATTAAAATATACTGATAAACAAACCTTTTCAATCAAGAAAACCATCATTCAAGCTTATAATAGCTCCAAATTACATCATATACTTGGCTTCCTACAAATACAAAGCTTAATATGTCGAATTATATTTCTGGAATTATTATTTTGCTGTTGATGTAATTAAGAACTTTCAAGGGAGTCGCCTCAAATCTTGATACTTTTTGTCATCGTTTGAGTATTTGATAATTTTGGCGAAAGATTCTCCACTTCTTTTGAAGATTCTAAGTTCAAATAATTTCCTTTTTTCTACTTGTACTTCTGCTACTCCTAGAATATTCTGAAGTAGAATCGTACTATTAACTTGCAATAATCTTTCCATCGTCCGCTTTACATATTTAGCATTCTTCACTTTTAGTTATCTCCTCCATATGACCCCACCATTGAATTCTGTTGCAGCTTGGTTGTATGTAACCATTTGTCTCCCAAATTCCTTTTATGATAACGTTCCACCTTTCTTTTGGCTTGACAATTTCACAGTAGCGATGACGATGTACCTTCACACAGTATTTAATCGTAGTTGGTCTCAGATGTCATGGTTGTTTTTCCCGTCCACCATCTTGTATCCTGTTACTCGTCTCAAAATTTTTACTTCATCACTTTGTAATTTGTCCGTTCTTTTGTTCATCAGAAGGCACCTATATTTCGTTTCTACTAATGAAAGTGGATAGATAAACGATTTTATAGATTCTAACTTTTTCACTTCAATTGTTTATTTCTTATTTAACCCCTTTTTTAAGCATTCGTATGATTTTTACGATTATATTTTTAAACTGATTTCTTTATTATATTGATTGCTTCTTTCAAGTATTACCCCTACTGCTATTTGTTTCAAACTTTTATTATTCTGTTTCTACATCTGCATTTATACCATTTCTTGATAAAGTTACTTATTTTTGTTTGTATGTATCGACATGCCTTTTTCAACTTTTGTTTTCTGTTTCTTATTACTTTCTTAACAATTTATCTAGGATGTTGGCACCTTGTCTTGTTCTTAACGCTGTTATGGACACTCAGAACAACTATACTTCAAAATTTAACACTCTCTGATTGTAAGCATTTAAAGATATTAGAACCATAGTTTCACTCTATATGTTAAATATCTTTCGGGTTACCCCCAATATTTTCTACGTCTATAAAAGACATAAAATAAATAAATCATTTGTTCATTTCTCGTTTTCGTAAAATTTCGCAATGGAATATAATAACGTTATATAAACGAAACAATTGTTTCTTTTTTATTATTTTGGCAGCTATCAACGTACTAATAACCAAGATTGCTTGACATATAGGATCTCTAGTAAATTTATATATCTAATATTTTTATAAACTTTATCAAAGGTCTGACTAGCTTACCTTGAAAATGTAAATGCTTCCCTTAATCTTCAACTGTAGGTAAAATATATAATAGTGAAGATTTAGCTGTTCAAATTCATTGTTTCTGAATAGATTCTACTTGGAAACAACTCAAATTCTAATGCGTAGCTCATACATATTCATATTATGCATTATGTTTAGGTTGATAAGTGCTTATATTGTGGTTTATACTGACATGAGTGTCCATTATCAAAATTATAAAATTAGTAAGTAAATTAGCAATAGGATTTAAAATTAAAATAATATAGGTAGAATGCATCATTAAACCACTCGAAGTGTGCATTAAAACTTAGGCTGCTATCTTGTTGTATAAAATGAGGAAATCAAAAAATACGCATTAATTTATTATTATTATTTGATTTTTGGAAACACGTACAAAGTGTCCCAATCTGTGACTATAAAACTTATTCACGACAATTAACAAAATACAACGGAAACTAAAAACTCTTTTTGCAGGACCCAATGGTAAAAAATAACCAATCCACTGGTATTATGTTTGAATTTGACTGGTTGTGAACTAGAGAAAACTGGACAAGCACGAGTCAGATTTCAATTTGGAACGTGGAATGCAGACATAAAACATTGGGAATGCTGTTCGATATCCAACATGGTTCTTAATCTAGAAAATACACATCAGTTAGTTTCAATAGGATATGAAACGCTGAAAATATCAGATCGCCATTATAATAGTGGTAAAAACAAAATTTGGCAAGAAGTTAATTTTGGAATAATAAGTTATAATCATCTTTTTAGATAAAGACGTCACCATTATGGTGAAAATTCAAGTCATACACACTGATGAGGAAAAACAGAGTTTATCTCAGGACTTAGCAAAAATCTTAAGCTTAGAGTCTCAGGAATTTACGGACACCGTCGTCGAATGTTTGGATGAAGACGAAGTCAAGTCCCTTAAGGCGCATAGTTTCATAATTAGAGCAAGGAGTCCAATATTAGCCATGAGGTTATGTAACTATAGTGATGAAATAAATCAAGTAAGTAGAAGGAAGTATAAAATATACAAGTACACAATAGCCATTCATACATTGGATCAAAATTTTGTATACACATATTTAATTTAAATATAACATACCTTCAAATAAGAATAAGGAGTGGTTAAAATAGTATACCTATAAAACAAAATAAAGTTACCTTTTCGGAAATAATTCCAAGCACGTATTTCGGCAACTAAGTTACCATCTTCAGTGGAAAACTGGGGGAATTAAGTATCACCAGCTATATCCGCCTAACGCCCAAGACGAGCACCACGCAAATACTTAATTCCCCGTTTTCCACTGAGGGTGGCAACTTAGTTGTTGAAATACGTATCTGGAATTATTTTCGAGGGGTGTGGTAAGGGTAATTTTATTTCTTTTCTATAGAACATACCTACACAATATAAGAATAAAAACAATTATTAAACAATAAATCATTATCTTTGCAGGGCATCCATTATAAACTGGATTTGCGGGAAATCAGCTATAGCACAGTACAGGAGCTCTTCCGATATTTGTATTCAGATAAAGTAGATAATGCTGAAACGCATGCGATCAAATTACTTCCATTGTCTGGAAGATTTCATTTGCCAGGATTAAGTACTTTGTGCGAGCGAGCTTTACTAGACAGTCTTACTCCAAATAACGTCGCCAATATACTCTTGCTTGCCGATCAATGTAATTGCGAGACGTTAAAAAAGGCCGCCCTACACTATTGCGAAGATTGCGAAGAAATTAAAGGCAGTGTACAAGTTGGTAAGTACCTAATGCTTTATTAAATGTCTGTGCGGGTGTCTTTTTAATAAGTGGGCAAGTACAGGTATTTACTCACGTCAATGGTATTCAATTAATTGGTTCACAAGAGTTAGTTTCTGAATATGCTCCTATAAACAGATGTATATACATATATACATAATTACTTTTTCTAATTGAGTACAAGATGCGCGTTTTCGAATTGCATCAATTCAATGTCATCTGAAAATGCGTCGGTTCTATTTTACATTATGGGTATAGCAAAACTGCCTTCCACACCATAACCATTCAAGCGAGCAAGTCCAAGTTGAGACGATTTGATTTCGACTATACTGATTTATCCATTGCATTTCTGTGACTAACTATATCCGCAAATTACGATAACTTCTTTGCTACCTGCGTTTCTGTATAATAGTATAATAAAGCTTAATGCTTAAGACATGTTTTTAAGCTTACACTTGAAATATAGAGATCAACATGTATTTTATAGAAACACCAAACTGGACAATAGAGTGTCAACAATGCAGATTCTCTGAAACTATTTTGGAACGCCAATGGGGCACATCTAAATATATTGAAGAAAGAAGAAGAGATTATGATAATAGAAGAAACAGTTTAAGGTCCCACGGTTGAAATTGAACGGCCGTTCTTAACTAAATTCATATGTGAAAGTACGTTGATTCCATCATAGTTTTTTGTTAATTAGTCTCTAGTTTCATAATGATTACAAAGACTGTAGTATAGTATAACTGACACTAAACTGTATCGGTATTTTCGCGCCATATAATTACTAACTATGCGGAGTTACCAATACAGCTTGGTGTAAGTAGCTCTAGAATTACATTTTACACATCTATTCCAAATTATATGTACTGTTTGAAACAGCAAGATATTTTGTTATCTATTAGATCAATCTCTTAGATATTGGAAAGCAAAATATGGAAATCAGATTAGGCAGCAACCATCATTGCCGAAGTAGTTTCAAATGTTAGCTCAAAAAAATTCGAGATCCTGAATTGATATATTGACGCAAGACTACTGATGTACTATTGTCGATGTCGAGAGGCTTTTTATTTAAGGAAATCTGAAACGATTGAAAGAAAAAGCTAGTTATTTTTTTGCATTCTTAATAAAGTGTGAAATCTTTTTTATGTGCTAGAATTAGTGTTCTTTTTAACCAATTTGACAGGACTGCATAGTTGGTTACTGGCTCACATATTATTTATCCTTCTTGTGCTTCAAATTTAAATTTGAACATGGTCAATCAAATTGTTTATCAATTAATGGATGACATATTTCAAACCAAAAGCCAGACAATAACTCTCCTCCAAAATTATCAAGTTTAAATATGAAAGGATTTTTTTAAATTTCCGACAAAGTAAAACAGAGAGACTCACATCGAAAGAAAATGAACGATGTCGTGACATATTTAAGCAAATGTCTGCTGATGTTCTTCTCATCATAAAAGAAGCGTGGGATCTTTCCTATCGACTAGCACCAATCAGTCCTTTTTAAGCGATTCACGCAAACTCATCAATTAGCAATACTTTTCAAATCCAATAGCAAGTTTTCTTTCAAAACTGATATACGGTAAGATATTTGTGCTTTGCCAACTACACAAGAGAATATCTTCTTTCTGCTTTTTGATAAAAACAGTCTTGATACTCACGCCAAACACGCTATCGTGTGAGGTTGCTACACTGAATTTAGCAATTATCTCTGGCACCCAAAAATTTATTTATTGACGATAGTCCGTGAATTATAGTCCTTGGTAGAAATTTAGCCAGCACCAAGAACAGCAAAAGATCGATATCAAATAACTTCCGTAGCAAAGCCCAAAATACCATTGAAAGCAGCCGTAAAAACCTACGAAAGCAACAATATTTTTGCAAGTAACTGTATCTTCTAGTTACGAATTTGACACTTGCCCGGATGTACTGCCAGTACTGAGTACGCATCGAGTTTTTTATCACGTTGCTCTGCTCAATTCGATTTCCATTTCTATTAAACGAACGCCTAGAAAGTGGTTTCTAAAAAAAAAAAAACAAAGACAAAGCTGGTCTTGACCGTTGAATTGGTCTTCATCAATTCAGGTGTGGCCGTTACGGGCATGTTTCGGAAGAAAATCTAGATTGCTGTTATGCTCAAAACTAATTAAAAGCTATGAATATTAGTTTAACGTTAAAATGAAAAGATTATGATTGAGGTATATTGAAAAAAGTAAGATTTGGAATATTTTACCTCCAAAGATGTGCGATTCGATAAAAATTGCCAAGATGTAACAATTGCAATGTTTATTGCCTTACAAAAAATGGAATATCTTTAATCTATCATTACTAGCCAATCTGCTCTAACTACTTTATTTAAATTTGTCGATTCTTAATCCTTTGTGGAAGTAACCCCACCCTCCAATTATGAGCTTCCTTGACACATAATACTCAAAATATTGGTTGTCTCACCAACCATGAGGTACTATTTCCGAAATATCAAAATTTGTTTGCAATTATCTGCGTTGAACATGCTTATTAATAAGGTTGCTATAATTAGCTTCTCAGTAATCCGTTTATATAGCGCGATTTTCAACACTTGTAACCAAACAACAAAGAGAATATGTCCTGCTAGTTCCATATGACAACAACTGAATAAACTTGAATCTGTACGATGGTAGATTGACAAGTTTTCGGAATCACTGCTAGAGGGTTGCTGTTTTTTGCAAATACTTTATGCCTTTGTGTTGGCAACTCTTTCATATCAATTGACTAAATATTAAGTCGATCGATGAAATAGTGTGGTTTCGACAAACATTTAACTCAAGTGCCTTTTGTGTTTTCAACTATGGATAAAAACGAAGTTGGAGCGGTCATCAAATTTTCCTATTTGGAAAAGAAAACCGCAACGGAAATCAACTCAAGGTTAGATGCCGTTCACCTTCATTTTCCACAGTGAGTTTTTGAGTTTCGGAATGCAAGTGTGGTCGCACACATACAAATGATGAACCACGTTCAAGACGTCCGAAAACGGTTACCACCCCAGAAATTATGAAAAAATCTGTGACATGGTTTTGGTAGATCGCCGAATAGGTGTGCGCGAAATTGAGGAAGTCGTCTCTTATAAACGAGTAGTTCGTATTTCACATAATGAGCTAGGTTTTAAAAAACTTTCTGCAAGATGGGTGCCGCATTTGTTCAATTCGGAACAAAAACACATTCCAGCTCGAACCTCAGCCGATTGTTTGGAAGTGTTTACAAGGAATCAAATGGAATTCAAGAGACGATTTGTGACCACAGTTGAGACCTAGATTCAACACTACACACCAGAAACAAAAATGCAATCAAAACAATGGATTGCACGCAGTGAATCGGTTCCGAAGAAGGCAAAGACGCTTCGGCTGGAAAGGTGGGAGCATCGGTTGTTTGGCACGCAAAAGGAATTTTGCTAATTGGATATCTTGAAGCAGGCTTACTCTTAGTAGCCACTATTACAGAACATTTTGGACAAATTAAAAGCAGCAATTCAGGGAAAACACCCAGGAATGGTTAGGAAGTTCTATTTTACCACAACAATGCGTTAGCTCATTCAAGTGTAATCGTACAGCAAAAACTGACAGAATCAAAGTTCGAAACGCTTCCGCATCCGCCAGATTTGACTGCGTCAGACTTTCACCTGCTCCCGAAACTCAAAACATTTCTGGGTGGCAAGAGATTTTGGTCGAACAAAGAACTGATAGAGGCTGTAAACGATTATTTTGATAACCTCAAAGAAAGTCACTTCCGGAAGAGAATTAGGAAGTTAGAGAAATGTTTGACCAATTGTGTTGAGCTTCGACGAGATTATATTGAGAAATAAATTATAACTTGAATCCGTATTATTTTGTTTTCATTATTATTCCGGAAACTTTTCAATCTACCCTCATACTATCATATTAGTTATTAATTCATGTTGCCATTAACTCACGTGGATGTCACATTTCTCTATGTAGCACTACTATTGAATAGTCTTGATTATGTAAATTCATACAATTTCTTTGTCGTAATCACGTTTGCAATCTAAAATTCACGCATGATACCTCCTTGTGATTTTTCCGTTAAGGATGATCACCTAGTTACATATTAATATACGTATTTCAAAGTACCCAAATCGCTGCGATAAAGATAAAAACAATATAGTAAACTATTTTTAAGTGGTAATTTAAGCAGACCTTTCCTACCTAATTTTATCTAATTATCGGTCTTAGATTTGTGCTATTCTCATTTCTTTTGCACTTAGCACTGCTACTATTGTATTTGCTCACTTACATATATCGTTTTACTTTGTTAAAGATTTTTTGTCAACTTGATTTTTATTTTTCAGGAAAATCAATTGCCTGGAGAGTTATGGAGATGGTCAATCCAGACTTATTCTTCGAAGCATGTGAAAGTATTGGAAGTTCGTCCAGCAATGTATCGACAGCTGGTTCATCTAGTGATTTTTAAAATGTTTCCTGTGGAAAAAGTGCTTGAATATGTATGTAGGTGTAATATCATACCTACTTTACATATCCTCCATGGTATTATTGTAATATTCTCAAGCAATTGAGATTTTGTTCACAAGTTTTCTGTTTTAAGCTGACTTTATGTGAACATTTAATATAATTTTATTTATTTTTGTATCTATAATACGTTATCGTATTGTTTATTAAAGTTTCAAAAAGTTTTGAACTGCGTGTTATTCAACTCTTAGCAAAACAGAATACAAATTTCATTCCCAGAAATAGTTCTAGTTTGGTCATATGAAAATATTAATAGATTATAGGTTTAATGACAAAGAGTTGGCCGAAATTGGTTCAATCTCATCTCTGTTTTATCCGTACGGGTTGTAGGTACGTCGCTTTCTATTTCAGTTGTAAGAGACTATTCATTACAGCCTTACCCTGCAGTTGACGCAATAATCGATAAAACAAAAGGTTTTTCTGAAATCTCAGAAGCGAATTCAGGAATTTTACAAGTTGTGGCCAGGAATTCTGATACCACCACAGTCTGTTATAATCAATATATAAAATGGTCTTTGATGCAATTTTATGTTGTAGCAAGCATTACAATAAAATGCAAAATATAGTTTTAACTTTAAACGCAGAAAATGCGAACGTGATTAAACAAAATTAAGAACAGTCTAAGAATTCAGTTGTAACAGATGCACAATTTATTGCAAAACATTAAGCAGATATCTTTGATTGCACTACAAGTTTGCAGGACACCTCTTTGTCACTAGAACAATCAATATCTATACTATTGCTATTACTACCATATGCTCGAAGCTCTGTTAAAAATCCACTGATTAATTCTACAGATCAACAAGTAGCTGAAAAATTACGTTCAGTTTTGCAAAAAATCCTGATTACGTCAAGCTTCCTGGTGTGTTTCTGAGTGACATTGATTCATATCTAAACTTTGCAAATCTTACTTCAATTAATGCGGAATTTTCATTTTCTACATGTAGACACATTTTTGGTGATAAACGCCGCAATTTAGCAGAATCGACTATAAAAAGCTATCATGCTTCGATTATAACCTTCCTATACTCACGCATACGGTCTGTGAGATCGATTTATATAGTATAGTATACGTCTTTCATTTTGACGTGAGTATAGGAAGGTTAAAACAGATTTGGAGATTGCCTGTCCAAATTACTTCGATAACAGGTAACGACTTTTATGCGAGTAAAAATATAATTTATTAATAAACACAAGCCCCCACTTACTCCCTTTTGTAACGCTCATAAATTCATTTATGTTAGTCAACTCTACTGATACAATATAACTTTTTAATATTTCAATCTAGTAAGATTTCACCTGTAAATACACGATATGGCATATTATACAAATAACTACAGTTGCTCATAATGCTCATGCGAGCCAAAGTATTAGTATATAACACTCAATCCGTCCCTGTAACTTACGATCACTCCCGATTGAACTCCGATCTTAACAAAAAGCAACGTTTTATGGGTCGCATGAGCATGAGCAATGAGCACTTCTACAAATAACTGCTTCTAACTGTTGCCGAGCTACGAAGACCAGACTGAAGTAATAGGATAAATTTCTGCATGAAACAGTTGCATAAGAATTTACGGAACAACTAAGTATTTCTGAAGGAATGTTGTCCACGTTAGTTAATTAACTCTTTTATGGGGGACGAATTTTAACTAAAATAAGAGAAATTCTAGGACACCATTTATTAGTAATACGTACACAAATGTATAAACATCGAAAACGAATGTAAATATACATCACAATAAGTTTAATACTGCACTTAGGAGTACTACAAACATTTCTATATCTACAGTATGCAATAGGGAAGTGTAAAACATCGAAAATAGTACATGTATGTATATGTATATATATGTAAGTTTGTATAATTCGCGTTATAATAAGTCTTATTTGCTACGAGATTGTGTCTATAATACGAGACACAAGTTAATGCCACCATGGGGAAAGAAATGTATACAGTCGCACTTTTATGTAATAATCTTCTGTTGGGAAATCTTGAATTATGTATGAAATGATTTTCATACAGTGAAACCTGTTTATAACAAAATCCCCGGGACCGAATCCGTTTCCGCAAGAGAAAGAGAGAGGAAGGAGAGGAATAGTTATGGTGGCTAACAATATGGATTTGAAAAGTTAAAATTACTTGTTAGAAAATTACGCATTGCATTAAATCACTTGACGTGATTACGAGTATAACAGAAAAACATGGCTCCAGAGGTAGATGAAAAATACGCTTCTCGCAGTAGAACATTTTACTGTTCGTTGACAATTTCCCCATACATCCCAAGAGTAGAAGAAAAATTAAAAAATTATAATTTGCATATTTTCCTCCTAACATGACAGCCCAATTACAAGCAATGAATAAAAACATTATAACAAATCTTACACAGCAGTCTAGAACCAACACAATTAAGGACCTAAGTAAAACATGGAATATCGATGCAAAAGACTTACAGATTAATTGCATTATTAATATTAACGGTTCGTGTGTTGGGAACCGGAACATTCTGTAAACAAACTTAGGGTGCGTCCGATCAGTGGTCATTCAAATGTTTCACATGCTGCCACACCGTCTTGTAGTGACAATGTCAATTCTTATAAGTAGACCGGGCAAATATGCGGTATGATGAGTCATCTGTTCTTTGTCCTCTGTAATATATTACATTGTGAAAAGGATAAATGACTCATTCAGACCGCATATTTGCCCAGTCTACTTGTAAGAAACTCTACAATGTAGAGCCGGCGCGATATTTGTTGAACCAGAATTCCTAGAAGGGCGTTACGTCATTTCTTGAAATAAACCGCATTAGATATTAGCAAGCAGTGCCGTCCCTTAAAACTTCTAGGAATTCTGGCTCAACAAATATCCTACCGCCTATATCACCTAAATTCATTCAGTAGATCCTAATAAGATAAGATACGATAAGAAAAACCCCCTATGTATCAAGAATTTACACCAACACCCCCGAAAAAAAGAGGTCAGAGAAAATAAAAAACGAAAGTGAAAAGAAAGGATGCCAAAAGGGATTTATCCGATGAACATACAGTAATAGCTAAGCGGAAAAAGCCACCAAAGAAAAAATAATTCTTTGATTCATCATTAGAGGAAATGATATTATCAAAATTAGGAACTGTGAAGATGTTCACTTTTCTTACAAGTTCAATGCTTTAATCGTAAGTTAATTAATTTTTCTACCGTTGTTTCTTTGTATTAATTACTTTGAAATAAATTATTCTTTCGGCAATATTTGGTTTTATAAATGTGTTTAATCCCCATTTTAATTTGTGGCTAAATGCTCCCCTCACACTGACCGAATGCTTCCCAGGGGTGGGGAATAATCAGATAAACGCAACAAATCTCGGAAACAATTTTTGCTGGTATCAAAAAAGTATAAAACAACATAAATATTTTTAGTAGTTTTTCAATAACCAACACCACATTAAATAGTAAATAAAAAAACATATTTTAGGGGCCGACTTCGCCTCCCTCTCCCCTATTAAGTATTTTTCTGTAATATATACATATTAATACTTTAAACTTGAATTAGCTAAATGTTCCTATCACTCGAATTTCAGTTCCTGGTCCTTGGAGATTCGACTTGGGGATGTTTCGGTAGATTTCAAAGTCAACGTGTTTCCATTGTCCATGGTTTCTATTTGGAGATTGAATCTTACAAGAAGTAAAACGCAACAACCAAATACAACCCGGAAAACTCCAGTTTCTTATTATGAAGTCACTATATAACAAAGATTTCTTTCCCTTGAAGTTTTTACATAGAATTTTGATCGTATACTATAGATCAGAAGTCGCTGGTGTCAATACGTAAAAACACTGCACTCCCGTGAAGTGTGGAATAAAAGTAATTAATGCTATACGGTTAACTTCTGTTAAAAATCTTCAGAAAGGTTGATAAAAAAATTAGGTACATTTACTAATGGATAGAAGAAATAGAATAGGCATTTTTCTCAAATGAAAATTTTAAGCAATAACAAGAAACGTAAGTACAATGCTGAGAAACAATATTTTATTTCTCTTTACCGTTGAATATAGGACGAAAGGGTCTTCTAAAAACATACCATTTGACCCCGGTTTCCATGTAAAAACTGTTGGCCTCCCTGTATTAAATATAAAGTTGCACTTTATACCGAAATGGATGCTCCTAGTAACCCCAGAGGTGCATATAAGATTTTATTTACCATTTCAAATGAAATAGAAAATAGGTGATAAGTATTTTAATTTTGATTTCATTATAGGTTTGCGTAGTAACGTTATCGTTTATACCAGATGTATTAGGTAGTTGATGAGGATAAACAATTTGAAGTTTGTAAGTTAAATTTACTCTTGCAATTATGGAAACGCAACAGATTCCATATTTTACCGAAAAAGCGGTACCAAAAGCAACTCAAAGTTTGTTGCCAAATACATTAAACACACAAATATAAAAGGAACTGTAGTTAACCAAAAACGAAGTACCAAGAGTTAATGAAACAGTACTGTTAACAAAATATGAATTTTGTTCTTTCCTTTAGTCTGAAAAATATACACCGAATTCGTTATGGATCAAATATTCACAATTAAAAACCATCCTAACAGTGAAGATGAAAATTCACATTTCCAGTTGCAATGAATTAGTTGCGTTTTTAAAAGTCAAATCCAAAGGATATATTCCAAAATCTAAAATTTTAATGGGAAATAAGATGATAAAGTGACAAAGTTAAAATCAATCAGAACCGACACCATCAGGTCCGATTGTAAACACACAAAAGTCCTGTCTTCTAATTCTCTTGCTTCCAGTTTGAAAACTGTAGTTCTTATTTTGAAAAATAATTTGTAATTCTTCTTATTGTTTAACTGTTTCTATTTTTAAAATAATAATTTTCGCTTAAAATGCTCCGACTGTTAAAATAAAAAAAAAACGATCTGTCTGAGGATTTTTGATAGAAGTCAACCGTATAATTTTAATTAAATCTATCACATACTTTACGGGATAACCGTATATTGTGTGTATGCTTATGTACAATGGGAACAAACACATATTTCGAAATAGCAAGATCACTAGAGTAACAAGATCGTTAACCACTATCAAATTAATATTAACCACAATTACAATTGAAAAAACATTAACATTTATCTGACTTATGTTGCTATTTCCTTCAGCTTTTAAGATCATAATTTCTCTTTCTAATTTTAAAAGCATTGATACACAAATATTACAAAAAAAAAAAAACGCCACGAACCAAACTGATTATCGCCTTTTCGAGATTCGCGAATTCAAAAATAGTGTTGTTCTTTATGTTATATGGCTATTCCATGTAGAATTGACAATTGTTGTATTTATACATAGACGTTCGTGATCGACGTTATTTGGTTCATTTTCTTTACGTTTTCATATTAGGCGCTTTCTCTATTTATTCAACATTAAAATTACGAAAATAATCGAAATTTGGAAGTATATTGCTTCAATAAAAGTATTAAACTTAATTCCGAATTATATTTTTGTGGACATAATTAGTTGTCAACTTTGGTTATTAAACTAACGTGCGCGAAATTCAAATATGCAAGAAGAATGGTCATTCTTTTGCAGATGAAGTGAATGTGTGAAACGATGCAATAAATATTGGAAGAGATTTCAAGTGAACTGGAAATGCACAAGGCTTAAGTGAATAGTGATCCCATAATACGAAACATTTTTAGATTCGTAATATGGCAAGACTTATAAATTACAAATCCATCACATTTCGGTGATTCAAACACTGCAGATTTAAGTATTACATTATAAGCAAAAAACGAATTTCTTAAACATCAATTTTCAATTTCCAAGCCAACACTTAAAAGCTAATATTGTAGTTTAAGAAATTATCCAGTTTGTATTATAAAACTATCGGTCCAAGTTAACGTTTGCGAACCACTGTTCTAGTTTTAAAGTTAACTCTACAAACTAAAATTACAATCACATAAATAAATACAAAATACTGATAAGATAAATGCTGCCAATTTGCATTTTAACACACACAATAGATGCAATAAATAAAAAGCAATAAACGTTGCCCAATTTGATGGTGATACAAGCAATTTAATCAATAGTTGTTTTACTTGCAAATGATGTAAGTGATGATATCTCATTGGGACTGGGATCAGTGGGTAATCGACTGAACTCTACTTCCTCTCCATGCTCACCACATATTGGTTCAGCAGGCCATTGCTTATGGCTTGGGGCGTATAACATAAGCATGGCACAGATGTAAATATTCCACATACCATATACTCCCGTATACATGGCAGAGGCAATTTCAATATCAAAATCATCCACGCTATCTTCCCAATTGTGCTGATCATCACTTACTTGGCCAAATATAAATGTAATAATGGTTATAGCAGCACACATGACAGTAGCAAGCATTAGAAAATTAAAACGATAAATTATGCCTTCATAATGTAATCTCCTTGCAGTAGACATACTTGGTAAAGCAGTTTTCTTAATGCTAATATTACGAAATACGCGCCAAATCATATAACACAGGAAAATGAAATATATGCTAGCAGACATCCCGGCAAGGATTATGAAAGATAATGCTAGGTTTGTTCCAATTGGGGTGACCCATATTGTATAAAACGGATTTCTTAATTGTACTCCACGTTCACATAAATCAAATATTAACAATGATGTACACCCAATGATAATTGCACTGAGATGTTTCCAATACATCCTTAAAGAATTCTTTTCACCATTATCTTGGATTAGCATGTGTTCCCCAGCAAAAATCAACCAAAATGATAGAAGCATAGAATAAAAGATACCTTGCCGAATATCACTTAGTAGTAACATGAAAGGCATATCAAAGTACAATGTTAAATATTCAATCGGTAAATCTAAAAATGCTAACGCACCTCCTAATGAAATGAGGACATATTCAAGCAGCGCTGGTGTTCTAGCTAGAATATAGACTCTTCTCCAGAACCAGATTATAATTGCAACTACAATTGGGAAAAATATAAGTTTCATTATTAGCCATATCATGGTAAATCCCCCATTCATATGTATAATATGTAATTGTATATCGGTTATTCGAGCATTAAAATTATTTTGACCATTGTCATCAGGTAAGCGTAAATTCAATACATAAAAATCATGGTAAAGTGATCCCAGTTCGAAAAGTGGTACTATAGAACATGAGTAACTGTGTCCATCTAGTTTAGCTTCTGCGGATCCATCACCTGAGCAATCCATTAATCGTTTCTCCACAGCATTTGAATGTTCCGTCCATTCATTGGATCCCTCATCTTTGTATCCCAATCTAGCATCTAAAGTTAACTCTACAATTGGATCCAATACAAGTGGAGGAATATGGACAAGGTCGATTTGAAGTACTCCAATTAAATTTTGCTGCCATCGAGAGAACCCTCCAGTAGGCATGCGTAAGGGCATTTGTACGACAAATACAAAATTCTTCGGTGACATGTCACTTGCAAGTTCATGTTGCAAATCGATCTTCTTGTTGCAGGTTTCTGATGTGAACCACATATTAGAACTTCCTGCATTTTCGTCGTAACACACAGTAGCTAGTATCCCTTGCGTGCCGGCCGGCGAAGATGCCATAAAGCCTCCAATTAAGAAGCACACCACCTGACATACTAAAAGAATGCTTACAAGTACACTGAGTTTCTTTCCACTTAGATTTTCTAGCACTGTCCCTGGCATTTTCGATTCGTCCTATACTAACCGTAAAGTATAAACAAATAATATTCATTTAGAAATACGCCATTTCTTCAGCTAATTTTAGAAATACAACCTGAATCGACCTAAATGCAACCACCCACGAAAAATACAATAACAAAACGCCAGGAGAAATGAGCATGCGCCAAAGTGGAAATTCTTTGGGTATCTAGATACAGAGCCAGCTAAAAATATAACACACTATACACTTCCGCTTAAAAGTATTGTCTACCCATATTTTATTAGATCTTCCGTATGCATAAGCGATTTAAAAAACAGATTTGAATGTTCCTTTAATTGATACTCCAAGTTTGTTTATAAACAAGTGTAGCTGTGGTCATAAAATTTACGGAACGTCTCGAAATCAGGGTGCATACCCAGTAAACATTTTTTAAATTTGGGGATAGTTTAAGTTGGCATTTCCGGCGATAATGAACACATTCGCATGCATTATGCTTAGAAATTGGCGAATATGTCCACTACTGTCGGAACTACCAACTTAAACTGTCCGCGGAATTTAAAAATGTTTACTGGGTAAGTACCTAATGCAGAAATCATGTACCTCTTCCGGGTGGGATTTACCGAAGTAAATACCTATTCTCTTATTTTTTTTTATTATCAGAAAACGATAGTTTTATTTAGGAATGCGCCGAATGCGACGTTACCTTCTTCAATTTTATTGTGTGAATCGTAAACATATCGAACACGAAAGAACTTTAAATTGATATGCGCTCAAAAGTAGTCGCCAGATTTCGAGGAAATTGAAAGTACCAATAAAAACACTTTACTATGTTGGGAAGAAATTTAAAATCCATGAAAGTGGGATACAAAAGAAAACGTTTTGGAAGACCCAGAACCACCACTTCGACAAAAGATAGGGAGATTGTGATTTCTAATAAAGGTAATAGACTTACTTACTTACTTACTGCACCGGAAATAGCAGCGCAAATGAATGTGGAAAGGCTTAATCCCCTTAGTGTGTCAACCGTCAAACGTAGACTTCAAGAAGCAGAGCTCTATGGTTGAGTAGCTGCAAGAGAACGGCTGTTATGCGTCATCAATAAGAAGTGATTACAATGAGCTAAACAACACAAAAACTTGGACACTTGATGAATGGGATAAAGTTTTGTGGAGTGACAATTCCAAATTCGAAGTTTCTGGATTGAGGTAAAGAGTGTTTGTGCAGAGGTCAGCAGGAGAATGGATATGTGATCAATGCTTAGTGCTCACCATGAAACATGGTGGGGTTCTGTTATAATATGGACCTGTTGCGATGGAAACAGAACAGTGCCGGGATATCCATGAAAGTAAAATGTTTCCATCTGGGCTGCGCATTTTTCAACAATGATTCACATTGCAACACCACAATGACTCGAAGCACTCTTCGAAGTTATGCAGGGAATACTTGGACAAATTATCAGCTGAGGGAACGCTTAATGTTATGGTTAACTAACTTTACATACAGAGGTTAAATCAAAAATTGTTGATGAGCATGATTGTTTTAGTGAACGATCTATTGAAACAAATTTATTAGTATTTTCAGATGATGTGTCGGCGATACTCTAGGGCCTTCGACAAGGCTTGATAAAAGGATGGATAACGTGTTATGATATGATAAGTGATTGAATAATAAAATTCGTAGAAGTAAGCACAAGTCCGGTTTACACTACTTAATGATAACACGTCGTCCACTTTTTTATCAAACCTTAGTCATGACATCCTTCTAGTAAAACTACATGTATTTGACTTTTCATGTGGGCTAGTTTCTTTGCATCCTCTTTATATAACAGAAGACAAGTCGTATTTTACAAGGGCGCCTATTTCAATACCTTTCAGGTGGGATTTGGTGTCCCGCAGGTCAATAATTTAGGACGTTTGTTGTTCTTAGTATTTATTAAAGTTACTAATTCTATCTTTTGTATGCAGTTAATTGTAAAATTTATAAAACTATATATGTATAGGTACTGCTACTGCTTCTGCATTGTTACAAAACGACATTAACAATGTTTCTATTTTGTGTTATGATAATAAGCTATCTTTGAATGTTGGCAAGTGCTCTGTTATCACACACATATACACATACACGGAAAACTTTTATTTATCTATGACTATAATATTAACAATGATTATTTGCCTTGTAAGAATTCTGTAAAAGATGTTGGTGTAACATTTGAGTCTTGATTTCGTCTTGTACAGCATATAAAGGAAACTTAAGCTTGTAGACTTTCAGACAGCTCCTGGTAAAATGACTAACTGGAAAGTCGTTGGATCTTGTAGTGATAATAACACACATTTTGGAGACGTAAAACACAAAGGAGTGAATGTTTATGGTTGACCGAAGAAAGAATTGGCAAGCAATATTGTGCTATCAAGGGAACTCTTGAAAGAACAGGCATAATAATGGATGAACTGTTTTATGAAGTGCGGATTTCCAACGCATTTTAATTTTCAAATTGTGATAACTGGGAAACCAATAACTTGAACTGTTAAGATAAATGGGTTTAAATGTTTCCGCATTTCAAGAATGGAAATATTTCTCTAGATAATCTTAGAGGCCTTGTCAAGTACATTTTCAGACTGCTAGGCTCTTCTGTTCCTGTTAATAGAGCATACTCAATTATTAACAATATATGACTTTAAGAAAGTGGTAAAATGGCCGAATCCACAGTGAAAGGTCCAATGATTTGTAAATTAAACATTGAGCTGTAGCGAATTTTATAAATTAAAAACAAACCATTTCTAAAAAGGTCCACACCAGTAACAAATATGAACCAGCTAATAATTAGGTTTTTACAATAAGAACATAAGGTAGTTTAGTTCCCCATATAGTAAAATATGTATTTATCTTTTAATTGTAATTCTATGTGATTGCTAACGCAATTTTTAGGCAAACATGACTAAGATCATCATTCATTTATTGGGTCGTATCTGCTTGATAGATCCTACAACTGATTCTACCGCTTTGTCTCCTGAGAAGTTTGCCGTTTATTAATTACATACCAAAGTAACAAAACACAACAAACACAAAAACAAAATTGTAGTTTCGATGTGTAAAACGGAATGTATGTACAAATATATATATATATATATATATATACGTACATATATATATGTACGTCTTCATATATATATATGTATATATATAAAGAACCCTAATCAAGGGGTATGCGAGAGGGAAGGATGGGAAGCGCTGCTCTAGAGGAATGCATGGCTTTGGTTATCCCGGTAGGTCTGTTCTGTTCACGTATAGGGTCATTCCATGTCAACTGGACCAGGGGTCCCCACTGGACCATCTCCAATTTGGATGAAAATTTATACGGATGTACATGTATGTTTGAAACGAGATTCTGCAAAGTTTTAGCTCTAGGTATCATATACCTGGAGCTCCACAGCCCTTTCTGTGGAGGTCCCATCAACCCCGAGGCGTCAACCACGAATATTTTGCAAAGTTTGACATGTGGCCATTGCAGAACTATGGTAACTGTGATGCTGAAATTCAACATACTAGCTCAACTTGTGCCTGTGAACATGAAAAATTTAGTATCAACATCCACAAAACAATATATATGTAGATCGCAATTTAAGCTCAAAGTGGCTTCAAAATTACGTCGCCAATTACAAGCCAAATTTTGACATTGAACAACTAAAAAACGAAAACAGTTGGTAGGTTTTGCTTTTACCAGTACACTACCCATCGGCAAGACAATATTGCTGCAATATTAGAACAAAAGCTCGCATACTTGTGGAGATATTAACATACAAACATGGTACAAAACACTTAAAAGCCAAATCTAACCTATTTCCAAAGTCAAATATCTCACTCCAAATTCATTTATTTTTATACCATTGGAAAGAGCAGAATTTGTTCTACCAGAATCATATGTTGCTATTTTAGTGTTTTTTGGTTTAAGTAAGAAAAATCCGTTTGAACATGGTGCTATTTCTTCCGCGAAATCAACATTAATTACAGCATTTTTTATATATGGAGATTTTGCAAAGTTTGTCATGTCGCTATTAAGGTATCACAGTAACTGTGATGCTGAAATTTAACACACTAGCTGAATTTGTGCCAGTGAACAAGAAAAGTTTACTGTCAACACTCGCAGAACAGTATGCGAATCACAATTTCAGCTCAAAGTGGCTTCAAAATCATCGCGTAATACACAAGCCATACTTTGACAGTGTAAAACTAAAAAGAAAAACAGTTGGTAGGTTGTGCTTTCACCAGTCCACTAACCAGCTGCACGACATTGTATTACTGTAATGTCAGAACAAAGGCTCACATACTTGTGTAGATATATATTTACTTGAAAGAGCTAGGCGGTGCAACATTGTTATTAGAATTTATCAAAATTCACAGTAAATGCAGGCATGTAGTCCCCCAAGTCAAGAAATGTTGGCTTGATCCCCTCAAATTGGCGGATCCAGAAACGTGCCTGTAAGTTGAATATTAGTTGGCGCATTACGCGATGTAACCACCATGTTCAAAGGGATTTTTCTTCCTTAAACCAAAAAACATTAAAATAGAAAAATATGATTCTGATAGAAAAAAGTCTGCTCCTTCCAGTGGTATAAAAATAAATGCATTTGGAGTGGTCGCACATTGAGACATTTGACTTTGGAAATGGGTTAGATTTGGCTTTTAACTGTTTTGTACCATGTTTGTGTGTTAATATCTCCACAAGTATGCGAGCCTTTGTTCTAATATAGCAGCAATATATTGTCTTGCCGGTGGGTAGTGTTATACAGTGTCAAAATTTGGCTTGTGCATTACGCGACGTAATTTTGAAGCCACTTTAAGCTTAAATTGCAATCTATATGTTGTTTTGTGGATGTTGATACTAAATTTTTCATATTCACAGGCACAAGTTGAGCTAGTATGTTGAATTTTAGCATCAAAGCTACCATAGTTCTGCAATGGCCACATGTCAAACATTGCAAAATCTTCGTGGTTGACGCCGGGGGTTTGGTGGGATCTCCACAGAAAGGGCTGTGGAGCTCCAGGTATATGATACCTAGAGCTAAAACTTTGCAGAGCCTCGTCTCAAACACACACACATATATATATATATATATATATATATATATACATCCGTATAAATTTTCAGCCAAATTGGAGATGGTCGAGTGGGGACGATTTTCAAAACTGGTCCACTTGACATGGAATGACCCTATATTCTTACATCCTAAGATTTAAAACCTAACTCGTTCTAACAATAAGACATAGTACAGATCATCTTATTAATCTTGTGGTCTACAAAAGTAACTTTATCTAATTCAACAAGAATGCGTACAACCAAAAACAGCAAAAACAAAAACGTTCGTGTGTTTAATCCACTTTAATATTGGCAAATCTAATATAACTAGAAAGAACCATATATAACTAAGAAGGGAGATAGTAAGTCCTTTATCGATCAAATCTCGAAAATGTGAATCCTATTTACAATTTTCTTCTGTGAATTGGGATATCTTAAAATGAAGAAGTAACTTAATATTCACTAAATCATAAAAGTTCATCTGTTAACCCTTTAACTACGGGTATGTATCGATAAAACCAGGCCTCCAAACTCAAAACAAATGTAACTCATATAATTATTGAAACAAAAATATGCAATTAATAAAGACGCTTAGAGGTAATTAAGGAATTCTTAACAAACTTTACGGTTGCTATGGCAGATTGCTATGGCCAGTATGAAAAATTTAGGTATACCAATTCATTCCTGAGATTTGAAAGGCAAAGTGACCGTCCAATATTTGTCTAAAACACGGATATCTACTACAAAGGGACGTTTCATCAATGTTGGGGAAGGGTATCATATCAGTCGTTAAGAAAATGAGGAATGACCAACTAATATGAAAACCCATTTAATCGGTAATATGTTCCGTAGTATGTACGCAAAACTTGTGATGATGAGTATTTATAAAAACGCAAGTGGTCTTAATTCGATTGCACAGTACTGTAATGAAAAGCAAAACTAAATTTGCAAAAATTCATGGAAACGCATTGAAGAAAAACTACGAAATTACGAAATAATCGAGAATACCATTTTTGGATCATGGCTCACCCTCTATTTGGGAGTGGGCTAGTAATACATCGCGTTTCTGATTTTGTCTTCATCTATCCTCTTTCCACTCCATCTGTGCCCTATTTGGAGGGTTGTTAGCTATTGATTAAAAGAAAATGCTGTTGTAAATTCGCGGTATAATTTTAAAATTACAATATCCTTACCTTATATACGTGAGTTCTAGTAGCAGCAACAATTTAATATCTTGTTTATAAAAATATATAAATAAATAAATAACGATATATATTCACAGTAAATTTGGTAAGTTTATTAATCCACATTGTTGTAATCAACAAATATTAACAATAAAACCTATATATCTAAGATCACAATAAGAGGACTATTTACATACATAGACAATTCTTAGTTATCAATACACACATTCAGAAAGGCACCTCTTAATAAAGTTGAGCAATAACAGAAACACTACAAATGCACAATCCTACGTGTAATTCCGTAAAAATAAAGTAGAAATGGAAAATTTGTAGAAGTATGTCGAATATATTAAGTAAAATGTATTAAAAATCCGAAATAATTCGATAAAAATTTTATAAATTATAGTATAAAATTATTAAATAGTAAAATAGCGCTTGGTAATTAAAATCTAGGTAAAAAGCTACACTTCGCTGTCATTTCTAGGTACTATCACCCAATCTTCAGATACTTGTGGATTTGTGCCTTGCAACAACTCCCTTTGTCGAAGGAGACCGTCCCTAAAATTTACAAGAGCTTCTTTTTCTAACTGTAGTTTTCTTATTGATTCCCGCTGCCTTTGTTGTTCTGTTGTTTTTGTTGATAATAATTTTTCTTTCTTTTGTGCGGTTAAAGCTAATTCAGTCTGCACCTGTAAAAATGTCAATTGTTTGGTAATTTTTTCTAATTATAAATATTATTTCAAATGAAATACTCTGGATTTTCAAAATGAAAATTTAACCAACGTTTCGTTGACATTATATCGCACATCGGTAAACTCTTCACCACACAATTGTTTAATCATAACATTCGGTGCCACTTGTTTCGCTAGCACGCGGCAAGCACTATCAAAACGTAAAACCGAAATGTTTTTAATTTTCAACAATTGTATGGCGATGAGTTTATCGATGTGATATAGTGAGTAGAAAACACCACAACTCTTGCAATTACTATCATTAGCATTTCGTTCACACAAAATAGTGATACTTTAAACGATTATTTTCATTTGATGGGAAAGAATACATAGCAGAAATGTTCATTAATTACCTTTAAGTACTCTTGTGCTAATTTCTTGTGTTCTTCAAATAAGACTCTAGAATATGAATCCTGTAGATCAGGAGTTGCAGGTCTTAGATGTGGATCTAACAACATGTACATATTTTCTAGATTTGGGTCCGATTGCGGAACATTCTCTGGTGTTTTGGTGCTCTGCATTCCAGCCTGCACCGTGTTTGTGGAACCTAAAACAAAGAAATTTACGATATAAACAAGTGTAGTTACCGAAATTAAAAGAAAACACCTCGCGCTGTATAAATAAAGAACAAGAGTGAAGATGGGAAATTCTATGAAGCGGTCCGATTTGTGCAATCGATAGACGTCATAGTTAGAGGATTCCAATTCCTACAATATAGCCTAAATTTAAATAAACAGTAAATGGGCGATTGTATATTATGATGAGTAATATGTTTGATATTGTGTAAAATATGTATCTGTAATAATTCTCCGCTACTAATGGGCATAGTTCAAGTTTTATTTACGATTATATATTTAAACTAGTTATATATGTATCTCTTGTATTGATTAGAGACTCTCAACGTATTTCTCAAGAATTCCATAATACCGAGCGATTGTTTCTAAATCAAAATTATTGCATGCAAGTGCTTAAGTAAATATTGACAATTTGGCATAGCTTAACAAGTTTGGGAGCTATTCCATAAAGAAAATTTCGCATTCCTTTCTTTTACAGTGATTAAAAGTTAAATCTATTTTTGCAAATAACAGTTCAATCAGTAGCAGAAGAAAATTTGGACATTTTAGAAAATATGGACAGGTTTTAAGAACAAGGAGTGATTCTAACGGTCTTCTTATTTTTACTGACATCCGGAATTCGTATGTACTTCAACATTTTAAAACTCAGTAATAAGCTTAGTAAATTATAATTTCGATAAGTTGGCCGTATTTAGCTCCACATAAAAGGTATTATTAACAAAAACGCGCTATGGGATAATTAGAACAAAAGTGCGATTAAAGTTAGTAGAGTTTAGAATATACAGAGGTCGTGTAAATCTAGCCAATTATTTTGAAAAAAGTTCTACAACAAAAGTTCTGTTCAACAGCAGCTATAGATCTGTAGATAATTGCACAAAAATTTTATTGATGACCATCCTTGACTCTGGATTGTTATTTTGGCGTTAGATCAATTAGTCCTCCAGACAGTTAGTTTCCTGTACAAGAAATTCAAGTCTGTATCTAAATGTTGTTAGAAAAATTGGGTCCCCTCGTAAAAAACAAAAATTGCAATAATCACAGACTGTAAATCTTTTCGTTTTACCGTCCGCGGCAAACGGGTTTGGTATAACATTATGAGTTGGCACTATATATGACGTGAAGTGGAGTGGACAGATATTTGAAGAATTTATGCAGCAATGTTGAAGTAAGTTTTACTGCCCTATACGGAAAAGGATTATTAGGAACCGCAAACCTGTTTTAGGGAAACCATAAACCACTATGCAACTGTAAACGAAACATAGTCTCGTAGAAATGAAGTTGAGCTCCAGTTAAGAAGTTAATAACAAATGTATTAAAAATATTAGGACCTCCACATGCCAAATTTTAGTGTTAAATTTATTAAAATAAGTTATATTTAATAAGTACTAGGTGACCAGGCAAACTCCGTTTTGCCCAAAATTTTTTCGACTTTACTTTTTTCCTAAACCTTCGCGTAGCAATTACGAACAAATCCGCAGAAGGAAGTATCCAATTTGGTCCAGTCGTTTTCAAGTTTTAAGCATCCGAACAAACCACGATCCATTTATATCCTTCCTATACTCACGCATACGGTCTGTGAGACCGATTTATATAGTATAGTATACGTCTTTCATTTTGACGTGAGTATAGGAAGGATATATATATATAGATTTACATATATTACACGTGTTTTATACTGTAGTGTTGAAAAAAAAAAAACAAATTTTGGTGTCCTTCATCATTAAGTTACCAGTAAAAAATCCATATTCTTCAGATTTTTCAGATAAAAGTTTTACCATATCCAAAGTATGCTCTCGACATAGCTTGATTATATTATGGCTTATCAAATCTAATGGAACATCATCAAACATACAGAGCACCAGACCCAGGGGCAGTTTAACGAAAAGATGGATTGACCAAACGAAATAAATAATCAATGTAGCAGCAGGAAAGCGAACAACAGATCACGATGGACGGAATAGAAAAAAAAACTCACAATCAAAACAATTGTTAATGATCGCGACTCCTCTGATAGGAGGATGGGAAAAAGGTGTTAAAGGGATGTGTGGCGGTTACATATTCCTCGCGTCAAAACTAAGTGTAATATATCGCAAAATCCGAAAAATGACATATGGGATTTATAATAAACAATACATTTTCAAAAGTGGTTTTAAATACTTAAGGAACAAATAATATAATTAACAAAAAGGAAAAACGTGTTATCTCAGTACCCCTATTCAGGTATAATGTAAGTTAAAGACTCGTATTCAAACAAACTATTGGACTTACAATTTTAGAAAGACCAATAAATAAGCAAATTCAAGTGGCTAACATCAATCAAGAAAAAAACAACCAATTTCCGAGAAACATGCAGAAACGAGTCTGAGAATAAAAACAACAAGGAGAAAGAAAACCGGCAAACGAAGCAATGCATCCTCCTAAAATGACAATAGAAGTGCAGATAACAATGGCAAAAACGTTAAAAAACAAAAAATCCGAACAGAATAACAAAACTGTTTCAGATAACTATAGTAGTAGATTTCGGAAGAATTGAGAGGTAATTTATCGGGTTTTATACTTAAAAACCAAATTAAATGGAGCCAAGGCACTATGGAGGAATAACACTAATAACTGGCCTGGCCAAACAGCGGTAACAGCGTACAATAACGAAATAAGTTACGACAGCATCTACGACTCCCCATTCTAGTCAGAACGCTGTATGCGAGTAGTTCTGCGTATATGTAGGCTGTCGTAACTTATTTCGTAATTACCGCTGTTTGGCCAGACTACTAATAACTGTCGTCCTTAAAATTTTCAGAAATATATTGGTTAAGAGAATTGAAATTAGCATAGGCTTTCGTTAAAATAATGTACAATAAATGTGATATCTATAATACGCCAATTAGTAGAAAAAGGAATCGAATTCGATAAAGTAGTTTTTCTGTATATGATAAATCTCACATAAGCGTTTTACTTCTTACATCTTCTTCACATAAAGTACATCGAAATCATAAGAGACCCAAATAAAAACAGCAATACCTTTATTGAAATCAATCAGAAATGAATGAAGGAAATAGACGTTAGGATTGGAATTCGATAGTGGGACACCTTGGCTTCGACATTCTTTATTTGAAGATTTCCATATTAATGAAAAAGGAAAACGAAAATGTCTAAACAATATATACAGGACTACTCCAGAATTAATTGTGATATCATAATAATATGATATATATAATTATAGAATACTAAACATTGCATAACAATACTTATTACAACCAATTTTAGGGACAGGGTTAGGGATACATTTTCGTGCTTGCATACATATCAAAAATATGATCTTCAACTTATTTTTTTAACCTTCTTATACTCACGCATACGGTCTGTGAGACCGATTTATATAGTATAGTATACGTCTTTCATTTGACGTGAGTATAGGAAGGTTAATCGTTAATGGTATTGTTCAATTTGAGTACTCCGTAAAAAAGTTTACGAAAACATTTATGGAGGATATAATAGATATAAAAAAACTATCACTATTATCAACTTTAAACAATGTAAGAATGAAACGGTTTGTTTGGAAATTCCTGCAAACCTAGAGAGGTAATAGAAATATTTGAAATATTTCTGACATGATTCACATGGTAAATATGTATCCGTACAATGTATTTCGAAAATACTAATCTATGTTGTTATTTTTCAAAATGAGAATTTCAGATATTTTCATAAAAATGCAATCCTTACTTGTCGAGATTTAGACCAATCAGAATCAAGGTAAACGTGAAGGCTTTTAAAGCGAAAACGCGCGTTTAAAATTGAAAATTGAAAATTAAACCATACCTCTAGTTCCTAATTCATCAATTACGATTATAAAATAAACACAACTAGGCAAGTAAGTAAGTTCCCACTAATAAAACGATTCGTTAGAGAAATTCAAGAAGTAAGCCGCTATTCTGTCGTTCGATTACTATTCGAATCATGGACCACACTCTCACTAATGTATGTAACTGAAAAATTCATATTACATTCCTCTTCGTCTGTATGTTTCTTGACCGTTTGTTGTAAGGTTTGCCGATTCGATACGATACAGCTCGACAAAACGAGAAAAAGATGGTGCAATGAATCAGAAGAATGAAATTTCCGAACAAGGAACCCGAACAAGTTTCCAAGATTTACAGTGAATATTCCGTTCTTAGAAAGACAATTTGTCTACTATATTCGTGAAATAATTCATCACTCTTAATTTGTTTATTGTGATGTATGTGTGTATATGATGTCATCTAATTAAGTATTCATTGCTTTATATCAATTTATAATGTGCGCAAATGTAGAGAGTATACATATACATTTATGTGTACATACATACATATGTATGTTCGCATGTCATTCATTAAATTAGATCTACTATGCAATAACCAACAGCAACTTTTACACAATGCATGCGAGTTTATTTTTGAAACCCGCAAACGTTTTCCATAGCATTTCATGACTCTTTCACATTGGGGAAGACTGGGGCCAATGCTAATCTACATATGTAGAAAGCGCGAGTATTACAGCGGTGTGTTCATAAAATAAACAAAACTTTATAAATCGCGTTTGATAAAAGAAGAATCATTACAAAGAACAAGTGGATGACAAAATTGATGATACGCAAGGTATACACGTGTATGGGACAATTTAAATCGATTTGTAACTATTGCTACAATTAATGATGCCATATACTCCATATTCAATAGGAATAAAAGTGAATCATAAACTTAATACGGACGTAAATATAAATAATTAATTTGCTCAATCATCGATAGAAATCTCACTTTCTACGATAGTAATTATGTTGCGGTATGATTAACACTAAATTGCATCAGTAACTGTTCATCATACAATTATGAATTAATTCCAGTTGTCTTCTGGCTAGCGAAGCAGATGTCCCGGAACTTACAAACAAAAGTATGGTAAAAAGTTTTTATCCCATGAAACAATCGCTTTCTTTAAACTAGCAGGGGGAAAATAGGTGTAATTGTGAATCCAAGACTATATACATCTGCATAATTTGTTAGTTTGATTTTTCCATACACTTTAAATATTCAGTAGATCAATAAACAACCAATAACAAACATAAATATTTTTACTTTAAACTTTTGTGGTACATTCGACACTAGAATTTCAAGCAGAGAACCATTCTGTATACGACAAAGAACGGGTAGTTATTTGAAAAAAGTAAGTTGAATTTGTTTTCTTCAGATGGTAGAGGAATGGTTTGGAGAAAACCAAACTCAGAACTGAAAACTAACAGTTTAATTTGAGCTCTAAAGTATGGAGGTGGAAATGTTCTTGCTTCGAATTGCCTGTCAAACAATGGGGTGGATAACTTACACCTCATCGACAATATTATGGATGCTAAATCTTATGTGAAGATATAGCAATCTAATTTATTTGATAGTGTGGAGAAAATGGGAAGGGATGGCTTTTATACAAAGTACGAAAAACACTATCCGACCCACCCTAAATTCCAGATCTCAATCCAATTGAGAATTTGTGGCATATACTCGATCTGAAAATAAGAAACTGCCACACTTCAAACAAGGAACTACTAAAATTGCGATTGAAAGACGAATAAAGTAACATTTCTCATGAAATTACTTCAAAACTTGTAACACCTAGGTCAGTCAGGTTACTGGCAGTACTGGATGCAAAAGGGATGAACACCAACTATTAATTGTATAAGAAAAGCAACTCTAATAAATGTTAAATATAAGTAATATTAAGTGCGCAAATACTTTTGTTGATATTGCATATTCAATGCTTTTATGTATTTTTATAAATTACGTTTTTAGTTTCAAGTGACGAACGTGATTTTTATTTTAAAATTTAATGTTAAATGTAATGTCAAAATTAATAATAAAAATAATTTACTATTCTGTGGTGTTTTCCTGAAAAACCTTATTGACCCACTGTATGTACTTACATCATCTGTTTCTCATCATCGTTTCCAAGACTTTAGATATTAAGAGAAAATAACAACTTAAAAAAACTTAAAGCAAAGGGCCGAATTTAGTTATTGAGCAGTAATGAAGATACAGAATAAAATTGTAAATGTCAGGGAAAAGGTACGCTGTATGTTGTAGTCAATACATGATTTCACTTGAAAATGAGGAAAAGCCCATAACTATAAAAATTATGATTAAAAATGTTAGACATCAATATCTAATCAAAACAAGATGCGGCAGGTTTTCAAAAGCATCAGAATGAATAATACCATAGTAGACGACAAATTAGCATAAAATTAGCGCATATTTTGGCAATTATGTGAACATTGTAAAATTATTTTCTTTTTCTTTTGAGAAGCAATAGTCAAAGAATATTATGTAACACAAACTTAAAGAATGACAATTTGCTGACTCCACCAATGTAAACGACTAAAGCACAGGATACACAATTCTTTATATATCCTGAACTTTAATATTTTAAGTTGGTGGTGTCAATAACTTGGTTTAATTCTTTGAGTTTATGAATATTTTTGTTTGGGGTTACAAATTGATGCCAAGGACAAAGAATGTGGTTTGTCCTGATTCAATTACGAATTGTTCCGCTTAATTTAAATTAAGTTAAAGATATCAAGACTTTTAACAAAATAATTGCTCTAAGTATATGACAAGAATTGTCGAAGAGGCTTTACTATTAAGACTAAATTCTCCGCCAGAAACAAAATATCGATTTTCAAGCAAAGGTCGAGCAAGTTATAAACAAAAGTGTTTTGCTAGAAAAATCATGCTCGTGGTTTTCGGGATGCAGAAAGGATCCAGCCTGTTAATTTTCTTGATCGTGGGAAATACTACATGGGTACTGTTATTGTTACACTGAGATAATCGAGCGTATCACTAGGTTTGTAAAATTTCGTCGTGGTCGTTGGTCAGTGATGAATTGCGTAAAGGTCGACCAAAATCGGTTGTTATTCCAAAAAGCATCAGTGCTGTCCAAAATGATTAAATAAGATCGGCATGAGACTTACAGTGAGATTGGGGCATATTTAGGCATATCCAAGACTCAAATACATTCAATTTTGCTTGAGAATTTAGCTGTGAAAGACACCTGTTCCCGATAGCTTTCGCATAATTTGACCAAAGCTTATACAAAGGCTCGGATTTATTGGTATAAGAAAAATCCTCAAAAAATTCTACCAAAGAACTGCAAAACTCGTATACAACGTCGTAACGGCTGACGAAAGTTGGATATATTCGTAGGAACCGAAAACTGAGCAACCATTCACTAGTTGAGTGTTCTGATGCACTGAAGCCCATAAAAGTTGTTCGTTCACGAATCATTTCTAAGAAAAGGATCGCTTGTTTTTCCCGGCTGTACTGGTCATGTCGCAACCATTCCTTTATAGCCTTGAAGAGCAGTTAATACTGAATGGTATACAACAGTTTGTTTTTCAGAACTCATCGCGATATCAGGAAAAAGAACCGAATACGTCTCACCATTTTGCGTCATTGTCAAACAATTCATTATTTGGAGGAAAAAGATCGAATTAATGTCATTGCCCGCATTCATCTGATTTATCGTCCAACGATTTCTTTCTATTCCCGAATGGTAAATAAAGAATGCGTGGACAGCGATTTTCAGTACCTCAAAAAGCTGCTGAAGTCTTCATGTTTTAGAGATATCAACTTCAGAAATGTTTCGTGAATTAATTTGGGCGCATGTAAAAGCGCATAAATCTTAACACCGAATATTTTGAAAAGTAATGAAACAGTTTGTTCCAAAAAACGTTATCTTTACTAGTTTTGGTAACAACTTAAAAGGCGCACTCGTACTGCAACACATATCTTTATATCCAAACAATAGTTTCTCCAAGCAATATAGGATTTCTGGGTAATGGGAACATGGCTAATCATTTGCGGGTCTATTATTAGAAAAGGTATTTATTACTTTCACATATATATGCCAGCCCTTTCCGAACGAAACTGGAAAAAGAGCGCGCACATTTCTAAAGCAAATGGAAGAGCTGTCGAAGAAGGAGATATAGTATTTCCGCCTATTAAGCCTCATATTCAGGCAGCTGCAGTTGCTAATGGCACATTTAATAACGCATGGAAAGTTCCAAGTTTCTCTTTCTTAGTTTTTACCAGCATCGACAACTGGGATCATTGGCTGCATTTATTAACCGTTGGACATGCAAAAATCCATCACACTTACAAATTCGAGAAATTGGCCGGGTCAGATGGAATTCCACCTCCCGCAGGAATTTTTAATGTACCAAACATCGTATTGACATGGGCCTACGGTTTTACTTCATATCCGAGATGCCAAGGAATGCCATAATATTTATCTCCAATTAAGAATCACCAATTAGAACCCACGACGTTTTGGTCTCGAATACGACTTATAAGCTGCTACACCAGCGGGCGGCAACCTATGACTGCGTGCCATCAGGTGGCCCACGAAAAATTATTAGTGGTACACAGGCACATCAAGAAAGTGATAAATTTTCGAACGTTTTATGCCATTCTTATTGATAAAATCTTCATGTATAGAACGCTTATAAAATCACATACTATTTAATTTTAAAATTATTCACACTGTATATTTATAATAGATGGTGTTATATATAATAATATAATTCTTCGTAAAAAGGTAACAAATATTGCGCATATTAACCAAAACCGCGAACAACAGATTTTGACACGATAATTGGAAAAGCAATATAACAATCTGGAATTTGTCAGTTAGTACCTGAATTAATGATTAATGCTATTGGAGGGTAGACAAGTTGTGGTCTTGCATTTACATATATATCTTATAACCGAAGTTTGTCATGCTCCACAATAAGGCTAAAGATGACATTCCAAGATAAATGGGAACCAACTTTGCAACCCAAACAGCTTTAGTGGGCGCCAAAAACGGTACTAGAAACACAGAACTACATAAAAGGTCTCCTCCTGGAAGCATAATCACTACTGGTAATTGTATTTATGGCTTTCAAGCTGGTGGTATTACAGTAGCAATGACGAGTGTTATACAAGCACCTTCTAAAAACTCAAAGGGATTGGCTTTTAAAGGACGGTAGGTTTAGTTATGACAAGAGGTCGGAATTGTGTATGCTTTCTACTTTTATGACTGATACGTGGAGAATACATATGTATATTCCGCGCTGTAGTTATGACATAGACAATATAACATCTTCGGGTTGAATTACGTTCGCTTGTATCCAGTATGATTGAAAATTTCTTAGTACCCTTGCGTTTCTGTAAGAAGATTATCTGATTTTAAGATTTAATAGTCCAATTTCCTATTTAATTATTAGGAGTAATTATTATCATTTGATTAACTTTCCTATTTTCTGTTTTACTATTGATTTTAAAGTAATAGTAAAGTAGGAAGTTTGTGTTTTCTATTGATTCTATATTTTGAATATTATTTTTTTGAAGTTATCACGTTTACCAAGAAAGGTTATTTTCTATTTTTATAATGCACACTGGAGTTTGGAATTGATGGAGCCTTTTCAACGGGTAAACTTTTAGCTTTCTTGCTTACTCAATCGTCGCATGTTGTTGAATAATCCAGAAAAGATTAAATTGTGTATTACTAACAGACAGGAACCTATGGCTATCCGATTAGCCACGTTTACTTCGGCGAACTTATGATATTTACACTTTTAAATTTTAAAACGCGACTTAATTCATTATTATTACATACCACACCCGATAATAACCAAAGAAGTCAGCAAAAGTTCTGCTTGATCTAATTTAAGGAATATTACGAAATGTTGATAATCGAGAAAGGCAAATTTGTTAATCAAACTTGACAGGAACGTTTACCTATTCAAAGGTGATAATTGATTAAAAGTTGTTACGACGGATCAAGTGGTCATGGCGTATCTGACACTTCATGCCGGTTTCTGCCATTATTGTCAGTTGTATTTCTTGCGACATTTTGTTAAATTTTTAACCTTTTCTCTTCTTTGAATTTTGTTTAACTTGTTTTCGGAGTGTGATTATGCATAGAGTGCGCCAACGTGAAAACTGCCGCCTCTTGAGCGAATTCGACAGAGATCGAATTGTTGATTTGCACGAAGATGGTCTCTTCTTCAGGGAAAATTACATATCGCCTTAACCGGAAGCAATCTACCATCGCGCTGCTATCAGTCATGGAGTAGGAAGGGTCAGGGATGTGACCGAAAAGGAACCGGATGCCGAAAAAGAACTAATGACCTACAGCACCATCACCTTTGCCTAATGGCACTAAGAGACCGATTCTGCCGTAACAGGTCAATTGCGGGTCAATGGTTAGGTAATGAAGGTCGTCTCGTGACCCTTCAAACTGTTTCTCGCCGTATCAGGGTTTTCGGTTTGCAATCCTATCGCCCACATATTGTGCTACCACTTATGGCTCTACATCGATTGCAATGTTTGGAGTGGTGTAGATTGCGAATACACTGGTACGTGGAGTGGCATAGGATAGTGTTCAATGATAAATCCCAATTTTGTATAGGGATGCATTATGGCTGTATGAAGGCTAGACGAAGATGTCGAGATGTTCAATTTTGCCGTTGGAAAGCATGTGCACCGAGTTGTGGGAGTTATGGTATGGGGTGCTATAGCATATGGGAGTAGTTCTCAGTTGATGTTTATTCGGGCTAACATAAATGCCCAGCGGTAGGTTGATTAGGTGGTGGAACCCCATATTCTACCATATCTTCAGCAGCTCGAAGACCCACTTTTCCAGCATTTCTCTAAACCAATTCGAAGAGGCCCATGTTAATATCTTGCAATGACCATCCAGATCTCCCAACCACTCGCCAATTGAACACGCGTGGGACATTATGGGAAGAAAACCAAAGAACTTAGCGAATCCTTGGCAAACACTGGAAATTCTCCGGCAAGGATCCCAGGTTGCTTGGGACACCATACCCCAAGAGGACAATAACCACCTACGGGAATCAATGCCACGAAGGGTGAGTGAGTGTGAAACTAATAGGGGAGGCCCAACATATTATTAATAAATAAAAAAAAAAGTACATATTAATCTTCTGTGCTTATTCTTTAAAATTTTAAACAAGTTTTACATTTGAATAGGTTTCTGCAAAGTTTGGTCAAAAGATTCGCAGCCTTTGCAATTCCCATGTCAAGTAGTATACACACGTCTAAGTTATGGTCAAATTTTAAGAAACGTGCTTCTTAGCGAAGCGTAATGGATATTAAAAACCAATATTGTGCACAAAAAGTTTTCAATTTGATGGAAATGTTTTGCAAATTTCACATTTTGTTTAGGACCAGTCACCTTTTGTAACATACTTATTTCATTGTATTCTACTATAAAGGGTGCAATATGTACTATTTTATCAGATATGGTGCACATGGGAGTTAAAGTATTACAGTACAGATACTACTTCTAGTCTAATCAATGGTGCAAACCACTGAAGCCGATGTTCTTTGACACTGCAGTAAAGGACCTGTTAAACCCTTCCGGAAATATGTGCAACTTAATGGTGACTATAGTGAAAAATAGGGTAAGCATAAAGATATGTACTTGGTCACAATCGTATTTATCTTATCGAAGCTTTTAGAATTTTTAAACGGATCATTAAGAATAAACAAAATAATATGTTACGGTAATATTTTTTTAATAATTCCTTCGTGTATTTATATTATTTACAGAAACCCAAATTAATCGATGAGTAATACGTTTATGATAATTTTTAATTTAAAGAAAATTTCTTTCGTAATTATGTAAACCAATGAGTAACTGGGGCACTTGAATTAGATCCAAAAATACGATTAGTGTGGTTAGCAAAACTGAAGTGCTTTCTTAACTAAATTAAGGCCAAAATATTAATTTTAGAGCAAGCAATTTGCGTTTTGTAGTTTTACATACATACATTCAAGGCTGCCTAAATTTACATATAATGTGCTTTCTTCGAAATTGTTTGAAAACAAGTCGATGATTAATAAAGATGAGTTTCAAATTTCCTATTTTAGTGTCGCTGAAATATGAATTAATGCCTAACGAAAGAAATAAGGTCGTGTTAGTTAAACTTATGTCGACGGCTAAGACAGAGGGAATGGGATAATTTGTTAAATGTAGTACACTGTTACGCCGCAAATCTGTTCGATTATCATTCGACAAATTTATTTTATTTTGAACCTACACCTTTAACACATTTTTCATATTTTTACCGCTTTGATAGAAATTTTTACAATTGTTTTAAATACCAGATTCACGTTGTCAAAGAATAATACATGGCAGAAAGGAATGTTTTTGTGCTTTTAGATTTGTTTGTCGGTGTTTGGAAGTTTTCAAGTTTTAAACTTAAACATTTTGTTGTAATGGAATCAACTGACAACTTTTCTTCTATCTTAGATTTAAAATGTGCGTTTTATAGTAATCGACATAATATTAACCGGTTTAATGAAAACAGTCTTTAGGCAACCGAAGATTTGGACTATAACGGTATTGATTATTTATCTTTGTTTGGGATTATGTTGTCTTCCAGGGAAGAGCTAACAGTGGTCAAAAACTTTCTAAATGGCATTCAATCTCCAAAAAAATGTATTTCAACAAGTACACAGAAAGAAAATGGTTTTTGAGAAAACTTATAATATGCTAGCAACAGTAAGGACATTTGCTTGCAGTAAAGGCCTCTGTGAATACAACTTTTCGGTTCTAACTAGAATTAACAGGGTGTAACGTTTATCTATGGTCCATGAAAGATTAACCAACTTAACATTCTTAGCATTTGAAAAAAAGGGAACTGATATACAAAAGTTCCTATAGAAATTCAATAATAAAGAAATAATAGAAATATTCAGTTTTAAATCATTCTTTTAAAGTTTTCTTGTACTTCTTTATTCCTTGTTAAGTTTTATGGACGATTATTTGTTTTTCAAATACACAAAGTATATAATATTTACTTAACAAAAATCAAACATTGTTCAAGATAATTTGCAATGTTATAAGTATATTATATTACATAAAAACATTATTTAACTTTCTGTATGTGATTTCGGTTTGAAATGTTTCGCAATAACTAATTTACAAAATTCTTAATAATAATTGTTAATAGAATATGATAAATTTTGTATTCCATTTATTTTCTGTGTTCCTATTCAACGCCCTTTTTTCTTGACCCTATTAAAAATATTTTAGCCCGCTTCGCCCAACTCTGGACTCTGTGAGACGTTCGCCACCTCGGCTACAGATAAATTGCCATCGATGCTCTAACACTTCACACTAAAAAACGTCTGCTAAATGATGCAAAGATTAATTTAATAAAAGTCGTTCTATCGAGTTATGTATTTTTTCCAAACCTCGCCTGTGAAATGTTGATAATTCCTTCCAAAATTAAGACGAAAAGATTTCATTTATGTCGTTAAACGCAGCTTTCTAACAAAAAAGCGATTTTGGTACAGTCGACATCTGTCAGTTCTCGAAGAAGCTTCAACGCTTTTTTCTTCTAGTCTTTTTAATTGTTTATTGTTGGAAATCCATGACTTACAGCCTGGCGAACAATAAGCACTGTAAGGTTCCTCTTTTACAGGCACATTTTCCCCGCCTTTGTGTAGAAGTGCTAATGCCTTTTGCAATTTTCCGTTGTGAATGTTTGCTCGGTTCTAAAAGAGCTTGTATGGTAGATTTTTGTTCTTGGGCTAAATCTTTCTCATGTACTTTCTATTAAGAAACCAAAAATCTTTAAATTTCAAAAATCAAAGAAATGGAAATAGAATAATAGTTTAACTTTCACAATGGCGAAGTGCTAGCACACAAAACAATAAACAATACTGAACAACCTAGCTCTTATGTCATTATAGCGATATTTATTAAAAATATCGATGTTCTCTAAACTGCAAACTTGCCAAGTATTGTACAAATGAGAAAAATAAAAAATTCATATCCATCTAAATACTATTTTCGAAGTAATTTATTTTCTTGATATAATAACATAATCTCTTAACAAATGCTTGTACCCAAAACTTTAAACATCTTTGGTGGTTTGGCCAGGGAAGGTGGTGTATCTTGCAGCATTCATATAAATGAATCATTGATATCAAATAGTTTTGGAAGACGATTTGATTTATTAAGAGTTCCAAAAAGCATTTAAAATGGATTTGTTCTTATTAGTAACTAACATGAACATTCTCGGTGATGGAAGTAATCAATATGTTAGTCGAACATTTACTATTTTACCAGTCATCCTCGATACCGACTGAAGGATGTTTTCACCCAGAAGTAAAAAGTATTACACTATGTTGATATCAGAACGTGCACATTTAATAAGAGAGGAAAGAGACAAATATGTAGTTTGTAGTGGCAAATGTGATAATGCGAGTACACATGACTTAGAACGGGCATATTCTATATATGTATGTAAGCAATAGCGGTCTCAAGAAAGAAGCATGTTTTAACACTCATAATAACTCGCTCCTTATTTTGCATGTGTTCTAAAAAGTCATAAATGGATTTTGCCAAGTTCTGCCTGGGAAATATAAACTACCGCCAGAAAACGAGTAAATACATACAGCATTGAACGGAATGCTTAATTTCTATAACGCAATTAATATAAGAAGAACCAATTTATCAAATAAATAGAACTTAATGTAGCAATAACATTCCTGTACCATCGATTTCATATTAGACTTTTTACTAAGTACACGTACAAGCAAAAGAATTTAGGTTACTGCTTAAACTGGTTGACACATGACTAAGACTGTATACCATGGCCGAGCTAATGTCCAATTAAACGTACAGAAAATCAGGAAATGATGTTCAAAATAATAAAGCCATTAAAAGAAAAAACGTTAATAAAAGTAGGATGTTCTATTTAAAATAAGGAAGTTGGCAACAATTTTTGCTATAATTAGAATAAAGGTTGTTTTTTAAGACGGCATGAGGCAACGTGCATGAGAAACGTACACACATTTTTATTATATTTCCTACTGCACGTCTGTATGTACAACTATCGTTTAGACGGTTTAAAACGTATTTATTACATTTTATATATAAACAAAAATAACAATAAAACAGTTGTGGCTACGCGATATTAGCTGTTGAATGTAGCAGTTATTCGTTATGCGTATAAACATGTAAGTTGTTACCTGAACAAGTATATTCGTATTTCGCCAATCAGACACAAGATGGTTTTAATTGGGTAACATTTACAGAATTAAAAGTTGGCAATTCAACTTTATGATGTCGATAACAATAACGTAAAGCCACGTAGTTTGAAATGAAAGTTCAGAATGGTCTATTGTCCCAAGGTCCCCGAGTTGACAGATCAGTCCGAAAACCCTATTTTGATGCCATGTCTCACATCCGTATGTTCCAGATGTACATAGGTACATATGTCCCCTAGGGAAGCCCGCTGGAGCATCTGCAGCATACTAACAATAAGTGTTCAGATTCATCACTAAGCTTATATACAGATCATAATTGGTCATCCAATGTCCGAGGTTGACACTAGTTATGTTTCAGAGTTGACTCATAAGTTGAGAAAGCTCTTGAGTATCCCTCCAATCCTTTTTCAGTAAACCTGGGCTTCTGAGGGCAGTACTACTACGCACCTCAGCTCGCTCATGCATCCTCCTATAGCCTTAAACGCATACATGAACTGGTACCCAAATGAAGTAATAATAGGGTTTATCTAACTTGAGTACAAAAAGCTTATCTAGGGTTCGTTCTATAATCAAGTGTTAGTGCCGAGCTGACCCTAATTTATTCCAGTCTCCATAGGGACACTTGACTGTCAGTACGCACGTGTATGTATCTACCAAATGGGTAGTGCTTTCTAATTAAATCGAAATGTTTCACAGAACTATTTTGAGATGTGTAGATATTCGCGCAGTGACGTTACAAAGAAGAGTTAGAGTTGCAGTAACATTGAGCTTTAACTGTAGGGAGTAACGTGGTATTGCTGTAACCGCTAAAAGTAAAACTGTGGAATTCATACGTCTTGAAACAGTGAGTAAAAATAGATGCAAAAGTAGTGCTTCTTTTAATTGAAGATGAAAAGGAAGAGGAAGAAATTGAAACCGTTGTTTTTGGACGTAAAAATACGTCTCACCCAGTTAACAGGTTAAGTAAACCTGAAATACCTAATTTATATGTTAGTCGAGCTGAAAAGGATTATTTCGAAATCCGAATCTAATAGCACCTCCAATCAAGCCGAAAAAGTATCTGATATAAGAATCTAATTGAAGCTGATCTTCGAATATCTTCTTGTACCTATTTATCTCTAGGAAAAGGTAGCAAAGTTTATGAGATGCGGTTAGGTACTTAAAACGTCGTTAAATTTGGAAAGTATTATGTACAGATTGGCAAGTCTAAGTTAGTGCTTCAAGGGTGGATGCGCAATGGTAAGGTAGTGTAATATACACGGAGTTTAGTTTTTTCTGACTTTGCAGATTCACTTATTTCACAAGTCACCAACGATTCTTAAAACACAAACTTAAGTCTGTCAATCTGTACAAATTTTTAGAAAATTAGTTGCTGCCTGCTAAACGATTTTAGCCTCCAAATTGTGTTAAACAAGAATATTTTTTATCTTAAATTTTTGTTTATCTTCTTTTTGTTGATATCATCGATTATCCTCAACTTCTTCAGCTTCTTGTGTTTTCAGTTTCTCAATTTACTTTTCCAGAACTAATCCACGAAACTTTTTAAATGTACGAGGGCCATTCTAAAAGAAAAATTTTTTTTTCTGTAGATATTTTTATTTAAGATAATGAAACAACACTTATTTCACAACACATATGATACATTAGCTATTTTTCTACGTAGTCGCCGAATTTATTGAAACATTGTTCATGGCGTATCACCAGCTTCTCTATGCCTTCAGCATACTCAGTTACCACCAAGTTGTTGAACCAGCCATTAACGACCACTTTCATTTCGATGTCACTTCTCTGGTGATCGCGGCCAAAAAATCCTTCAATTTGGGGAAAGGGTGGTAATAACTTGGAGCCATTAATGGGCTATAAAGGAGGATGTTCAAAAACTTCCCACTTAAACTACTAAAACAAGTTCTTTGTTAACGCAGTGATATGTGGACGTGCGTTAAGTTCAGGAAAGAACGAACTAGGTCTATCTACAGTGAAACGCCTATCCTGTTGAATGTTTTCCTCAATCATTGATTTGAGTTCGTCAGTCACAACTGAAGGTCGGCCCGAGCGTTTATTATCATGACTATTCGTTCGCCCGCCATTAAACATGATGCAAGATTTTCGAACTGAAGCTTCATTCATTACCCTAAACCTCGGTTATCTGTCTGTCAATTTCGATAGGGCGTATTCGCAAAAGCATATTACACTAAGAATCTAATGTTTTGCAGGATCTTTCATTATTAAAGTTCGTTAAAAAGGTGGATAACGTGTATCATTAAGTAGTGTAAATCGGACTGACACTACTAGTCCTCCGAGTTTTATTATCCAATGGTAAGTTGTCATTGATAAGATATCATTGAATGATAACACGATATCCAGCTTTTGACAGACTCTATTCATTATGTCACACATTTCAAAATAACACTATAAACAGTAAACAACTGTTGCGGCTCACTGTCAGCGTTGGTTTACCGCGAAGGAATGCGAAGGTTTATGACGTGGCGGTGGGGGTGGTAGGAAAACTGCGCGCCCCGTCAGATCAAAACGTTCTTTTTTTTTTTTAGAACGGCCCTCGTATCATTACAATATATTTAAGAAGTTTAGTTGTGTAAAGGTGATCAAGTTGAATATTCATTTTGTATCCAAAAGCATACAATAGCTATTTATACAACTATACAAGCACTTTTCCCTCGTGGTCCTAATTCAGTAGTGCACAGCGCATTAATATAAAGTTTTTATACACTTTTGCTTGTTGCTATTAAAAAGAAATCCGCTTAGTATGCCATAGTTACGAAAATATAGAAGTGGCCTTTTACAATTTTTTAAATTAAAAGTTCTAAAAATTAATTTTGCGTTTGTCGATATAATTTTTTGTATTGTGTTGGTGCTCTGTTAGTGTTGAAAATAAGTAATATGGTACCCTACCACATTGAAATTGCCAGTCACCGTTACGAAAACTGGTGTGATTAAAAAGTGAAAATAACTTCTGAAACACCTGGAGTCAGTACTGAATTCTACGAAGTACGATATCAGTCTGCTGAGTATATGGGCCTAATATCTAATCTAAGATTTTTAGGAGGGTTGATATCGACAAATTTTTAACAAAAGCAGAGCACAACATTTATTTGGCGCTTAAGATATGTCATAAAAGTTAAGAAAATTTTTGTATAGCCGTTATTTTTCGTTTATGGAATGATTGGAGTTCCAGGAGGATGCTGAAAAGACGAGCAAAACCGTACGATGATAGATGTTTAAGATTTTAACAACTTGTGTTCTGAAGATAAAAACAAAAATTTTGATTGGTTATAGGTCAAGGAGGTATTGAAGGCATTAATTTGTTTGTAAATTTGCAAAGTTTCTTGGAAAACAGAAAAATACACGGGGCATTACTTTCGAAGATTATCCGCATTGCCGTTAGCAGATGCTGGAGCTGATTTATTAACCCTGGACAAAATGGGGGAGGGGCGGTAGAAAATCAAGCAGAAGGTTATGTTGGACAATCTAGAGAAAACAAAAGAAAGGTATTTGCGAAAATGTTAGGAGAAAGAAACTTGGCCAGTATTAATACGGGATCATCCACGTCTTATTTCATTCATCAAGAACTCGGATCATCTCTCGACATCACCCGTGATTTAAAAGCTGCACTTTTTGTCAGCTGTCAATATTTATAATAAATTAATAAGATGATAATCAGCGTCCTTTTGTGACATCACTAGTGATCAAATAAACATTTACATCTGAAATGTTTAAAATATTGACATTTTATAAATGAATTAGGAAAATACTTTTAATGACAATGAAATAAAGAAATTCACAAGAACATCTTGACAGGATTTGTTTTAGTTGTGACACCACCGACGGAATTGTCAAAAATTTAAGTATATACTAACTTGTATTTATATGTCATCACATAAATGTTATGCAAGCTGAAATCATCGACACATTTTATACAGATGGTCAACGCTCGATATAACATATAGGCAATAGTTCGGTACCTTTTCATGTCAACAGCATGAAGCAGGAAGTTCGAGTCTATTTCAATACTATCACTAATAAAGCATAAGTGATTTCAAGTTTAAGCTCCAGGTATACATCGTTCTGATGCATAAAAAATGTGATTTGCAATTTTTTTCTTAATATGATTTTGTCGTAAGTTTATTTTGAATAAATTGGATACAAAAATAGTATTTGTACAGTTTATCTATAAGCAAAATCAATTAAATTTATCACCATGATTGAATAGACTGTTAGTTCTAAATCTACAAAGTCATGTTGAGAAATCCGTTTTGATCGGTCATATCAAAGAATAGAATTTGTGCAAACAAATGATTTAAACGTTACCGTTTTTTCAAATCCAATTCTGTGGGTTAATTTATTATTTAGTGGTATAAGTAAACCAAAATATTAATTCTGATTTTTTATAAATTTAGATCCTATTATTTTAAAAAAAGTCAAAAATTCATGTGATCATTGAAATAGGTACAAGTAACTTATTAATATGATTAAATAGATAAAAGTCAAACAGCGTTTAAAAAGTGAAATAAATATTTTATATAACTAATATCCTCCCCTGTTTTGGATGACCTTCTGTATTCTATTAGTCATAGAGTTAATTAGTTTGCGACGAGTCTCTACTGGTTACTGGCTACAAGTTTTTGTGTTTCTTGCCATAATTGGGCCTTACTGTTATAGGTTCTCTTTCCAATTCTTGTGTTAAGATCTCCCCAAACGTATTCAATTGGGTTGAGATCAGGTGATTGACTTGGTCATTCCATTACTTGAAGTCCATTGCTTCAAAACCAATCACTTACCAGCTTTGAAGAGTTTTTGGGGACATTATCTTGCTGGAAAAGCAACCGAAGTGGTATATTATCTTCAGCATAGGATTATCTTGCTGGAAAAGCAACCGAAGTGGTATATTATCTTCAGCATAGGATAACATGACATCTTGTAGTATACCTTTGTAAACCTCTTTAGTCATAGTGTCACCAATCAAATGGATTTGTCCAGGAGGATCCAGAAGAAAGAACCAAATACTTTGTGTTGTTGTTTTTTATTTGTGTAGCGAGATTCTTGGCCTTGTGAACGTATTACATTCCTTCCAGCATCATTTGTAACTAAACTGATCTTAGTTTCATCACTCCGCAGGACATTACGTCACTTTTCTTCAGCTCCTTGTACACATTCTATCGTGTGTGCAAAGGCTTTCTTCTTCTGTAAGTTTGCTTTTCTAAGTAACGGAATCTCACCACCTGTTCAACCAGGGAGTTTCATATTCTATGGTGTTCATCATACAGTTCTATCTGATATGTCATTATTAGTTTCCGCTGCAATCGCTTTAGACGACTTAAAGCGATACTGTTTGGCCAAAGTCACAATGTAGTCGTCTATGATACGAGATATTTTTCTTACACCTCCACATTTTTCAACCGAATTTTGGGATTTTAAGGCATTTATAACAAAAGTTTCTGATCGTCTTAACGATTTGGAAAAGAAATTATAGGATTTATTGTTATTTCTAGGATTTAGAATAAGTCTCCTTCCATCGGCGCCCAATGCTGTCCACGCCTCATCTAACGATCATATTTCTATAAATATTTACATTATACAAATCTACAATACGAAAACATACCTTTTAAGGAATTTACTTTTGTAACATTTATAGAAATGTAACAGATATTCATAAAGTATCTATTTTAGTGACCACTGAAAATTGTTATTAAATACCTTTAATGAAACTGCGTAGTTGTTATAGCAAACGGTTCTAACAAACTGTACAAGCATACAGCCTTGCTAGTTGAAAGAAATAATACTATTCAGAATTATCTTGAAATAAAAATTTTTCACATGAAAGTTCAACGCCAAAGGCTGCGTACCTATTTTACTGACCACATGTGTACGTAGAAATTGAGGTTTACAACGTATGGAGAAGGTTTCAACAAATATTGAGCGATAATGGTGACTAAACTCGATATTACTTATAAACATAATATGTAGCATCTATAATTATTTAATGTCTTCTAATAAGTGAGCCTTCCAAGAAGTAAACCGGATTTCTTGTAGGAGTTGTATACTTTAAGTTTTCATCATTTTTGTTTACTCTATGTTTCTTCAAAGAGCAATTATAACAAAGCTGTGACGAATTAAATAGTCATCAAATTATATATTTCACAGCATCTTACATCATTCTGCGACAAAGCTATCACTTGTTTGCATCACGTCGTCTTTAAAAAATGTACTAAATATTACTGAAATAATTAAGTAAGCATAACGTTAAACAATTTAGATACCATGTTTCTTTTTAAATAATACATATTAATGAAATAACTTCTCTTCCTTTTAACACAAAAGGACTGGTAACGGTTTAATTAAAAAAGAAACGAAAATGTGGAGTAACAATTAATCAATCACGTGAAAGAATTATTCATTAAAATAAATGAAAAATAAATACAGCAGCATCTTAGCTAAGAATGATCATAATAGAACATATACGTGGATCATTCCATTTTAAAGAGAAATAGCTGTGGTGGCAAGACAGCTGACAAGAGGATTACAATACTTTCAGAGCAGTAAGTTGACATTCATGTGATCAGTTGTTATAGTAATTGTTTTGTTTATAACGTCAAAATCTCATTTTATACTGGTTTAGTTGAGTCAGGGAAGCCTGGTGGTCAATTGACTCTGGCAGTAAGGCAAATACTTCTTTACAACAAAACAAAAATAAGCTAATTAAGAAATGGAATCATTGTATTAATGTTGCTGAACATTATGTTAAAAAATAAAACAACATGTCGAATTGATTAAATAAACTCTTTTATCTCCAAAACAATTTGATTGAAAACCTATCAAAAGAGTTTTTGTGTTAAACTTGCGAAGGCAACGTGATATTACACGTATTTATAAGCCTCGGTAGTATACTGGTTAGTAGTCTGGGCAAACAGCGGTAACAATGTACAATTACGAAAGTTACTACAGCATCCTCGATTCCCCTCTCTAGTCAGTACCAAATGGATACTGTATTCGAGTAGTTCTGTGTATATGTAGGCTATCGTAACTTATTTCGTAATTACCGTTGTTTGCCCAGAATAGAGGTTAGTATGTCGGTCTCTAAATCCCAAAGTTCCAACCATGATCAATGATTTCTAATTGCTGCTATAAATATCAGCGTGCTTTCTTCTCGGATAGGAAGTAAAACTGCAGATCCCGCATTAATACGATATTTGGCACGTTATAAATCTCTACTAGAGGTGAAATTCCCCTAGGATTGGCCAAATTTTAGTTGGGTATACAAATGGCATCTGATGACAGAGTACATACTCCTATAAGTGCGAAGCACTTCTGCATTCCTGACACTTAGTCCTAACAACCAAATAAACAAAGCCATATGCAGAAAAAATCGAAATAAATGCAAAATTTGTGGATTAACTTCCAGTATTAAGAAAACAGCAGAACCTGTAGTTTAGACGGATTAAAAGGTCTTGAATATGTCAATTGAGAACATCTCCAAAATAAGCACCCTATTCCCTTAGCGAGTGAACTTCGCTATTTCATAACAGTGTGCTAACTGTGTAGTAGCAACTTTTATATTGAAAATCATAGGTAATTTGAAATACCTATCTGTATTCAAATTTCTGTAGTAAATCTTATATGCGTACGCTGCTAGAAAGTCAGATCCGAAAATATAGCTTTAGGGTATGATAGTTAATAACTACATATTTATTGTTGAGAAGAATATGTAATAGTATAATTTTTATTAAAATTATGAAATTTTCTGTTATTGCTTTATTATGAAAAATCCCAGATGTGATCAACATTATATATAGATCTATCCATAACCCCTATAAATAATATAGGATTTGTGACCGTTTAAAAGGTACACTATTAAATTATAAGCAAAGTGTATATGCATACACAACTAATAGATCAAAGAATTATATTCGAAGCCGTTGCCGATCTCTTATATATTGCCAGAAAGTGGAAAATAAATTTGACTCTGAGAAAAAATTGGACTAATTTCGACACTATATCTTTAACGAGATAATGTAAATACTGACCTGTCCAAACACTGCAGACTATGAAATCGGTGTGGGTGAGAGATGGAGGAGTTCGGTCACATAAATAAAACCAAATTACATGTAGTTTTGTGTAATGGGTAGTTGGCAGGTGTACTACGCGGGCAATGGCCATAATTTATAAACATCATAAAATCGCGATCTGCTAATCGTACGGATTGCACCAACTATTCGGCACAGAACACAAACGGAAGATTTAATCATCACGTAAAATAGCAGGACCTATTTTTTTAAAGAAATCTACGTCAGTTTCGCGAAACTGGGAATAGCCTCGTACGAAATGTTATTGTATAGAGAATGCTAAAATATAACCTTCACCAAATTTACTCTTGCCTAATTGAGTGATGTTTCCCCTTTCATATAAATTTAGAAAGGAATTTTTACTATTTTTAAAGTGCACGTAAAATAATTTACGAGTTAATGTAGTAGAAATACATAATTAACATGTTTGTTACTGTGATCAAACGGTAACATACATACAGATATTTTTACGAATTAATCATAATATAACAAGAAAATGTATAATATACTAAGCAAGAGAAAATCAATCATCAAAGAGCTTTCCTTCCTTTTTCGTGCCGATATTGCACATGCTTTTACAGAAGTATGTATATAGGACTTCTACAGCATCAAATGTTAGAGAAGATTGTACAAACTTTATACTATAAAGCACAACACTTAGACTAATTAAGGTTCGAAGTGATCCCAGAACAGGTCCACAATAGGTATAGACTACTGAAAATGTTCTAACATATTGGTTTACGGAAAGTTTCTGTATCAAAATGGGAAATTCATAAATTTGCCTTCCCGGTATTTCTAATTTTTCTACCAAATAGACTACCTCGATTTAAATGTTACGTAGTCGCCAAATTCATACCTAGAATTAAAATTACAATATTATTTATTGTCGAATGAGGTAGTAGATACGTGTAAATATTCCTAGATCATCACGATGCAGAGAAAATATAATAGAAAAAATTGAAATTTAGTTGACATGAGTGATAACCAGACTGCTATTAAAGTGATTCACAGATGAAAAACAAAAATAAAAAACATTTTTTTCCTAAAATCATTCTGAAAAGATTTCGAACATATTTCAGTATGAACAAACTTTGTGAATTCCTACAAAGAAAATCTTAGTAATTCTACTACATAATCACATGTACTCCATCACAATAAGTCTGAGTTTGATTCACGTAATTTTTTTTACAAATTTATCCAAAACAGGAGTCTACACCTCGTGATGATAAAAATCTACACTAAGATAGAGCAACGTTACAAATAATTGGCGTTTTCCTCTTTGCAAAATCAGAACAAAAGTTTATTTACGATAAGGTGAAAAAGAACGGATACGCTTTAGCATAAACAGGCTACCAACGCAAATTAAGTTTCGGATTTACCTTTGACAAGTACCCCATATCTCACGTCCACTGTTTTTAATAGTATCCAATAATATAGTATGTTGTAGTTAATTTACTAGGGATTCCAAAAGATATAAATAAAATTATTTTAAAAACAAACGTGCGCTTCAACGATATACACTTTAGGCAAGAGTAATGGATGGAGAGGAAATGTATTTAAACACTAATTTATAGTGTGGATTTATTATTTTACAAGATATAAATTAATAACGGAAACAAATCATTCAACTTGAGGTATTATGCATACTTTTAGGACACTATTTAATGTCCTATTCCTATTTTCAGTACCCTAGTGCCGTATTGAAACAAAAACGATAGACTAAACCACTTTCCTACAAAACATCGTAAAAATGAGTTTCCTCCTTTAATAAATATATTCGTGTAGTTTATGAAACAAAAATAATTATGTCATACATTTATGCATGTATGTATGTGTATATATTAAAATTAAAATAACCCTAGTTTACCATTCGGATCGTCCTGAATTTTAAATAGCTTGTCAGCATCACAGACTGCTGCGTAATCTTAGTGAATCATTCAGTATATATAAAAAAACTATCCGGGCGTTTGGGTATATGAAATATAAAACTTAATGAGTTGGTACGACCCCAATTTATTCATTCATTACACATTAAATATTGTACTAAAGACATCAATAGAAGTTATCGGGCAAATGCAATTTAAGGCTGAAGTTCATCGTATTGACAGAAATTTGCTTATTCAAACATATTACAAAAAAAAATTCGAATTTGAAACGCGTGCATGTACAAAATTTATTCTTCTCCCATATTGTGTAAGACGACAGCAATATGAAGAACAATACACGTGCGTAAGCAGACATATTAATAAGCATGCATACCATTGACTGTCCATCGTCTTTGTAGCTATAAGAATAGTGAATGACGTATAGTAAAATGTTCCTTATATGTAGCACTATATCAAAATTATTAATCTGTATTCCGTACTAAGATGTGTGAAGGATAGATTAAACTTTGTGTTCACCACTGAGGATGACCACTTGTTGGTCGAAATACGTATTTGGAGCTTTCCAAAGAATCAATGTAGTAAGGGGTAAGAATTATGTTCAAAATATTATTATTTTGAATCAAACAAACATTTCTAAAAGTATGTACACTACCGTCCATATTGGTTCGGACACAAATAAATTTACACAATGGTAGAATATTGACATTAAGTTGAACTACGAAATGAAATTTACATAATATTAAATTTATTAAATGTTCTTTTCTAAAAACCTCTTTTTGCACGAAGGATGGCACCAACAATTCTAGGCATTCGTTCCACCAATTTTCAAGCACTGTATTTGGCATATTGGCGCAATGGTCCTGTATAATCTTCCATAAATGTGACGTGGAGATGCGACATACCTTTCGAATTCTTTTATCGAGTTCATCCCACAACAGCTCAATCGAATTAATGTCAGGACTTTGCGGTGGCGACTTCATTATTTCAAGAATATTATTTTGTTGTTGGTTATTTAAGTGATTTCTACATATCAATATCCTATGTTTGGGATCGTTGTCATGCATGAATATAAAATTATTACCAATTAAACGCAACCCTGAAAGTATTGCATTTTCTTATACTATTTTTAAATAATTTCCTTTTCTCATACGAACAACCTGGACGTGCGCTGGTTACTAACTGCCAGGGCGTTGATATATCCTAATGATGTGACTTACTATTGACTTGTTCAAATGCGTCTTTTCCGGAATCTGGCGCATTCTAGCGCCTTCCAGGTGAAAAGCAATTATAATACCACGTTTTTTGGCTTGTTGGCTGTCTCCTTGGCATTTTAGGCACTTTTAATAAAACTATTTGCTTCAATACACACTTACTATCGATACATGCACAAGCACGTTTGTCGAGTAAGTAAAATACTGATTAAAATATGCAGTACTGTTAGAACAGAGTAATGTAAACTTCTTAAGCTTATTTAATAGTCATGCTCATACTTCTACATCGAAAATAAACATAATAAGGGGATCGTAAATTTCTTCCACAAGTGCCATTAAATATTGACACGTAAATTTTAATTATTATTTGATGATGTTATTATCCAGAAATTCTGAAGGTATTTGTCCAATAGGAACTAAAAACTTCCTAAATAGTTTAATATCTTTACATTTTGAAGTAGTAGTAGTCATTAAGAATACCAAGTGTCCGAAACTAATATAGATGGTAGTGTACATATGGCTTAGCTTTGGAGTTATATATTTGTTTTGTAAAAAATTATCCTAGAAAAATTTCCACCAAGTTTTATAAAAAGAACTATAAAAAATATAATTTAATTTTGGTTGATATTCTATACTGCTGGACGTAATCCATAATTTAAATCAAGCGTAAGTATTACAAGAGCATATTTCAATACATTTTTACAGAAGCCATAGACATCACATATAATCGGCCCCGAAAATCCTGAGATTATTTGTTAATTGTTTCATTTCTTATAGGAATCTATGACAATGTGCAAATGTGTACTGGAAACGCTGCAATTTTTTTACTACAAATCTATTCATAACACACAGACTGTGGGGGGCGGGGGATAGCGACGGGTTAAGCCGAGACAAACGTCCGTGCACAGACTGTGGTTCATAGTTGGTTGGGTTAAAGTTTCGAAAAATTTCACAACCGTAAAGTATACTCGGAAAATTTATAATTCCAATAAAAAACAGTACGCAATATCTTATTAGATAAAGCAGAACAGCAGGAAGTGTACTTTTTGGTTGCGATAATCCCTTTCAAAAATACAATACTTCTACTTCAAATTCAGCTTTCAAAATGTAATTTCAGGTCGAACAATTAATTTTCTGAAGTCGTTTTTTTCTTCGGCAGACATACTTCTTTTTTGATCCTAAGTTTTCATACTTTTCGTGTCGCAGTATGAAATTGAATGGTTTTCGAAGAGAGGTTTCAATTTTTTCCTTTTCCCACATTTCCATTGCCTTTTTGATCCATTTCCTCCAGCGTACAATATACTTAGTCTTCCCATCTTTTTCCTAATTTGTAACCTTTACCATTGTATTGACTTAACATATTTTCCTCTTTATTTCCCTTTTTTCTATTCCCTTGGTATGTATAACCATCACATCTGTCTTCCTTAAATTATTTCGTAGACTAGTGTGAGTTTCAATTGTGTTGTTATTGTCTTATTTCTAGTTCTACATATTCTTGTTATATCCCGGATTTTGGTTAGAAATTTGATCTCAATGGCTGTCATTCTGCTCTTATTTTGATTTGATTTGTTATGTTCCAAGATTTGCTACCGTGCAGCATTAGAGGTTTCACCACTGTGTTCTGTTGTTAGAATCAAATCTTGCAACCTGCGAGATTACAATTTAGGGTCGCACCAACTGAGCTATTATGCACTCATCATGGCCTTAAAAGGCTGTGTAAAATTCTAAAAATAAAGCATTAATTATACAGAGCACTTACAAAGTAGTCAAAACGTACTACGTTAAGTTCCAAGAATTGTTGAGATTGAAACTTGTGGAGTAATGGAACTTGCAGAAAGTTGGAATAGCACTAACAAGCAACTAGTAATTTTTTGGGCTACTTAAACCAGGAGGTTAACGCTGCTACAACCCGTGATGTTTAATTGCCTTAAATTTTTCTTCACATTCCAGATCACCTCAATGTTTGCCGTTCTAACGTTTAGTTTGTTGTTTTCCTCTCTGGAGGTACTTTTATATGTCACAACCATCTAGTGCTTTTGGTTTTCATTTGTAGTACCTACATGTCATACATCTGGTATGGTTCTTGTTCCTTTTTCTCTCGTACATATCCCCATGTATTCTTTCCATCATATAAATATATGCATGTTCGTAAGAATTCCCTTTTCCATATTTGCAGTTTCTGCCTTATTTAGCATCCACAATTTACACCCGTAAAGCTTTTCTGACATTCTGGTGGTTTTATATAATCATGCATTACTTTTCTTTAATATCTTTTTCGAATTCAAAATTTTAATGAGACCAGCTTTTCTGGTTCCTTTTTACTTGTTATTAATTTCCTTCGTTTATTTTGTTAAAACTCATCTTTAGTTATGAATTACCATATTTGCAGTGATTTTTTTCGTTTCTCCTTTGATCTGCGTAATTACTTCTTACTAATTATTTCTGCATTACTTCCTCTCCACTTCTAACTGCCATGCATCTAGTCATCTATTATTAATTTCAAGTCCTCTGTCCATTATCCTTTTGTCGAAAAGGGTAGTAGACAAGGGGTCGCCTTGTGTCGCACGACCTCACACTATGTTACGGTTACGGTATTGATTGTGAAATGGTGGAGTGTGTTACTTTAAGATCGGTGTTATTCAATGGTTACGATTTATATTTTTCCCTGTTGTGTTTTTTCACTGAATATGATAACGTAGTTGTCGAAATATGTACTTGTCTAGAATTTTCCAAAATCTATATAAAAGTGTTACAATTAAAATTTTTCATTAGTCCCACATCTTATAATTATCCCCAACTACAACAAATTTAAAGATATCTTCATTTATTTCATTTGGCGTCTAGGTGAAGTTCTCGTTATCGATAGCACACAAAATGTTTGTGTCCTCTGTGTGTTGTCGTTTTACAAAGTCTGGTTTTCTATATAATTGTGAGTAATTTGTTGCCAAACTTGCTACATATGCACCGAAAATTGTTTAAAATTACACTAGGGTAATAAATGTGATTCATTTGACAGTAACCTCAGCAAAATGGGGCCAATATCAATCGGTTGAATACCATATCTTTTTCATTCTCGTTCTTTCTTTTACATTTTGTAAAAAATTATTTCAGTGTAAATTATCACATTTTGTATCAGTGATTATTTTTAAAATACGTATATACATCTACATATTTGTGTGTAGATGATTTGTATACAATTCACAATTAAATTAGTGGCGAAATATACAATTGTATATTTATTTTGCTCCAATATATCAATGGACTTGTATTGCTTTCGTACTTGTAGATTACATAAAACATCACAGCAATTATAAAACGATTAAAATTAGAACACAAGAGCTATAATAATAAATGCAATTCAAATGTGCAATAATTTGGCAACATATCCAAATTATCGTTTTATCTGTATTCATATATCTCTGTGCATATAGAGTTAGATGGGAAAATCACGGTACAAAATTCACGAAAATTGTCCGAAATGCAATATAGCAATTTAAACATATTGTTATAATGTACCTCCACAGTCCATGAATTAAGTGGTATTATAGCAGGTGTTATCCAAAGTGAAGATCGATAGATATGCTGGTCGGATAGTTTCTCTTTTATAGAAGCAAATACTCATTCATTTAGACAATAAACGTATTCTCCATAGAAACATTTAGATTAGTAATATACTTGAAAGTTATAAATTGTTGAGAAGTATAATTTAAGTTTACTCCAAAAATATGTCCTTGGTTGGATCGAAAAATCGAAATTACTTAATAGAGGAGTTTAGTAATACTGAGAAAGTTATAAAAGTGTAAATAACCAGATAAAATGTAAGTAAATTGAAATCGTACCAAAAGAATCACAAACCAAATGCAACAAATAATATATAAGGAGGCATTACATCCAACTTAATGAATCAGGTGAAGACATGCTAAGATGTACTATCCAATATTAAAAAACAATTTATAAGTGAACTAGAAACGTGCGCTTACACAGGTACCCGGGAATAAGCAAATGGTATAGGGGAAAAACAATTCTATCTGTTAATACAAAGAACGCAAGAAATGTGTAATATTTCCAGTATACGATCTGTTTATGAACTTGTAGTAATAAATTCCTCAATGTTGTTATTGCCTTTTGATCGAAAGTTTCTCGGCGTAAACATTCTTGCTCACTTTACCTTTGAAGATATAAAATTTGTCAAAAGCATCTTATAGCAGGGAGAACTTGAAAATCTTGTACTTATAATTCTAGGTGAATAATATACAATTTTTCCCAGTAACAGAAGTTTAAAAGACAAAATCTATTGGCAACTTGCATATCAAAATAATAGTCATTTAATTCATAAATTTGAAGCAAAATGTATTTGTTATTATACTTAACTTAGTTGACTAAACATTTACTGAAAAACATTAAGCGAATACCAACTTTTGTGTTCTACACTTCAAGGTCGCGAAAATACCTAAAAATGAAAACTGTTTTGAATAGTTCGCATAGCTCTGTTAATTTTTATTTAGCTCTTATTCATAATATGCGTGAATTAAAATCAGTTTTTAATTTATTTCAGCATTTACCAGTGGTATGTGTAACATTATTTATTACTTTGATTTTATTTCTGACTTAATAACTGCAAAATCGTAAGAGAACAGCGTTAGAAACACTAGTCATGTGCTACACAAATCATATTATGCTAAATACTCCTTGTATTGCTTAGGATGCAATACAACTGTGCCCCTTTATGCATGTCGATATTTAAAGTGGCGTTTATGAAACCTAAATATTAGGATCAAATCAAAATTAAAAAATTACCAGTTTCAGTCTTAACCTCCTTAAAGATAATCCAACTTCTGTGAGTCTCATGGGTAGAAAACACTCCTGCGGTAGGACAGTCACACATCTTGAAATAAGACAGTCTGCCGGACAAGCCCGACAGTTCCTTGTAAACCGGCGAGAAATATTAAATAGCACAAGTTACGTATCGTTTCTTGCTTCGACAGCACAAAGTGAAAATCGCTTTACATCAATTTTACAGTTTACTTGCACCCATCTTTGTTAATATCGAAAAATAACAAAAGAATAACACGCTATTTTTCGTTTCACGCGCGCACAAACTGCCGTAAAAGCGTCAAGGGCTCTTCGAAATAGTATTAAATACTATATCACCCACATTTCTAGTGCGAAATCAATCGTTTTAAAGCAAAACATCAGTCGTTCAGTTGTGATGGAGTTTAGTAGAACGCGGGGCGCTATGCTTATGTAGACGATAACCGACGAAAAATACTCTAGCATGTCGATAGGATGGTGAACAGAAAATTACTCAATTCATTTTGTGAAGCACATGCGTGTTCCTCAAGTCCGCACTAAAAATAACGCACGTCAAACTGACTCCCTTATAGAAAAATATAAAACTGTATATGTATGTGTAGAATCGAATAATGTTCATTATGGAAGGCGCATCGGCGGCGATACGTTACTGAAAACGTAAATGCAGAATACATCCAGAGCTGCAATTTTCAGGAAATCTTGTTTTTTTTTCTTGGCGGGCGTTTCTGTGTTCAAATTATATTGTACAGTAGACAGGTTGGTATCAGCAGATTGGCAAGATACATACATATAGATAGATTTACTGTAGTTTTTTTGTTGCTTCTTTTTCAATTGGGGTATTTGTTTATATACATTACAGATATATTTTTTTAAATGCTTCAAAATTAAATCAAAAGTTAGTAAATAAAATATCAAATACTTATTGTTGCAATAAGACATACTTCTTTAACACAGTTGCGAAAGTATCGGCAATCCCCAACAAAGTGCACCCTTTCAAATTTTCTATAACACCATCCATTCTTCTACTATCCTTGTCCAATTTGAACTTTTTTTATCACTGAATTTAAACCCTATAACTCCTATCACTGTTATACTTTTCGGTGTTGGGTTTGCACGAATTTGTTATATATCATCATCATCTTATATATCAGCATCTTTAATTCTATATGTATAAGCTTTGCACATGTATTTTCTAATTGAATGTTCTTCCCATGTTTGACCTTTATAGTTTCTACCTGTTGGTTTATTGTAAATAAATAAATAATAATTTGCGGTTTATTTGTGTATGAACCAATACTAGCATCGTCTTGCATTGTCGAAATAAGTTGCACATTTTTAGCCTTTTTAGGCACATATGACATCAGAGTACATTTGATTCCAAAGCTAACTACACTGGAACCAATTGTTCGTTCCTTACTTTAAACAAAATTTGGTGGTGTGTCTGGTTTATTCCTCCTTATCGTTATTCCAATAATCAAATTATGTTTCTGCAGCAGCAACATTGCCAAGTTAATACTGTTAAACCAGTTGTTTGGGGTTACATTTCTTCCGATTTTAGATATAACTTCCCTTTAGATCTAACTCTCTTCTTCTCTTTAATTCATTATAAGTCCTAAAATTCAACAATATTACTTTATTCAAATATTGTACTAATTGTAAGTAAGGAGACACTACAGAGCTATTCACTATGAAAGAATTCAAACAATGCAATATAATAATAATAAAAAATAATTGTAATGATGTATCTACCCTTATGTGCACGTCTTATTGCACGTCTACTCGCGCCGGTTTCGCGGACCGAGAAATATAACCATGGACAAATGCACTGCTTTAACAATCTTTTAACTCAATAATTTAATGTACTATTGTCGTTTCAAATTCATGACGATTTAATGGTTCGAAGACGCAGTAATACGCCTTCACTAAATACTTTATTCCATAAATTTTAACGCTCTTGCAGAACGCCTTCCTGGATAAGTACCAATACACACTGTCATAACAAAGATCAAATGAGCTGCTTTGCTCAACTATTTATAAACAAATACATTGTATATCATGGTAATTTTTCATGTTACGTCTGGTTGAAGTAACAAACACAAATGTATCCAAAATGACGGTTTCACCTTCACTGGAAAATGTCTTTTGTAATTGTCTAAATATTAAACCAATTGTGAACGCTGCAAAATTCAATGCAGCTTATCTTTTTCTTCTAACTAAACCACGTCTATAGTGCAATTTCCAACTGTGGTCCAGCTGCTTATACATCTCTTAGGAGGTTAACTTACCGGTCTTCTTCTGATTTAAACTCTACTTACTTTTTACTTGCTCCTTATTTAGTTCTAGCCACATGATTACTCCATCCCTCCCATCGGTTTTCCATAAACTAGATGGTATCCTTCATATTATATTGTCTTCGTACTTCTTTTCTTTTCTATTATCGATCTCATAGTATTCATTTCTGTCATTCTCATAATTTCTTTGCCCTTATGGTCTCAGCGTGGAACTCCGCCCTATATCACCATTGTCTTGCGTGTCCTATTTTTTACGCTGTCTTTAAATATTTGTGTTCCCATATAATAATTACGTATTGTATATTTAAGTTGAATATCTTGTTGTGTTGGGGCCCACTGGATCGAAAGTGGTTAAATGAATAAAATATAAATAGGCTTGCTTTGCGTATTGGATTGCATTTTCGTTGACCGATTATTCCTTCTAATTTACGATTCTACTTTGCGTGCTAAGATTTTGATGAGAAGCTCTAGCACAGAATTTAAAAACGAATCCTGTATAGTTTGCGTGGCTGTTTACTATTTTTCCACTTTACATGAATCTTATTTTAGTAAAAGATCTTCTTGAATAGGTTCAACAGCACAGCCCTTAATTCGCTGTCTCGTGTGTTATGAGTAGAGTTTTTAAAAGATGGATGACGTATTATCATTAAATACTGTAAATCAGACTGTCCGATTTACACCACTTAATGATAACACGTCATCCATCTTTTAACAAATCCTAGTTATGAGCTTGGTTATAATGTCATGTGGTCTTTTTTCATTATTTAATGTTACTTCTAATTCATCCTTCATAATGCTTATTTTCACCGTCTTTATGATTTTTGTGCATCACATTCAATATTTTATTTCTTGAAAATGCAGTTATGGCAGGAAATTTTATAATTATTTATTTTTAGAGAATAGTAACTGGACAGCAACCAAAATATTGGAAAATAACAACTCTACAAAAATGTGAGAAAGGTCGAAATTGTTATTAAAAAAGAAAGAAATATTGATATTCGAGATTGTTTAGTATATATAGAAAAACGTCATGTAATTTAATATGGTAATAAATAAGTATTCATTATGGTGATGAAAATGAAATGGTTAACAAGTAATAATACATTACTTCTCACTAAATTATTCAGCTTGCAACAAGTGACCCATATAGACTCTTGGAGGTCATCAATTTACACACCTTAGTAAACTAAATACAGGAATCATTCAATGCGGAACCATGGCCTAGCGATCAAACAGAAGTTTAGTTTACATCTTGCTATTTTGCGCTTCTTTGATGACTTGTAATGTCGACCACAAGAGAGTGAGACGTGCATTTTAATTCAAATGGCCAAGAAAATATCAATTTCAATTGTGCAATGGCCATGCTTTCGTTCGACATATGTGGCAATTTCCTTGAACTTTCATTTTTTGTTATATTGGTTCCTTCCAAGAACAAGTGTTAAGAGCAACTATAATTCGCAAATTTCAAATTACATTCCAAGATTCGTAGTAGTAAAATTAAAAGAAAAATCTTTGAAGCTTTCGCCAAAAGAACAAAATCAGTAGCGACTATACAAAATTTACACATTTTTTTCAAATTCTCGTATCCCATCATAAATATCTTATTTAAATTTAAGTTATTCATAAATCGCGGAAGACCGTTTGGAAAAGCACTTAATCCGCTCCTGTTAAAGCAAAACCATCAAAACTATAACACATAACTAAACAAACCCAATCTAAATCTGTTGTAGTGACTCACGCCTGCTATAAACAGACCAGAGAGTGACTGTCGTTAAATCGACACAGAAACCTCCAGTGCTTTAGACGGCCTGTACGTCGCCAAGCGCGACCGAATTACGTTGTGTCGAAGGAAAAAATTCAAGAATAGTCACCGAAGCACGTGACGAGACTATAAACAAAAGGCCGTCGTGCTAAGAACACCTGCGCTTTTAAAAAGAAGGATGAAATGAAAATATATATTTTTTAAATATGGCTGGAAAGGAATTGCCATATAGTAATAGCTGACTAATTAGGTATCAGATGGACTGTAGTAAACCTTCGATTATGTCAAAATGTAAGTTAATTAATACACGCTTTTACAATTAAAACCACATAGCCTGGAACTATATATCTGTATTTTTTGTTTTCTTGGCTGCAAGTTCCTACAAAATAAATTTAAGATATTCTGAAAATAAAAATGCTTCTATTATATCATTTGAAACTTGCCAGAAAAAATAATTTGCACATATTCTGATACTACTACAGCGACATGTTATGTGAAGTATTCTAATATATCCTCTCATTTGAGCACATGAGAATTTATTAAGAAGTACATAAAAATTTTCAGCAACGTTCCATTTCATGACAAATGTGTGACTGTAGTCTATAGTTCCGTTTTCAACTAGATTGAATAATAATCATAACAGTTCAAGGGTATTGGGCAATCAACAACTTAGTGTACAGGCGCTAGCAAAAAGGCAAAACCACAGTACAGAACTAACTAAGAATAAGATGAAATTATAAAGGTTGAGAAGCAAAACTTGGCGAAAGGTAAAGGTGCAATGATGAAAGTCAGTACGGCGAAATTTTTAAGATGCACAAGAAATCTACGTATCTTAAGCAGTTCAAGAATATGCTTAAGGAAGCTCTCAGTGTAAACTTGTTATTTCTAAGTAAAGAAAGCAATTGTAAAATCTCTTTTAATTAAATTTGAATGAAGGATATGAAGAAGTTTTTATTTTTCATCATGTGCTGTCTCGGTTATTTACGCATTCAGTAACACGTTGTGGCAACGAATTCAAGGCAAAAGATTGATGTTGTCTTGTTGATGTTGTGTTCCTTTTAAGTTTAGCTTTAGTTTAAGTTTACGTTTAAGTTTTTGATTTGTAACACTGCATTGTCGTTTCTTTTTGTAAATTGCCCTCTTATTGGATAATCTGTTGGGTAATAAAGTTATTATTATTATTATTATTATTATTATTAAAAACCGTTCAACGAAGTCCTTGCCGAAGACGAGCATTATCTTGTTGAAACAGAGTTCTCTAGCGTTACAAGAAATGGAAGAACATGGAGCTGCACTACTTCCTAAATATATCGCTGGGCAGTCATATTGCCTCGAATGAAAACCCAAGGCCACAGACAATACTACCCCATACCATAACCCCCACAGCGCTGTACACGTCTTTCGACTGATAATTGAATGTTCTGCCTTTCTCCAAGTTTTCATCTAACCTTCCTACGGTCATTGTAATTTGTTGGACGATAACGATTATTATTATTATTATTATGCGTTCCCAAACAGAATCTTGATTCATCCCTAAGGACATGATGCCACTCCAGTGTAAAGCCGTAAGAGAAAGTATTTAATGTGGTTGGGCGGAGTACAAACCAAAAGATCGAATTTTGGGATAAATGAACATACTGGACGGCCTGCACTTTGAAACCATTCACCAATAATAGTCATCTAAAAACGGTTTCAAACAGGCGGTGATCCCGGTGTACGGTTGTTCTTCTTTGGCCTTCAGTGCTTCTTTGGCGACGGTCTTGCTCTTCTTCAACCACCCTCGAAAAACTCTAAATATGGTTATATGATTTCTGTTGAAACGATGTGCGATTTGTTTGAATGGGATTCTGTTTTCGAGCAAGTCAATAATTTGACCGTTTGGAATCGCTTACTTGACTATAATTGCCTATTGCTTTAGTCATTGTAATGAGCGAAAACCAAATTTAAACAGACCAAAAATCGAAAAAAAAACGAAGCAATGTCACCTAAACATTACTAAGTTACACAAGACAAAGACTTCAAATTTAGTCATTTATTATCTTTCAATAGATAACGGTTTCTTTCCATCAAAAGATTCTAACGGCTTCTACATAAGTACTGCACTTTGTATCTCAAGCCGTTTGTTTGCCTTATGGAAGAGAGTGTTTGTTTGACACTTTCTGGGAAAATGAATTTCATTAACTAACATGTCAGACAAAAGTACGGACCTGAACTCTGTTGGGTCACTATGGAACAAACTTAAGCATTAAATGCGACGATCGATTTCAACGTCTACTGTAATGTTGTGGAAACACTTACATCAATGATACAGACCAATCAAATTACTGTAGACAAAATTATTTGGGTGCATATCTGGATCATATATCAGATATCACTACAATACAAGAAATGTAGTCAATGACAAATTAAATGATTATTGATGATAACAATTGCAATCAATAGCGAATGATATATTTTATCAAATTTACCCTCTTCAATCATTTTACTCTTACACTTTTTTCTGTTTGTGAAAATGAAAGACACGCATAATTACTAAACTGTCATCGAAAACGTAATTTTTAATTTGGATTATTTACACGAAATAAAGAAAAATCTTTTCGCTGATAAATTTGACAATTAAAAACTGGTTCCTTCTAAAAATATATGGACCAAAAATAAACATCGGCGATCTACCATCTTAAATTTTAGATTTTATGCAACTAAAAATGTAGCATTGTCTAAATCAAATTATACACTTTATTTATTCCCGTCAATTATTTTTGTTTTCCAGTACAATATTTTACTAAAATAAGCTCCTTCCACAGCGGCCAACGTCCTAATAAGATCAAAATGTAATTTGGCAGTATCCTTACATCGCCGGGACTTTATCCCGGACATATTTTCAACATTAAACACGCTGCCTTTTTTATAAACTGTGTGACCAACCCAACGTACGATCGTTTATTAAAAATAGGGTTCGTAGTAGTACACGGTTCACATCTGGACATCGAAAACATGTGTTTCTTAATTTAATACTGAAAGGTTATTTTACGATTTTTGAAAGGCGTGTGCTCATTTCCTTTTCCGATTTCTCTTATTTTTTATTTATTTTTTTTTTTTTTTTTGAAAAAGAAGTACAATTAACAGTTGAAAAGAATTATACAGGATACGGCAGACAATATATCCAATATATATACAAATATTAGATAATATAAAATTGAAAAATATGTAATTTATTGTTAAATTTAAATAATAATGCATTCATTATAGGGTATACGCAAATTTGAGTTTGACACCGAAATATATTTTATTGCAACAATTATATAATTAGGTGCCTATTTGTTATATAATAACATTCATTTATGCAAGCAATATTTCATAAATCTTAATTAAATTTCAAATTATCAGAATGTCTCCGACCAACGTCCGAGACCTTACGAGTATGTCCGGCAAGTTGGGTGACGTACATAAAGTCTACAAAAATCCACCTCATAAACGATTTAAAAGAATCAAACACTGCTGCGGTTTAACAGATTCACTCTCTTACGCGACGTGCAGAAACTGGTTTGCTGAAGAATGGAACCTACCTTAGTGATGTTATTTTTAAAACGTCAATTTTAAATTGCCTAATCAATTCTGGCGCATCCTGTATATGCATTAGCCTTTGTACCTATATGAAACCAAGTCTCCTTTACGACTTTAAAAGTGACTGAATTCAATAAAATCTTGCGGATCATTCGTTTTCGGCTTCTGGTGATCAAATAGCATACAAAACCATAACTTATTACCGGTTTTTTTGTAATTACAAGTCTAGCCGTAGTAGTTTCCGTTGTGAATTTTCTGAAGGTCGTTCATTAACTAGTGTTGTTTAGAAGGCAATGATGTGTGTAAGATGATTGACAGTGATCGACATGTACTTTATGAAATATACTTGACGCTTGGCACTGACATAAAAGAGATATCAACGATCTTGCATAAATATTTGTAATTCTTATTATTATTCCAAAGTAAATTGAATTTGATAAAAGTCATCCGCTCACGAAATGCTTCGCAATTATCAAAGACTTCGTTATTTCTATGGATAATTTCATGTTTTATTTGTTTACTTTCATTGACAAATTGTGTAGCATTTCCTGTACCATCTTTAGATTCAGCCAATAGTACGACGTCGTCCGCAAAACATTGTATTCACCCGATGCTATTCTAACTTATATCTCGACAGCTGCTTTAGCTTACATACTCTTCTGTCCAGACTAGTGCTAAAAATAACTGGATCACGGAAGTCAGCATATCTGGTGACAGGGTTTGTTCGTATTTCATCCAATAATTAGTCATCAATTCGTATTCTTGTTTTGTTGTTCGTGCTCAAATCTTCTGTTATATATCGTATGTATTGATTGATTTTTTTGTCGTGGATGACTTGGAAGTCAGTCGGTCGAGTCTTTATTAGGTATATAATCTTTAATAAATAAATAAAACATCAAAAGGTTAGCTTTGCGAATTCAATGGCTTTTGTTTGATCGACTGTTCCTCGTTCTTCGCTTAGTTGCAAAAAACGATTCTAGTTTGAATGCTAAGATTTTGGTGAATAGATCTAGCGCAGGACTTAAAACGGTAATTCCCCTATAATTTGCGTGGCTGTTTCTTCCAGTTACATTCCTTTTTACACTTTGTTCGAACCTTTTCTTATTGAAATTTTTTATTGAACTCTTAGCTAAATATCAGTAAGCCCACCTTCATAAAATAAATAATAAAATCGAAGGTCAGCAAAAATGTAGATATAACTATAGCAAAGATTTGAAAGTGAGAAAATTAATTTATGATGGATGTGTAAGGTAAATGATAAAAACTAAACTGAATTAAACGAATTAATAAGATAAATGTAAACGCCTACCAAATATTTATAAAAACTCAACTTTCTTAGTTTACCAAACGAAAATAACTATCAATCTATGTACAACAGATACTTCTCCGTACCTTTCTACCAAATTATCCCGCAAATACACATATAAAAATGAAATATCGTAAAATGCGATGGAATTGGATCACGTGAATGCCTTACTAGAAATTCCAATTCCCAAGAATATTTGTGACGCACTTCATAAAGCTACACTTCGATAAATATTTTATAATCATTTTTATTGCTTACGAGAAGTAACACGACGAACAGGAACAGATTTCAAAAATTTCATTGATTTTCATTAGAAAAAGAAAAACGTCCTTAATCAGAAGCTATAATTGAAAGATCAGTGTAATATCAAGAATGTTTTTCCAAATATATTTTCAGGACTCGATCTTTTGATGATTATTCGGAAGAAGAAGATCACAGAGACTACCGATAATTAAATAAGCAAGCATAGATATACGAACAGAAGATTTGTAAACTATTTAATTGTCGAACATAAACGATTGATTACAAGAAGCCAATGCCTCCTGCTTTTGAGAAATAGCGTGAATATAAATAAATTGGACATAAATAGGACATTCAAATTTTAAAATAAAAATTGATTAACGTTTGTTGATATGATAATTCGTATATCCTTTCTAAAATCGGTTATAGAATCAATTGATAATACAAATACGATTAGAAAATAATAGTTTGATAATGATTAGTTCAATCTGAGTTAAAAGAACAATTTAAATGTATATTAATAATATTAAAATTGTAATTTGCGAATAATGTTTCCAAAAATGATAATCATCTAAGTAAGAGATCCTGTTACTTAACCGACTATAGCCCATCTAATGGTCTGGATAAAAATAGCAATGTACATATCTTCCATAAAAACTCGGTAATTCTAAAGTATAATATCCAATAAGAATTATGTCAAAGTCGCATTCTACAATCCCCGACATACAAGACTTTTGACCTGAAATACTTAATATTCGACATTAAACAATAAACTATATTTTCTTTCTATTCATGAGAATAGCATTATATCACGTCGGTAAACTAATCACCACACAATTGTTACATAATAAATACGGTGACACATGTTTCGCTGGCGCGGGACAAGCATTGTCACAACCGTATAAACCGAAGTGAATGATAATGGTAAAATTTAATATTGATTAGATAATCGGTAAGGGCAACCAGCTACTTTAAATGGTACCCTCATATTCCCTAAAGAATGAAAATATGTCGGGTTTACCCTTGATAAAAGACTTAACTGGAAAATTCCCATTAAAATAATTTCTGCTAAAGCTATGGTGGCAATTTGATTATGTCGCAGACTCTTCGGTGGAAACCGAGATTTAAAGCCCACAATGATATACTGACCCACCGGCACTACTTAAGCAACGACCGCGACGGAAGCGTTACTCAATCTCGTTACCCTACATTTATTTGTGGGGAGAGAGGCGACAGTAAATGCTGTAGAAATAGCGGACTCAAATAAATAAAAAGCAGATAATACCCCTGGGAATTTAGAAATTCTCAGCACTGTATGTATGAATCTTATAGACCCAATGTACCCAAGACGTACCACTGCGAACATTTGAAATGGCAATTTGTGACCGTCCGGATGTTAAATTGTTATACTGACGGTTCACATACGAAGCACGGAGTTGGAATCTTTGGTCCCCGATTACCTTAACGACAATCAATCCATTGAAGTCAAAAAGAAATCAAAACTAACATTAATCTGAAAAAAGCTACCAGCTTTGACCTCATCACTGGTCAAATCCTAAGAGAACTTTCAAGAAAAGCATTAGTCGAAATAACCAACCTAGTCAATGCTTCATTCAGCCTACAATATGTATCACAACTATGAGAAGTGGCTGAAGTCATCATGATACCCAAACCTGAAAAGCCACCCCATGAAACGACGTCACAACGACCAATATCATTACTGCCAGTGATATCTAACTTATTTGAAAAAACTTCTACTGCAGAGATTCCATTCATTGAAGAAAAACATCTGATTCCAGATCATCAATTTGGTTTTCGGAACCAACATTCTACAATTGATCAGGCCCACAGAATCACAGATGTTATTGAAAAGTCATTAGAAGAGTTAGATTATTTAGATTAGTTAGTTAGAAGTATGTTCGATAATATTTCTGGATATTGCACAAGCTTTTGAGAAACTTTGGCATGGGGGATTGAACCATAAGCTCAGAACACTTCTTCCAGCCCAGTATTAAAAAATCTTAGAATCCTATATATCCGAGCGCTACTTTAGAATCAAGCAAGAAGATATCTTTTTTGAGCTGAGAAAAATCCAAGCAGGTGTGCCGCAGGATAGTGTATTGGAACGAGTCCTTTATCTCCTGTACATTAGCGACTTGCCTGCAATTAACGAAATAGTTGTTGCTACATTTGCAGATGACACTGCGATCTATTGGTGACAACAATATTGTACCAACCGAAAAGTTACAAACTACTATTGCCAAATTACAAAACTGGACAGCAAAATGGCACATCAAATTGAATGAAACCAAATCAGTACACATCGATTTTACCAACAAACAAATCAAGCACGCACCAGTATACATCTACAACCAAGTAGTCCCATACGGGAATACGGCTAAATATCTTGGCATGACACTTGATGCTCAGTTCAGGTAGAAACCACATGTTAAGAAACAGTCAAAACCAAAGGGATTATCGTAGGTACTTTGTAATTTTAATCTGTAGCAAATTAAGTTAAAAACAAATAGCTCGTTAGTGTTAATATGCTGGATTGTTATATAATAAATCCACCCATTGGGTGATTTATAAAAAAATCGATATCACTGCAACCATCTTCCAAGAGAAGATTCAGACAATAAATTTCAGTGTCCAGAAATGTATCCAAAAAGCACTCCTAAGAGCAAGGATTTATACTTGCACAAATAGTCAGGCTGAGCTAAATGGTCTTGGTGCAATTACATCTCGGTGGAAAGATGTCTAGAACTAGGACAGAGCATTGATGTGATGTGATGTAGATGTAAAAACTTGAAGGGATCAAAATCAACGACATTGCCAACACCATCGTTGGAGAACGATCCGTCTCTGTTCTTCGGACCACAACTATTTATTTGCATTATGGGGAAGATAAGAAAATGGGATAAAGGAGCACAGACTTCCTACTAAAAGAATATTTCAGGACTAAGGCAGGTAAAAAGTTCATCGCCCTTTTTGTCGAAAGAGGTAAGGAATTTCTCTTCAGTTGCAAATAGAAGATTTAAAACTAGTCACCGATGTCTTCTCATCGCTCACTATTACTTGAAATACCTATGACTATATCTGTTGATTACTATAGTGCAACAGAAACTTAGGCGTGCTTCGGTGCAGGATAGAACATCTAGGAAAGGCTACAATGAAGACGGCTGAAGTAGGCAGTATGCCTCGCCGAAAACCTGTATATATTTATATTACAAAAAATCGGTGAGAAATTGAGGTAATTGTCGGGCTCACTTGAAAATCTAAAATCTAACAGATCTATAAGCTTTTATTCGTATTGGTAGATAAACAATAGCTTATTTTCTTTTGTAAGAAATACTTCATACCGAATAACTCAAATTCAAAAAAAAACTTCTATACTATCTTGCACATGTTTGGATTCTCCATCCTTTTACGATACACTCTTTATTATCGAATTATATTTGGCATTCCCAAGATCGTCATTTGCATTCTTGCTATGTATGTAATACATACATACATATACGTAATTTTATTATGTTCGCAAGAGATACAAGTAAAAAAATCAATTTTACTTCCTATCAGATTTTAGGAATTTAATTTGAAAACATTTTTGGTAAATATTTTCGCATTAATGACCAAAGAGCCAAAGGTACCTTCACGAATTCTCCCGGGACGTTGAATAACTTGGAGTATGTTATTTACGTTGTAATTTGACTTACGGTTTATTTAAAAGTGGAAACAAATCGCGAAATTTCAATGAAATAGACACTATTTATTAAAACTGGTGCCTTCAAAGTTGTGAAACAAAAAATATCAGATATATCTTTATTTTCACTCGCTTTTGAGACGTTCTAATTTAAACAAGTAAAGCTAATGACCTCGCGTAGAATAAAGTGCAGTAGTTTGCAAAAATTGCCAATACGTTTGTGCTTTCAATTTCTGAAAATATTTTTATAGTTAGATATGATGTTTTGATGGGAGGAGATATACATACATATATGAATAGCAGCAAATAAACACATCAACAAGCTAATGGTATACATACATATAAATCTGACACAGATAGTACCGTCATATACAATCGAAAAATTCTTTGACAGTCGCGACAACTGTTCAAAAATGCCACGATCCTAACTCTTTTAGTTCTATTCACTTTTATTAATTTGAGGGCTTGTTACTTGAGGTGGTAGCGACAAATACATCTCTGCAGGTATCTGGGTTTAATACCAAACATACTACAAAGGCACGACTTTTGTACTTTAAAGATTCTAGCCGAGTCAATTGTTGCACTCCAGAAGATAATTCCATATTTGATTCTGTAGTAGATATAAGCAGAATAAGAATCAACCATAGCTTCTTGGTTCGAACGTGATATTGTTCAAAGAACGTAATTAAAAGATGACAGTTTCGAGGCCAGGAAGTTAACATGGAACTTCTACTTAAGTTGAATATCTACCACGATACCAATAAATCTTGTTTGCTTCCAGGCGGCAACCATCTCGTCTACTTCATATTTGATATATCATATATATCATGTTTTTCTTCTAAAATAACTAAAATAACTAAAATTTACTAATCTTGTCTTATCAAAATTCAGCTTCAAGTCATTCTTCCGAAACCACTCCTCAAACTTCTCTAACGTTGCACCGACATTTCTTTCTAGAGTCGCTTTGATTCTGATTATTACCGACGTGTTATCTGCATACTGTATTGTTTTGAATTCGGTAGTTTCATTAAGATCACTTACATGCAGCAAAAACAGAAGAGACCCAAGAATTGATCCTTGGGGAATTCTTCTCCGATACCTGTAGTATTTATTACAAGATGGTGTTCGTATTTTGTAAATGTATGCAGAAATAACATATTTTATTAAAAAAGTAAACAAAGAAATTGAGACGAACGTATTATTTCAAGATTACTGCACAGTTTACCGTTCGTTATTGTGTCAAGAAATGTAATATATTTTGAGAATGTCGCATGTATGACTACATAAAATGATATCAACAGGTACTAAATGTTTATCTTTTGAAGCTGCAATAATATGTTCCTCTTTACTTAATTGTCAACAAATTCCTATGGGGCAACCTGAACGCCATAAAAAATCTAAAGATAATCACCGTTGTGTTTCATTGATTACGTAGCACTGAAGAAGAACAAACCCAACTAGATATATAACGGAATTTCATTCCCAGCAATGGTATTGTTAAGGATCTTTAGTCTTGAACTCAAGGGAATCAACTGGAACAACATAGAATTCAGATTATATCATACAAGCCATGTTCCCTTTCCGCTGTTTCTTTAGGACGCCATATTTTTCAACAAATTTCGTTCGATATTTTAGGCTAGTTGTTTACACGTTTAATGACTTACAATTGACAAATAGATATATTTGAATACTTTTAAAATACATAAGTTTAAAGTGAATCTTTACATAAGAAAATAAAAAAGAGCATCATCGAACTGTGTTTTTACAATTTCAAACGTGGCGTAAGACGTGAACAATGTTTGGAGGAAATCAATCTAGTGTTAGGTAATAAGTCCTGTTCCTTAGCTACTATAAAGCGATGATGCAATTAATTTCAAACTTCAACGTGATCGATTTCCCTTAAATGAGCTTTTCGATCTCCTAAGCCAAAAATCGGCATTATCGAAAAAAATATTGCTGTTATTCGCAACATGATTGAAGAGGGATGTTACCGTGAGCAGTATTCAAGCAATTCTAATCATGAGTAATAATAATAATTATTATTCTAAAGATTAGTTAGAGTTAAAAAAACAGACGGTGTGAAATGGTGCAGATTTACACTAGATCGCCTTGACAACGGGTCATCTCATCTGGTGTAGGATATAACATCATTACAGATAATCGAACATGGGATATATTGTTGAGATTCCACAAAAAGCAACAATCAGCAGTTTTGATCTTTGAGAATGAGTCGACTGTAACCAAAGCTATTTATGAAAAGGCTGATAGAAAAAGATGTTTGTCAAATTTGTTAATTAAAAAAAAAAAAATTGTTTAAATTACTGGAAATATTTCCATTGTAGTACTGAAGAATTGCTGTACTGTTAATGCTGAATAATTCACTACAGTGTGTTTGCCTGAACTTCTATATGATTGCGAAAAGCAATTAAGAGATACAATCACCTTGCATTTTGGTAACGCTCAACCTCACAGTCCCCCCCTCTCTCCTCCGAGAGATTGGAGAAATGTTTTGGAGATTAATTTCCACAGAGGCAAAAATGCATTGACAATCAAGCGAAATAGTGCTATACTCTATTTTTTAATTCGGAGGAGTGTTTTTAAAATGAAGCGCTAAAAGGTAGAGTTGCTATTCATCAGTTTTCCACATAAAACCAAAATATCAAAATTTGACCTGTTGCTGGCCGCCATACTATTACAACAGCTGTTGCCGCATAGATCGCCTATTTTGTGAGTAAGTTTGTTTTTATTTTTTCTAATTAAACTTGGGTTGTAATAGTAAAATAGTTCTTTCAAGAACTAATCGGCTGATATACTTTCCGTCTAAAACATTTTCATAACGTTTTTCGCGAATATGGAAGAAGTAGCAAGCACTTCAGGAACGCAAAAATATATATGATATATATGAGGTTGGGACATCTATGTATGATTGAGAAACGGAATATATTAAATATATTCAAAAAGTACGAGCTGATAACCCCAGAATGAGGATTACTGCTATTGTCGCAAGAATATCGAGTATGATAGGTTCGTATTATAAATAATACATCATTAGGTACATATAATTATATCTTATTTTTAGGAGTGGCACAGTCTACTATCTATCGTACCATAAGAGAATATAAGGAGAAAGGACAAGTTGCCCCACCTAAGCAAAGTTCTGGAAGGCACTCTTTAATTGGTGATTACGATGAAACTGTAAAGAATTCTATAAGACAATTAATTCACAAGTTCTTTTATAATAAGATATAAGACAGCATCTGTCACCTTTTCAATATGGATTTACTCCTGGGAGATCAACTGCTACAAATCTGATCACTATTTCCCAGTCTATCTCTGAACAATTGGATAATCAGAGGCAGATTGATGTGATCTACACTGATCTATCCTATACCTTCGATACCATAAATCATGAAGTTTAACTCCAAGAAGTTGAGTGCTTTAGGAATGCGCCCTTCTTTTAATAAGTTATTAGCATCTTATTTGGATGGAAGAGCGAATTAATGGATTTAACTCACAGGAATTTATATCTGTATCTGGTATTCCACAAGGGTCAAACTTGGGACCTTTGCTATTTGTGGTTTATATTAATGATCGTCTTCAGACTCTAGAATGTCCTGTTCTTGCGTATGCGGATGACATAAAATTATATTCAGTTATTAATTCTGTAACTGACATTAGTCTCCTTCAGTCTAGTTTGGACGTTTTTGTTGGTTGGCGTTCTGTTAATTCTTTGATTATTAATGTGAATAAATGCTGTTCAGTATCTTACACCCGCAAACATACTTCTCTGTGCTCTTCATATAGTATCAATAATTTCACTATAGAAGAGTGTAACAAATTTAAAGACATGGTGTGTTATTTGATGCTTGCCTTACATTTTCACCTCGTATTGATCAACTTTGTTTGCGAGCATCGAAAAATTTAGACTTCGTTATGCGCTGCGCTAAATATTTTACTGACTCTTCTACTCTAAAATCACTATATTTTGCCTTTGTTCTCAGCTCTCTGGAATATGCGTCTATTGTTTGGGCACCTTATTATCTCTGCTATCAATTAGTAATTGAACGTGTTCAACGCAAATTCTTGAAATTTGTTTCCTTCAAAATTGATGGTGTGTATCCTCCCAGAGGTATTGACTACACATCGCTCTTGGACAGGCATAATATGACATCCTTATCTGAGCGCCGTAATGCACACAGTGCTCGATTTATATATAAGTTGCTTCATGGTGGTGTCGACTCATCTCATTTGCTCTCCCTCATTGGCTTTCAAGTGCCTCGGCTATCTGCTCGTTTCTCTGTGACGTTTGGATTAAGAACAGCAAAAACTAATGTTTTGAGAAATGCACCGATGAACCGGATACGCAATATTGCAAATTCATACTTTGATGATATTTTTGTTTAATTCTTAAGTTCTGTATTTTTGTATATATTTATTATTATTATAATTTTTCTTTGGAATTTTTTTTTTTGTTCAAAATGATCCCTTTTCTATTTACAATAATATAATTAATTTTAGGTTATTTTTTCTATTTGTATAATTATGCTAATACGTCTAATTATTTCTGTTAAATTACCCTGTAATTGGTTTCCGTTGGGTAATAAAGTTCCTTATTGTTATTATTATTATTATTAGTATTATTATTATTATTATAAAAATGAACTTCCTACACTAGATAAAGTGGTAAATGAAATCAAACAGCGTGATAATTTGCCACAAATGAGCCGTTCAACATTGTATAAACTTATGAAAATGATAAACTTCAGGTCAATATCGATATTGAAAAAATATTGAGTCGTTAGGTATTCAAACTTATGTTTTACATACTTTAGTATGTTAGAATAAATATGATTTATTAATTATTGGTGTAGGTATATGAAGAGAGATCGAAGAAGTGTTTTGATAGAACGTGACGATGTAATCAGGTGGAGGAGAAGGTATTTGATGACAATTAAAGATTATCGTCGTCAAAATCGACCAATTTATTATTTGGATGAAACACAGCTAAACGAGGCTCATACCAAACAAAAGTTTGGGTAGATGGCAATATAAAAAGTCAACCACAAGCGTTTAATGATGGACTGACTACAGGCTCACGTAATCCTGCAAGGGAAGGAAGACGTCTAATTATTTTGCACATAGGATCTGAGGCTGGTTTTGTGGAGAATGCCTACTGCTTTTCGAAGGTAACAAGAAAATAGATTATCACGAAGAAATAAATGCCGATGTGTTTGAAATGCTGTTATTGTTATGGATAATGCTACATACCATAGTCGTAAGATTGAAAAAATTCCTACAACAACATCTAGAAAACGCGATATGCAGGCTTGGTTGAAGTCGAAAAATATTGAATATGATGAAGAGATGGTTCGGACTGAACTTAATTCGTCTTAATAAAGATCAATATAATACACATGTGACAGATGAGATGGCCAAAGGTTGCTACACTTATCACTGCGAACTCAACCCAACTGAGTTGGTGTGGGCTCAGATGAAAAATGAGGTGGCAACTAAGAACACTTCATTCAAATTGGCAAATGTGAGGGTACTTTTACTACAGGCAATCCAGAATGTCACTACGGACAATTGGAGATAATGTGTAGAACATGTGATTAAAGAAGAAAGAAGAATGTCTGAGTTAGATGGGTTAATCGATAATGTAATCGAACCATTTATTATATCAGTGGGCAAAGATAGTTCAAGTGAAATGGAAAGTGATAGTGAGTAACTATTTTAGAAGTTAGTGTAATGTATTAACATGTATTTAAGGTCAATTTATTGTTTTATTTGTATATGCTATAATTATTATTTGTCTAAATTGTAAATAATCATATAAAAGCAAGAATTATAGGAGAATAGATGAACAATCAGTAACTTCCATTAAAAAGTTGTAATATATAAAGTTTAAATCTAGTATGATGTGTATTTGATCAATAAAAGATTACTCTGCAGTCTCTTCTATATTTAATTAATTAAACAGTAACCGTTTATATGTTTTGTTTTTAAATTTAAAGGTATATAAAATATATTGTCGTCTTTAAAACTTCTGATTTACATCACTTACAATGATGATTCCTTGTTATTACAGATTAACGTTATCTATTTTTTTAATGAATATTTGATTACGTAACTATAATTTATATATAATACTCGCTAGCTTCAAAATTGCCGCCAAAAAATGGTTTTGAAAAACTCCATTGCGTAAACAGGTCTTTTCATTTTACTCCTCCGAATTAGAAAATAGAGTATAATTCTAAAATAAATGTTTTTTGTATTGCATACTATTACTTTACGGAGAGAAAACAGTGCACGTACATCTCGTTAGGAGAAATATATTGCAAAATTTAGTTCTAACAAAATTCCTCTTGCTTCAAATTGATTAGTTGGTATTTTATGTGTAATCTGGATATCTCAAAGGAAAATGGAAAATCGCAACGACTACAATACTTACTACATTGTTAGTTGTTTATAAGTTTAACTGGAAATCATGGAATTCGACGTATCAGTTTGGCTAGCACTATAAGTGTACTATTTATTATAGATATATGCGCACTTTTTCCATTGGGTTTCAATCCTAGATGACATATTTTTAACTATTTGAACCGTGCGAGCTTTTAAATGTTTAATCTGCCGAAGGCTAGTCAAGCACGAGGAACTAGCCGCTATGGAATTTAAACGCAGTTTTTTTTTTCCTTTAGAAAAGGTCTTCTCTTGGGATCTTTTCTATTCCGTCACGATTCTATGCTACTACGAAGCAGACAACTTTATGAAGAGAGATTGGAAAAATGTTTTAGAGATTGGTTTTCACCGATGCAAAAATGAATTGGTAGTAAAGAGAAAAATTATAAATAAATATGTTTTGTCAATATATGTACATATTATGTGGAAGTATTATTTTGCCATGTTCAGCGGAAAGAGAAGAGCTTTCAATTGCCAAGAATTGGAAACAAGTTAATTAAGTTGTTGATATTTTAACGCATAAAACTGAGGAATTTTTAATAAAATTATGTGACTTGTCGGGGAAACTACCCGAAAATAGTCTTCCTCGGGCAAAATGTCAACTGATTCTTGTTTTTCGAAGTCCGATGATACTACTGGCCTAACCTTTAAGAGTTCGTGAATCAACTGAAGTCAAGCACTACATTGGTCGTAAAATAAACGCAATCAGCATTTTGAACTTAAAGGGTAATTTTGAAAAAATTTCGACAGAAAATTTATACAACAAAGACGTTCCTAGAGAAGACTTTCACCGAGGAAATGCCTGAGACAAATGTGAAAGCACATCCAGTGTGTCATTTGCCGGTACGAGATATGCTAATTATTCATATATCCAGATATCCTTTAAACACGATAGTTTCTAACACGACCCTAAACAAAGGCTTTTTAACAATAGCTCGGGAATTAAAGAAACTAACAGGAGTAACTGCCTTGATAGAGATCATAATGGCTTGAAATTGAGAAGTCTATCACTTTAGAAGTCTCACTTTAAGAACCCTAAACACTTTACATATAACATTGACTATATTAAAGCCCAGAAAATATTCAGGCGTAACTCGTAAGTACTGACACGTAGTCTGACAAAGTCCCGCAATTTTAAATTTCAAGCTTGGATAAAAAGTAATGTACCTGTTGGCATCAAATATTATCAATAAGGCCAATGCTGTGGACAATTAAGATCAGTGCTATCATCTAATAAACAATGCATCGATGAATATGTAACTAGTTCCGGAATCCCCCGAAAAATCTTTTTAATTAATTAACTAGTTGAAAACGTAGAATTTGTCATGTTTGTACTTTTAGAAAGCAATAATAACGAAATTTATATACCATATGTGTAAAACCTCCATTTGTGTCTAATGTAATAAATGTTTTGTTTAAATACTTTGGTTTTGCTTAGGCTCAATGTATGAGTTTGATCTTCTTTCCCCAAAATTAATATTCGTTCTTGTTGTTTTAGTTTAGATCTATATTGTTATCCCATACAGTTATGTATATTTCACACTTTTTGGTGATTCTAATTCTTTCTTATCCTTAAAGGCCTGTTTCTTTCTACTTTTTTACATATTGTTATATTTTGGAAATTCAAGAATAATTAAACAAGCGCCCTAAAAATAATTTTTGTAGTCATCACTGAATATTCTAGGTATTGTATCAGTATGTAAGGGTTAAGTTCGTTTCATAATTGCCACAAATGCCATAAATGCCACGAATCAATGTAATATTGAAGCATACTAGCTCAAAAATATGGCATTCGTGAAATGACATCGCTGGAGTTTTCTCCTATTATGTAGAATAAAAAATGATCGAATAATTTGTTTATATGGTTAAAGTAAGAATTTGTCGAATTGAATACTGGGAACTGAACAAAAACAAAATAATAAATGTAAATCCATAATAAAATGTTTGATGCCATCACTCCCGATTCAATCAAAGGCCACATGTGTCAATCAGAATTATATAAGTATTCTTATTTTTAAGTACTAATATGTACTAATTTAAATAATATTTTGGTTCGGTATTTAAGCAACATTGAAGCTATATAACGCAGTATTATCTAATTCAATTACTGAATTTATAATAATTAATTTAATTATTTAATATCGGGTATTAACGCATTATTTATAATTATATCTTGGAAAATGTGAAATACATCCTTTAAAAAATAGAATGGGTTTCTATCAATATAGAATATTAATGTAATAAATGAACTAGCCTTATGTCCGTACTTATATTTAACTTCGTTAATTTTGCATTTTCACTTTAAATCCTTACAATATAATTCTTAACAAAAACGTAATTTATGATCTACGATTATTTTTCCCGTGATCCTACGTATTTAATTTTGACAACAACTACGGATTAAATGGAAGGTCCTTGTTTTCAGTTCACCATAGCTTTTTTTTTGATCTTCACTGCTACAGTAATTCGAAATAAAATGATCGTTACAGAATTTGAAAACGAGATTTAACACGAACAACATTCCATGTAGCTATTGGTGAAAGGAAAAACAAAACAAAATAGTAACACGTGTAAATTTTCAGAATGTCACGCAAAACACTACTCACTTTCAGCGTTTTTCCGTAAACTCAGTTGTAGTAATTTAAATCAACGACCTCAGGGAAAGACAGAAACTGGCGAATCGTAACTGTTCTCGCCCTTCAACTAGTGTCTTTGTACATGATAGAACAGCTTCGGCACAGCAATTTAAAAGTAAGATGCACTTTTAAATCTCGCGTGGTATTATTGCCATGCGCCTTGATGGCAAAACAACAGTTGCAGTCAGTCACAAGTACATATTTTAAATCACCTTTGTATCGTCATGCTCCAAACCCTACCCAGCGGCAATTTGGTATTTACGTCTCGTATATTAGAGACCAGTCCGCCACATTGCATTTGTCGGGGCTTAGTCACATCTTCCTAAAAAAGATTGAACGCGGTCGCTGATAGAACAGAGACATCCTGTCTGCCGTTTTCTTCCATAGATTATTTCCAGGTATGCTTTTTTGAAGTCGTGACATCGCGCATCCAAAATCAGAAGGAGCCCAAAAAAAAATAAATAAATTTTCCTTTCATATTCGCGCGCAAAGACACAAATACACAAGAATATATTTCATTAAAAATAAATAAACTCTCTCTCTATCCTGGGGAGGTATAAAAACGAATTACTCATGCGGCTATACAGAAATAGACCGTCGTTGTGTGAGTCTGTGTGTGTTTATTCAGAAATATGCCTCCAAGAAAAGGTACAAGGAAGTATAGATGGGTAAATAAAAAGCCGACGGCCTCTATTCTTGTGCTCTGTAACAGGCGGATTTACGCCGTTCGACTGATGCTAATTTAGTGTTATAACCAGAAGTACACACATAGGAATGTCAAACAAAATTAGAAAACAATAACTACACAAATTTTCTTTTCCAGGTAATGTTAAATTTAAATTCCCCCATAAACTGTCCCCAAACGTTATTTATTACGAGATGATACAAGTGCAAATACGTCTGCGGCTGTTCAAAAAACTGACATTAACTTTAGTTTTAGTTTTTCGTTCTGGACAACTCAAATTTATTAAAAAAATCAACACAAAGTACTAAAAACAATTACCTTATACAATATTTTTAAATCACAATAAATCCACTTACGAAGTGCTCTCTCTTATGACGACTAGCAACTTTTCAAACGCAGGAACGAAAACAAAAACAAAGCCCTGCTCCCACTTAATATTGCAATTTAACAATGTAGTCTTCTTTTGCTTATCAAATAAATAACGCCTTAATTGAAGTGGGAGATTGTTTGGATTCGAGGGTTTTGACTGTATCCACAAGCAAATCCACTGCTGTTTGATTTTCCAGAAAGTGGGAAATCTCCCTTCCATCAACTCGTTTACTTAATAAGGATCCTTTTCTTTTCTCCAAACTATCATTTCGTTATCTGGGCCTACGGTTTGATTGAAAACTGAACTGGAAATTCCATATTTCTCAATTGGTCATTGGTTGCCACAAATTTATCAATCTGTTGACTTAGTTGTGTGGCTGTGATCCTCAGACTCTCCTCATTCTTTACAAAGGGCTGATAAAATCCAGAATTGAATATGGATGCTCGTTGTTTGCATCTTGCTCAAATAACTACTTTCATAAAATAACTAAAATCCAATTTCAATGCTTGAGAATTATTTCGACGCTATGAGATCTATCCCCACAAATGCTATGCAATTGGACGCAGTAACCCTCCCCCCCAACTTCCCCGAATGTTAGATTTCTTATCTTAACAAAGCGATATTTATTGAGAAATCTGAGTCGTCCAAAGAGCCTGGTCATCTCCTCCTTGAAATCTTCAATTGTTAAATTAAAGGAAAGAAACTATCGCCCCCCAATGCCTCTCATTTAGACCTGTCTATCGGACGTCCTCTTATACAAAGTTGTCTTATGGTATGAAATTCTTCCAGAACGATATAGAGTGAATTTTTTTCTAAGATTTTTTAAACTTAAAATTGCCTTTTTTCCATACACTTATTCCTTTTCGGAATTAAATTCCGTTTTCATCGAATTTGTTTCAAACTGTTTCCCCGTCTACCAATTTCATCTTCTTCGTTTTCACAGCAGAACTAACTGGTATTTACATTTCGATTATTTATAATCGTTCCACAAAGTTTCCAAATAATGTTATTTTCACTGATTGTAACAGCGATCTTATGGAAATTGAAAAATGCTCTTCTTCCAATGCCAACCCTCTTATATTTCGAATTAGAGAACTGTTACTGGATGCTAATAACACGAATAACATTTTTGGTTGGATTCCTGGACACTGTGTAATTGATCACAATGAAAGGGCAGATGCGTTGACTAAATTAGGCAGACTCAGTCAGAACATAACATCAAAATTGGTTACAGAGATGTGTTTCAAGAATTGGCCACGGAACTCAGATATAAATGGAAAGATTTGTTAGCTTCTTCTCTTTTCCGTATTAGATTTTCTTTTAAGATTCAATCGGATATTTGTAGCCATCCTTGGTTTTCGACCGTCCTTTTTTTTTTGACAGATCTTTTATTACTACGATTTGTAGTAATGAAGTATGGCCATGATCTTTTCTTTTCACGTTTACACAGAATTAATATTTCTGAATTGGGTGACATCAATCCCTATTATTCAATTGTCCACTTAGGCGTCTTCACACTGATAATTTATGTCAATGTTTGATTGAGTTAGGTTTCTTTCCCTCCTCGTTCTATTCACTCGTTATTAGTATTCTGTAATTTTAGAATATATAAATATTTGTATTTAGTAAATTCTAAAATCCTTGTCTAACATAATCGTTTACTTTTTTCTTTCTTCGTTTCTTTTGGATGGTCGTATATGTTTTTATCCGAGGCTCCATTTCGGGTTGTCTAAAGGGTCGCTGGAGCTCCGGCCAGAAAAAGTCTCATATAATTTCCATAAATTTCCCGCCACAGGATACCAGCTACGTGTAGCTCAAACACCAACTTATGACGTGGAAGAAGAAGAAGAACAACAATGTAGTCAAACCGACACAATTTCTTTGGTACTTGTAAAGGAAAAAAGTAGGGAGGATTAAGCTACCATAAGATACCTAACAAAATTTAAAGGCAATGGCTACTATATAAAGATAATTAAGAGCACATTTAAGAACGGAAATACTGCAATGTACATTTTGTAATTAGAAAATGGCATAATCGTGTATAAATAAGTAGATTATGTTGATGTCTAATTATAAAGAAGATAAACACGAGAAGCATTACAGTGTAATAAATATTCTATTCGACATAAGTGATCCGTTTGAAACGACAGAAGAAATTAATTTGTTAAATATGTTACCGTTTACTAAAAATAAAGATTTCAAGTTAAGGAGCTTTCCACTTTCCAAAGCGAAATCAAACTTTTTGCGCGCGACAATAACTTTAACTCTTCCTCGCTGAATTTGTGGTAATATTTTTCAATCTTTTACGATCGGCGGTCAGCAAACTTCCTGCCAATTAATAAAAATAACCGTCCGCGATAGATGGCACTAAAATTGCTTACATATATTTCGGTGAATCACCAAATCAGAGAGTGCACGTCAGCAATTACGTCAATGATATTCAAATATCGATTCAAGTTATGAAACAATTGTTGCAGAACAAAAATTATTGTTGACCATAAAATATATTGGAAAACCAAACAGATCTTGCTATTCAGTATTAAGGAACGAATAGAGGTTTTTACTGATCCCGAATTTCCAGTGAACTAGTATATGAAGCTAGCGCAATTTCATAGCAACCACATAGAAACATGTATACGTCCTATATTAGCATTCATGAATTTTTCCCCCATATTTGATATTATGGAAAAATGTGATAATTTTCTCAAAATCATCCAAACCACGCACTAGCGATGGTATCATGACGAATCACTTACATACAGCTTTGTCTGGATAAAAATGAATCTGAAAATATTCGATCTGAATCCGATAAGGTACATACAACTGCTGTGGATAGTGTATCGTTTCAAAATTCACAAAAAAAACGATACAAGCCAAACTGAAGTAGGAGGAATTTGCGTAAGATTCAAGAATGAGCAATATGCTGGTCATTCGTGGCTATGAACTGTCGAGGGAAAGCATTGAGTGGGGCAGCGGAGGATGCATACGATAAGAGTACAAGGAGAAACCAACGATCCGAAACCATAGACGTTCTTAGCTAAACATTTGGTGAATTAATAATTCATGAGGTTGTGTTCAAACTAGCAAACAGACTAGCACCGTGTTCCCATATTAAGAGAAGACATCAGAAAAAATTGTCTATTCAGAACATAAGCTATTGGAAATCTTTTCTCTTAAATGTTTTTAGAAGGGTCTTGAGTAAAGTAAATAATGATATCGACAACGAAGAACTCATTTAAAACTTATGCCGATGACAGCGTTCCATTCTGCAAATGAGAGTAGATAATATGTGATTGATATTGCTTTCAAATTGAACTGTACTAGAACAAAAATTATTATAAATAATAAAACTCGTCGACCAAAAGCACTTCACTACATTTAACGCAAAATATGTAACCTTCGTTTCGCTGACACAGAGGCTTGGTCAACTATACCAGCAAACTATGTAACTCTATTTGATGGTATAGTCTGACTATGTCGGCGAAACGAATGTTACATATTTTGTGTTAAATATCATGAAGTGTTTTTCCTCTACCAGTTTTATTCCTTGTTATTATGGATCTTCTTCGAGTAAAAGCAAGTTCTATTCATTTTTAAAGATTGTTGGTAAAAACTCCAATATACCCGGAAACTACATGATACATGGAACCATGTTTATAAATTAAGACCTAATACTAGTTTTTTTTTAATTGTTTAGGTATTACAACTTCTAAATGGTTTTACGAATGGTGAAATATAGGGAGAATAGATGTACTTTAAACATATCCTGCAAAATACGAAATATCCCTTGATAAGGGGAAATTTAAGGAAATGGACACAACTAAGATCAGGAGATCTGTTTGGTACCACACTAAATAAGATCAGGTTAGGTTATCTAGTTAGAGCGAAAATAGTAATAACAAACTCTTTGAATTAATGTTATAAAAATGCCAACAAAATGTACAACTACATTTAATTATCGAGATTTCATCTCTTCAATAAATGTATATATCAGAAGTTCTTACGATGGTAATTATAGGTCCTGTAAGGCAGCCATGTCAAACCATGTCATTGGTGAGCCAAAAGCATTAAGACCGTAGACTAGGTGGGCCGCGAAACTTAATCTTAAAAAAGACAAATTACTGAAAATCTTAACGAAAAACAGCACTATCATAAGACAAGTATATTTATTAAATTTTCAATAAAAAGAACATTACAAAAAGCACAAACATTAACTTCTTTTGCCACATGAAAAGACAGTGAAAAGACCACTAAATAAAGAAAAATTGTTTTCTTGGTACTTAAAATCTTGAAAACGCTTTTCAAATTCTGCCAGAAGGCTTCTCATTTTCTCTGTATACATTTTATATAATATTGAGACACTCGTACTTTCCTGATACGCCTTACAAGTCGGAAAATTTGACAGATTATCCACTGCTAACTGTTTTTCCCACATCATCATCTTACACTTGAAAGTTTTTACATGATCATGCATATCTGTCTAACTGGTACTTGCAATTTCGTATTTAAGTCCGACAAGTACTTTGCGATATGTACCATAAACGAAAGATCTTGTAAAAAAGGTACGTGGGATAATAAACTGAAATCTTGTCCTTTCACTTCCATGCAAAAGCGTATTTCTTCTTTAAGTTTCCAAAACCGATCGAGAACCATAGAACACGAAAGCCATCGCACCTCTACATAATAATGTAAACCGGTGTACTCACTTTTTAAATAACGTAAAAACGCAAAAAACTGTGGCTGATTCAAGCCACATGCCCTTCTGAAGTTTATAATTTTTTCACTGATTCTAAAACGCTTTCCAACTTGATCACTTTTAAGCATAAAATTTTTTGGTAGATTATGCAATACATATGATGAAAATCTGGTTTGGTCTTTATCTGTAATCTTATATGATAGAGATCTACCACTAATAGGTCAATAAAACAAGGCTGGTTTAAGCGATAGTTATATTTTCAGAACGTTTACAAACGTTTTCGGAACACCTTCGTCAGTGAAAATATAACTAGATAAATATATAAACAAACTTTTGTTTTTATTTGGGACTATCAACAAAATAACTAGTGACTAGGATTTCTTGATATAGAGGATGTATAACCAACTTTTATATATATATAAATTATAAAAACTAAATTAATATGTAAACATACATGCAAATTAAGTAAAACCTTATATCAAAAAATCTTTGTCGAAACCTTAACAATTCTGTTCAAGGACTAGGGAAAACCAAATTCAAAAACCTAGCCAAAGGTTTCCTTCTTAAGAAATGCAAATGTCATTTTAACAAATTGCTATATACATTACTTAAATTTTGAATATCGGTCCTGAAATTAATTAATTTGTTAAAATGACATTTGCATTTCTTAAGAAGGAAACCTTTGGCTAGGTTTTTGAATTTGGTTTTCTAGTCCTTGAACAGAATTGTTAAGGTTTCGACAAAGATTTTGATATAAGGTTTTACTTAATTTGCATGTATGTTTACATATTAATTTAGTTTTTATAATTTATATATATATAAAAGTTGGTTATACATCCTCTATATCAAGAAATCCTAGTCACTAGTTATTTTGTTGATAGTCCCAAATAAAAACAAAAGTTTGTTTATATATTTATCTAGTTATATTTTCACTGACGAAGGTGTTCCGAAAACGTTTGTAAACGTTCTGAAAATATAACTATCGCTTAAACCAGCCTTGTTTTATTGACCTATTAGTGGTAGATCTCTATCATATAAGATAAGTATAAAAGGTCACGAAATATATATATATATACATTTAATTTATCTGTAATATTTTAATGTGGCCGTTATTTACTCTAGTCATGCAAGGAGCTGCGTCTGTTGCAACGGAAGACAGTTTTGACAAATCTAAATTGTACATTTGCAGAAGTCCGTAAACAGCATTGAAATTATCCTCTCCAGTTGTTGTATCATGCAATGATACTAATTCCAGTAATTCTTCATAAACGTTGATATCTCTATCAACAGCATGACGAAAAGATGTCAAAAACTGAGTCATAGAATGGACACAAGCGACAAAGTTAGAAAATCTTGTGGTAAATTCTGTATGCGCATGGCCGGTAACCATATTTTAAATACGACAGTGGCTATATTCGGCTAGCTTCATTAATGTTATTATTCTGGGATAGTGTGTGCATATTAGAATTAAAATATACAATTATTGTTCTGTTTCATTGATATAATTTTTATACGAAGAAATGTGCACTTTTCGTATTTTCCAAGTGGCGTTGGCTGTTCTCAGTTCTTAGCTTTTTCGAGGTTATTCAAATCGACCACACGAATATCAAAGCTGCCGACACACTTTGTCGCTTCTGTTTTTTTCTGTGACTGAGTGCACTTAATTCCTTAATGAGCGCAATTCTGCTGCGGGATTGATGCTGCCTGTTATCTCAATGCAGTTCCCGACCCTAATTACAATAGGAACCTGTTAGTGTTAATCCCAAATGTACACTATCAAGATTACTGATAGAATAGATGAAGAGCAATCATAGGCCAAAATTGGCATAAAATTTCACACGTAAAAACTTCACTAGTTGATATAGGAAGGAACCAATGTATAGTAAACCTTTCAAACTTAGCACAGAGAATTACCATTGTAGGTTATACTAATTTGTAAAATTTCTATTCTCTTCGACATATTGTTGTTAATCATCTCAGAAGCTTATTGTTTTATGAACATATTTCTGAATTATTAGAGTAATAAAAACAAAAAAATCTCTGCGGAACTGCAGTCCTATACCCAAACTTGCAGTCTTTTCTGTCTCTCTAACTCCCGTAATGAATAGATATTCAGCCAAAAATATGTGAATATTCGTTTGAAACCTAAATGATGACCAAATTTTACTAATTTTTTTAAAAAATTTATCCCTTTTGTGTTTTATTGACCTAAAAATAGTATTTAATATGATACGAGTACAAGATCTAATGCATGTACTCTATGACAAAAACCATCGAAAATACGTATTGCTCAAACAAGAACAGGACAAAATAAATGCTTCACTCACAGAGCAGATACGCTGAGACAACAGTTTTACCATAACTCTTAGTAAAGAAATATTGACAGAGCTAATAAACCTTTGCCTAAAATTAGTTAAACTTTTTATATGTCAATCGTGTTAGGACTTCACTATACATAAATCTTTTTATGATTTTCGTAGAGAACATTCCGAAAACTGGGCCAACCAGTTTTCCCGTTTTCTAGGAATACCGCTCTTAAAAAATACTCTGCAAAAGCATTGAGTGCTAACGATGCTCTGTCAGAACCAACGTACCCTAATTTTTTAATGATGCCAGTTCGGATAATCGACGCTCTGCTCTATTTAAAACAATATAATTAGTTAGTTCTAAACAGTTTGTCAGTACTGTGCGTTCGCATAACCCGTCCATCAAAATTCTTACTGGAAATAAAGCTTTATATACTTAGTAGTATGGAAGCAACCAGTATTACTCTGAATGTCTGAAAATTCGACCCACACTTAAACCGGTGTGTTAGAAACGTAAACAACAAAACAATTATAATGTAAAGAAATATATCGTAGCTGACTAATCCTTAAATACGACGTTTAGGTACCCCATGCAGAGTTTATTCAAGCTTGAGTAAATATACATTCATTTCATTAAAGTCACATTCGTAAATAATTTTCAAAAACAATGTTTGTAGTATAGTATTATTTCTTGCATACTATACACACCAACGTTCAATTTTATTACTTGTAGAAATATATACGAATTCAGATACCAAGAAGCTATAAAATGCTGATGTTTCTATTAGAATATATCTAATTTAACTAATACAATTTAGGATATACAAACAGGTGCAGATAGAAAAAGTTACAGTAAAACGTCATTGCTATGCCATAAGCATATACAAGGTTTGTTACAACTACTGCGTCAAATTGATTTAAACGATTATGAGGTAAAAGAACAAAAAACTATTATTAGAAAAAGTGCACAAATAAAAACATTGTTTTAGAAGTACTGAATTATGTATCGTAATAGATCGGTCTATACGTAATTGGGCGCCATTGAACTCTAAGATACAGGCCCATAAAAATACACACAGATATCCCATAAAAAATGCACTTGGTCTTATTTAATATATTGACCTAATTTTACTAGCGTATATATTTCTCTGACTAAATCATAAACATTGGGCTTTACTTTTGAATCACATGTCGACAGTGTCATATGATTTATTTCAATTTTAGTTTTAATATTTAACGACTAATTTTGTAACAGTCTAATTATTAAATCAATCAAACAAACCTTTGATCGGATTCAAAGGAGGCGAAAGAAATAGAGTAAACACGATCCGCTTGACATATCTAAACATATGGCTCGACTTGTACCAATGAACATATTCTTACGTCTACAAAAAATAAACATATCAGTTGATCGCATACGAAGTTCTTAAAAGTTTTCTTGCGAAACTAATATTAAAAAGAAAATTGCGGCTTTTCTGTGACAGTAGGAAAATGTTTTCTCTTACAAATTTTGGTTTACTTGGTTTAAACCATCTTCTGCTTTAACTTGATGTATAAGATGTGAAAAACGATTTATATACATACGTACGTTTACGTGATAAATTAAAAATACGGTAAAAATATCCCAAAACGTTAAAACGACATTCCAAAATTTTTGATCAATTATACCTATAGTGAAGTCATGGAGCAGATGTTTATCCTTTTGATGAGCTTTTATGAACAAACAATTGTTTTTATTTGGGTACTAAACAATTCTGTTCAAAGTCTACGGAAAACACAAAAGAACAACCTAGCCAAAGCTTTCCTTCTTATGAAATGTAAATGTCATCTTAATAAATTATAAACTAGATATATTTGTTATTTAATTGACCAGTAGCGAAGAGGATATTTAAAAGATAAGTACATAGGTCACGATATATATATATATATATACATGTGTATATGGAAATTGCAACACCAAGAAGGGGGCAGAAACGTTTACATGTACCTAATGTAATAATTGATTAAAATTCCAAAGAAAAAGACAAAAGATTAATACATTCTATTTTTTTCCAGTTTAGAGAAATTCTCGAAATGTGAGGACGGCCATTATTCTGCTGAGGAAGTGGGTCTTTGAGCTGCTGAAGATATGGAAGAATATGGGGTTTCACCACCTCATTAACGTAACGCTGGGCATTCATGTTACCTCGGATAAACACCAGCTGAGACCTACTCCCAAATGTTATAGTACCTCATATCATAACTTCCACGTCTCGGTGCATATTCCTTTCAACGGAAAATTGAATATCACAACGTTCCTTACGTTTTCGTCTGACCCTCATGCGGTCGTCATGTATGAATATACAAAATCGGGATTCATCACTAAAGATCACCCTATGTAATTCCACGTTGTGCATTCGCAACCTACACCACTCCAAACGTTGCAGTCGGTGTTGAGCCGTAAATGATAGCACAAGATGTGGCCGATGAGATTGGAACCCGGAAGCCCTGATATAACGATAAACGGTCCGAAGGGTCACGAGAACCTTCATTACTTAACCATTGATGCGCAATTGACCGGGTACTGGACAAAGGTGGCGATCCTACACCTCATTAATTCTTCTTGGCGATGTTCCTGGCCCTCCTTACTCCATGAGCGATAGGGACGCATGATTATGGATTGGTATCTGTTAAGGCGATTTGCAATTTCCTTGAACAAAAAACCACCTTCGTGCAAAGCAACAATTTGACCTGTCGAATTCGCACAACTGGCGGTAATTTTCACGTTGCCGCACTCTAGGCATAATCAAACTTCTAAAACAAGTTAAACAAAATTAAAACAAGAGAAAACGGTGTTGTCTTGTTGTTGCAGTTTCCATGTCATGGAGTATATATATATGCATATATATATATATATATATATATTCCATTAATAGTTACCATAATTAGTCTGTGTCTGGGAGTAGTCCTGTGTATATGTATGTAAGCTGTCGTAACTTATTTAGTAATAACTGCTGTTTGGTCAGACTTATCATAATAGATTAAAATTTACAGATGATGAGGAATCTAATAGCTTATTAAACTCCCTTAACATGACAGTCATGTACAATAACATTGTAAAAACAAATTGGAATATAAAGTCATCGAATACAGGTAGACATCTAAATTATTTTTCAGAAACCTGTAAATTATATAAAATTAATGTGCGTAATGGATTAGTTGTTCAAGTTTTGTAGATTACCTAATTCAGAGTTTAAAGAAAAGAATCTAAACAAACCTAAAGAAATTTTAAATAAAATTAATTATCCAAAAGAAAATTATGAATAAACAATAAAAGAGAATTAAAACTTATATAATAGAGGCGAGCAGAAAAAGATTTGAGATGAAGATAATAAAAGTTATAATGTTAATATTAATGCTTCTAAAAACGTTTAAGCGAACAAATAGAAAATAAATTTAATGAAACGATGTAAATAGAATTTTCAATCCACATTATAGCAACAAATCTCTTTTTACTAATATTGTATGTAAAATAGATAAACAAAATCAAAACAATGTAGATTGTTAAAATATGACAAATGGATATTATATATTATATATTATATATAAAATATATAATATATTTTTATATAAAAATTTGTATAATCCTAAGTATTATTTATGTAGTGATTTTGGGGCAATGACTGTTGTGACAAAATATTACAGATATTTAGGTCACTGTTTTGATTTTGGAAAAAATGGATTTAAAAAAGTATACAAAAGACTAATATACAAAATGTTAAATACACAAAAAGATGTTAAAATTATTAATTTCAGAACCAATATTCTAAATTTAAGTAATGTATATACTAATTTATTAAAATGACATTTACATTTCATAAGAAGGAAAACTTTGGCTAGGTTTTACTTTTCGGTTTTCCCTAGACCTTGAGCAGAATTGTTAGGTTTCAACAAAGATTTTTCATATAAAGATTTATAGCATTTTGTTTTTATGTTTTGCATAAGTGTGCAGGCGCACATAAAAATAATATAAAAAATGTACAGGTCCTATATATCAAGAAATTCTAGTCGTTAGTTATTTTATTGATAGTGTCCAAATAAAAACAATTATTTGTTTATACATGAAATTATATATTTTCACTGACGAAGGTTATACGGAAACGTTATTTATTAACGTTCCGAAAATACAGCTGAATTTCAATTTGTTGCTTGGCTCACCTAAAAGTGGTAGAGGATACAAAATATAAAATGCTTTTGTATCGCTTTTCTAATTATGTACGCATTATTAATTAAACCTAACAATAAATTCAATATTTACCAATTTTAAATCTTCTAAAGTATTCTGTCGCATCCTGTTTAATACAGGATAAAGTAATACTTGATAAGCGGAATGTTAGCAGCAGACAATTTTTTGAAATACCAAACGATAATCAAATTTGACTTTTAACTGTGTTTTTTAAGAAAGATTATACAAAATAAAGTTAAGCTAGCATTTAACAAAATCATATTTCAACTAAATTAAAGCTTAATATCGTCATATATATTAAGTACAAGTATAGTTCAACGGACCCCTAGCTAAGCCAAAGATGAGTGTACATTGGCAATACTTTAGGACGAGTTCCCTAAATATTCGCACGTGTGGTAGTAATGTTTACTCTTTTGTCACTTCTTTTCCCACTAGCATTTTATCTGAAAATTGAGTGTGTTGTGTTTGCATATAAATATTTGCTAGTTTCTATTCAATGATTGTTAATAGCTATAAAAGAATATATTAACCTTTCTGTTAAGTTCGAAATCTCTTTTATGTAACTACTATATTTTCCAATATAAAGCGTACACCATTTTTCGACAGACCAACTCTTTCTACAAACTCCGAATCATTAAAATGATTTTCACGAGACCGATATACTTCTGGGGCTCGCTGGTGATGAACTAAATTTATTAAATGAATTCTTATTTACTAAACAAAATTCTCAAAAAACACAAGAAACTAAGAGATAATTATTGTGCGTTATATAATAAAATGGATTTTTAAAATGTGTTATGGTGGTCAGTTCAATAGAACCAGAGTTAAATCTGTGTTAAAAGTGTTTGCCACTCACCCTTAGCAGCGGTTGAACCATGCATTTCAGTGACACTATAATCACATCAGCGAACTCCTCAAAAATCCATCAAAATTGTCTAAATAATAAATTCGGTGACACGTGTTTTGCTAGCACGAGGCAAGCATTATCAAAGCGCCAAAATCGATCTAAGCAAATAATTTACTTGAAGTTCTTAACATGCATGTTTACCCCATCCTTACGACAGTAAGTATGTAATCGTGTGCGGGACGGAAAAATATTTTTCGGAGACCGCTTGCAATGATGCCCGTCCGTCATAAAAGACCCATATAATAAATAAATGGCATGTCAAATGGCCAAGCATGCTGGTTTGAATGAGCTTCAAATGTTAAAAATTTTATATGTATCGTTTGGTGACTAATTCAGCTAATTTCCATAATAATAAACATAAAAAGATAAATACACCCTATAAAAACTGATTATTTAATTATAATAAATTGAACAAGGCGGAGTATTGAATTGGGCCACGATCGCGATTTAGAAGATTTGTATTTTATATGTGTATCGCTTCATACGCATATAGTTCTCCCGCTGAATTAACATATTTTACCCATTTTAAATTTTCCACTTTTATGTCGTGACCCGTGTCGTGCATATCCTTCACGATACTCGACAAATCTATCCTAGCATAATGGTAATGTGCCACACGTTCTTTAAATCGTATAACTATTGCGCATCTGGGCTGTCCTATATACGTTTTATCGCATTTGCCGCAACTAATTTTATAAATACCGGACCGTTGTTACAAATCTGTTTTGCTTTTCGGGTTACCCAATGGATTCTTTAAAGTGTTGTTAGATGTCGAACACGCCTTCATGTTTTGTTTCTTTAGGATATTACTAGTACCTTTTGAAATCTTAGAATACGGCAGTTTAATGAAATTTCTTTCACACGTTCACAGGGACTAGGGTCGTTAAATTTCTTATGTGGACTTTTCTTTTAATTCTTTCTAACCGTCTTCCAACATCTCTTACGGAGTAAGCATTGTATGTAGCTACCTTTTTAATAAACTCATTCTTTTTCAAACCTACTTTTTGCAGCGGGAATTCGATTAACCTGTTGAGTAAAAAGTTGATACAGGACATCTTTTGTTGCATACAATGGTTTGGATCCGCCATTATAAGATGGGGGTCAAATTATATAATCAGCTTCCAAAGGACATAAAATCACTAAATTTGGATAAGTTTTCACAAGCGGTAAAAAATCTTCTACTGAAGACGACAATTTACACCACAAATGAATCTCAATCAATATTGATTAAATCTTTTGCCTTTGTATGACTATATATGAAATGGTTTGTAACTCACCTTTTTATGTATTTCATGCTATTTTGTGACAAAGATTTATTTTATTTATGTATACATATGTTTATATATTTTTAGCCTTTTATCTTTTTTGACATGTCATGTAGTATTTTTATGATTAACCATTCATTCATTCATTCATTCCTTCATGCATTACAATCCTATTAACGTTTGTACTTTTTCTATAAACGTCCACTTCTAATTTATTATTGCTAATTTTGATTTTAATTGTCCTAAGAAATTTTCTCTTGGAAAATATTCACTATTTCTCTTCATTTCCATTTCGAAATTATTATTATTGAAACAATTGTGTGGTGAGAAGTTTGCCGATGTGAAATAGTGTAAATACACCACAGTCCTTGCAATCACTATCATGCATTAGCTGCAATTGTGTAATACAAATTTGTTCAAACTTAAACCGGGCTTCAGCCGGCATTATGCAACCGGTCCTTAAGGCTTCTACAAAAAATCAAGAATTAGTCAGAGCGGATATGATCGATGGAAAACAACCACAGATAGTTTGCTAGTTGTTTTTCTGAAAATCGGTTAGAGCTGATTTGTGATTTCTGCTAGAACAAGCCGCAAGTAAACCGTAGATCTTTTTCCCTTTTGTGGTTAATTTAACGTTTCAGCTTGTTCTATTTGAAATCATTTTTCTGTCTTTCAAAACAGTCGTAATAGCTATTTGATCCGTCGAGACGATACACATTCAATGGATCGACATAAGAAGACTGTACAAAAGCCTTTGTTTTTATTTTATCTCAGAGCTAATTGATATATCTCTCGGTTTTCTAAATAAGAAATACATTCAAACTTTTTGAAGATCAACTAGAAACAAGGAGGAAAAAGTAATTAATAATATTTGTTACAAAACAACCTTGCTTGCGACCGGTTAAAACGAAGGGATACAATAAATTGATAAACATATTTTAAAATAACACAAATTTCTGTCTTGAATTATAAAATATTATTTACCAACATATTTCCACATTACCAATAAATTGATTATTCACACAACTTTTTCTGTATATTTTATAAGTATAAATCATTATATTGATTTTAGTTTCTTATTTTTTTTTTTTTTTGTTACTAAGTTAGTTAGTCGCAATATTATATTATTATTATTATGAATCAGCGAGTCCGTATTCCAAATTCTGTTAGAAATAGAAAATAACCAGAACGGATGTAAACTATAAATGAGCGGACGCCAAACGACTAACTGAATAATGCAAGATGTGTATGTACCTTTCGAAAGTTCCAACATTCTTCTCAAAAACAAAATACGTCTTTACCAATCTGAACATCATTCTTCTATTTTGGCGCACTTTAAGTAATTAAGCATAGACTTACCGTGTTTGGGCACCATTCTATCGAAACCGGGCATTGTTTGTAATTGCAGTTCATATTCGCTGTCAACCACGTCCCAACCATTCTAGAATAAACCTATTCTGAGAACAGGAAATATATTTAAAGTTTAATACTTACGGACGTTAGGTCAACGGTCAATGGTTTACAAGTGTTCTCATCTGGTTGAGGCAAAGTGGTCACCTGCGAGGTGTTGTCACCATTTGTATCAGGAAAACCTGAATTTGTAATTATTTCCTCATAGATAGGTTCGTCATCATCCATATCGTCGAACATCCAGTCATTCTCATTGTATATGGGTTCGTTGGCGCCAGGGAAGAGAAGCATTAAGTTATGCATAAAGGTGACAACCTACGAAACAAATGTAGCTGATTCTGATCTAGTTGCTTCTACCTACTTTTTATAGAAGAGAAGAATACACATTACAGTTAAAAGATGTTGATAACTATTTGCAGCAAAGTTTAAGGTGGTAGTGAGGACATCCTAGTCCACCTCTTGTCTCTGATCTCTTCTTCTTCTTCTTAATCATATTTCTATCTACCTTTCGGTGTAAGGCTCTTGTCTCTGATCTACGGCAGTTTAATCAACCAAACAACTATATTCTGCTTTTTAATTTCTAGAATATGAACCATTACATCCCACGACCGTTACGACTAAAAAATAATATGGCCGGAAACTAACTATAATTCTCGAAAAATTCTTAACCAATTGACTAACAATACAGTACAATCTTAATGTGATCGCACAGGAAGGGGATCAGAGAATCTTCTCTTGAGTTGAAGTTTCGCATATGATCCTAAGATATGGCGTTACAGAAAAGATCCAAGAATGATAATCGACTTTTACTGGAGAAACAAATTGGAACTAAAGCAAACAAAAATATTTATTCGCTTCTACGCTATACAGGCTCGGTATAAATTGACACAAACGCTACACACAGAGATATCATTTGTTCGGTTCTTAATCGAAAATCTTAATCTTAAAGTGTTGTATCATGCTTCGTATGTTTTTAGGAAGCAGTTAAAAGAAACATCCATTTTCAACAATGCACTCGCATACTACTGTAATAGTAGGTATCGCAATATTTTTTCTGAATTTCAATATTCTAAAACACTTTATTCGTCATTAGTAGTATCAAATGGGTGGATTTTACGTTTTAAATTCGACATATTACGCGAGATATGATTTGCTTTTAAATTATTTATTGTCAGAATAATAGATATTGAGAAACGTAAGATTACAGTGCATTTTATAATAGGATTAATTAATTTTTGGATATTTATCTGATATTAAATCATTGACACTTCACGAAGACATTGATGCAGCTTTTGCAATACATTTCCTCTAGGATGCTTTCGGTTTCGGAAAAATATGCGATATTCTTGTTTTTGCCCTGTTCGGAAAATGGAAATAGAATGGAAATTACAGAAATCGTACACAATGTACGTATCGGTTTATTTGTTCGAAATAAAATCCATTATAACTAAACAAAATAATAATGAAAGAACGAAAAACACAGAAACACAAGAGCTAATCAAGGCTATACAAATAAGTTCTGGACATACAGTCGGATGAAATGGTATCAAAAGCTGTGTTGGGGTAGAGTTTGGACGTCATCATCAGATCGGATTTGCGCGAGTGATCATGTATGTTAGGGTAACGATTGAATTCTAGACATACACTTGGATGACATTGTACCAAAATTTGCATCGGGGTAGCGTTCGGACGTCATCATCAGATCGGATTCGCTTTATAACTACTTTCCGCATCAGCAGATTGTGTAGATGACGGTAGATCTGACATATAAACTATGAAGAGTCGTTGGGATTATATACCCGAGAAAGGTGATTGGTACTTTTACATCACTTATATTCCAACAATATAGGAAATTAATTAAACACAAAATTTGAGAGCCTTTATTGAAATTCTATCTATTACACATTCAAATTGCGGATTCAATTGCGTATAAAGACTACAAGATTGTGGATAATTGGCGTGAACAGAGTTTTACTCGTGGGAAACCGCATATAGTAGACAAATTACGGCTTTGTTTACTTAAACAACATGCAAACGAGAAAAATCGTGTATAACAACATGTAATCAACAGCGTAAAATAACCCACGACAAAAAGAAACTAAAATCAAACTGCTCTTGTCCAAAAATTAACATATCAAGTAATAAGTTCGTAGGATGACATATAGATGGCGTCACTATTGACAAATCCATATGATTTGTAGGAACTACCAACCTTCAAACGATACGTGTCATAATTTTATGATAATCTGACGTTTAGTTTACAAGTTACTCTGGGCTTAGTGCTCTACTTGTGCAATTATTAAAACAATGTAAAAAATCTGAATGTCGTGTGTTGATAAAGCATTGCTTTTTAATGGGAATAAATACGGTACAAGCAAAGGAATGGCTTGAAAAGTGTTACTCGGACTCTGCTCCAACGAGACAAATGATAGAGATGCGGTTTGCTGATTTTAAACGCGGCCGTACCAACACCGATGATGCTGAACGCTTTCAAATTCGGCAGTTCCAGAAATCATAAAAAAGTGCACAAAATGGTTTTAGTCAATCGTAAATTGAAGTCCCGTGAGATAGCCGACACATTAAAGATATCAGAAGGCAGTGTATTCACCATTTTGCATGAACATTTGAAACATATGATATAATTGATTGTAGTGAATGCGATAAAGCATATATAGGACAGTCGCGATGCGCAATAGCTACACGATTTAAAGCACATATGGCACATAGGATAGATTCGTCAAGTACGGCAAAACATATGCACGACACGGGGCACGGTATAAAAATGGATAAGACAGGTTGATGCAACGCGAGAACTTAAAGCGTATGAAGCGATACATATACACAAAAATACAAATCCTCTAAATATTCCGATTATTATAATTAAATTAAATAATTAAGTAATATTGCTCATGGAAGGGTAACTAGCACTTCAATTTTAATTTTCTTCGGGAAATTAACCGAATTATTCACACAACAATACTTGTAATTATTTAACGTTCGAACTTATTCGAGTTAGCAGGTACTTTCCCTTCACCGTCCACTTGATTATGGTATATACTTATGTAGGAAAGGGCTCTTATGGAGTGACAGCCATTGTAGCCGTTTTTGAGCGGGAAAGTATTTGTTTACACCACGCACATGAATACAATAAAAACAAGTGGGATAAAAATGAATGATTAGAACTTTAAGGAAAGAAATGTTTCGCTCACTTCGGTTTATACAGTTGTGATAATACTTGCCCCGCGCTAGTAAAAGAGGTGTCACCGAATTTATTATAAAACAATTGTGTGGTGAAGAATTTACCAATGTATAGTGTCAGCACAAGTGTGTGATAACTTCGTGTCTCAGAACTTATATCCCAAGAATTGTCTGAAAATAACTTAATAATATAATAGTTAGCATGCAATAACGCATGGACAGTGTGTTGAATGTACTTGTACATTTCCGGCACGTTGTGAAGACAATACTAGCGAAGTTTTAATATCGGTTGTGACGGGTGATAAAACGATGGTACCTTGTAATAAACATGTTTCAGAAAGTAACTTGAATAGAGCAAACTGACCAAAGAAATTCCAAGAAGAGCGAAAGTGTCACCTTCTGAGTTGGAGATCATGACCATATTTTGATTTGCGACTGTGAAGATTTTAGGCAACAAAATAGTTCCATTAATGTCTAAAAATAACCCAACTTATTACATAAACTATGGAACACCATTCATAACAACATCCCAGGAGACATTAAAAGTGTTCCCCATCTTTATGACAATGTGCCATACAATATATAGTGTGTCCCCGGATTGACTTCACTATAGGTATAATTGATCAAGAATGTTTGAATTTTGTTTTAACGTTTTTAGATAACGCCCCAGTTGGTCTAAAAAGAATTTGAAGCACATTCTTACTTTTTAAAAATTAAGGCAAGTTGAGGACAATTGAGACAAAAACATTTTATGTTGAAGTAAAGTGCCATTTTGGTCAATAATACAGCAAAATGTTATTGAGAAAAGTTGTTCAGAATATGAAATTATGAATCTATGCAAAATTTCACAAGTATCGGATTACTTTGATTAAATCATTATTTTTTTGTATTCTTGCACTGTAACTACAAAAAAACTAATATTCTGTATAAGTATATTTATAAATAAAATATTTTATTAGAAAGTTACATTATTATTATTATTATTATATTTTTCGTTGAAAACAAACATTCTGTGTAAGTTATTAAAAAAATAGTGTAAGTTTCTAAAAAAGTATTTTATTTAAAAAAAAAAGAAATTACTTTACTTTTTTACAACTTATATAGAATACTGGTTTACGAGAATACGAAATAAATACTGATTTAGTCAAAGTGACCCAATATTTGTGAAATTTTTGCAGTCACAATTTTGTCTTTTGAACAATTTTTCTCAATAATATTTTGCCGTATTATTGACTGAAATGGCACTTTACTTCAACAGAAAATGTTTTTGAGCATGTTATTATTACAGACTGGCTTTGAACAGCTTCAGCATCATTGCTATAATCAATAACTATTATTTTTATCTTCAACTGAAAAATACCTTTGTAAACACTGCTTTTCCCCCAATCATGGTGTGAAAGCTGCGTTAATGAAGTACTTTGATTCTAAAGATTATAAGTACTACCTAGTATAAGATTGTCAATAAAATATTTGCAAATATTTGCTGCATTTTGTTATTTATAAATTAAGGAACACTTTTATTTAAGAGACCAAATGCACACAATGTTGAAAAAAAAAACATTTTGAAATGTAGAGTACCATAATATCAAAAGACTTAGGCTGCCATTTGTAGAGACTCAGTAGAGATTCCATTGTGCTAATATCAATGCTAAACAAGAAAAATATGTATTAGATCAACTCACCTCTTTCATAGTTAATCTTATCACAGGGTCTTTATCCCAACATTTTACTATAAGATTCTCTATTGGTGGCGGACAATTTCTCAATAGGGGAGGACGTCTACCTTGATGTACAGACCAAAGGATGGCTAGGGCTGATGCAGATCTTGAGTGATAAGGTCGTTTTCTGGATAACACTTCCCATAAAATTATACTCCAACTATATACATCACATTTTTCTGAATAATTTGACGAACTAAATACCTAATATATAAAAAGGTAACTGATAGTTTTTGCAAACATTTTAGTTTACTTACCTCAGGTGCCATCCATGGGGCACTGCCTTTGTTGTTTGTCATATAAGTATTTTTGTCTGCAGCCGTACCAAAATCACAAATTTTTAAGTGAGTTCCTCCACTCACCAATAATAAGTTAGGAGGTTTCAAATCTCTATGTATCAGTGGCTTTGGTCTCATTGAATGTAAATATTCAACACCCTAAAAATTAATATGTAATTTATGGTATATTTTGTGAAAGATATTGAAAGGTATACCTTAGCACATTGATATGCCCACGATAAAGCATGGGCAATAGTATAATTGCATATCGAACAATGTAAAACATTATATAGCGATCCTCCTTCTGCATATTCCATCACGAGACATATTCGTTCCTTGGTGCATGCTCCATATAGTCGCACAATATTCTCATGATTAACCCTGGATAATTGTCTAACCTCCACAGTAAATGCTTTCTTTTTCATCTTGTGAGACAATATTTTTCACAGCAACATAAATTCCCCTCCATTTAGCTTTATAAACAACGCCGAAACTGCCTTCACCGACAACCTAGGTTCCACACACTAGGATATTAGTACAATAACGAATATAAACATTGACAACTTGATACCTGTATATTTTCAATTTCTCTATGGTCTATCTCTTCAACAAACTGTTGATTTTCATTTGCCTCATTATCTCTGGTCGCCATGGAAATTTGTTTTCATTACATTTTCACGAGTATATTCTTATCAGCTTCCGACAGTATTATTTTAACATAAAAATATTTAATCAAATGACAAATTCAGCTGTCAATTTCTGCTGTGAAATTAGCAGTTTAGTACAATATTTGACATATGCGAATTTCACTTCATTGGTTTAGCAAACTCTTCCAGAGCAAAACACCGAAATAAATAAATGGTTATCTTTTACTGACTTTTTACATTTTAGTATACACATAATTAATTAGTAAGACTACTGGTATTTATAATTGAAATTAATTTTTAAATCTTGCATATTTGATGCAGTTGCATATATGGAAATACCATATACCAGGGGTTCCCAAACTTTGTCAGTTCTCGACGCTTTTATAAGTTATAGTATTTTGTCCCGGCCCTTTGCATACTATATAATATGTGTACAATGATATAAGTCAGGCACAGGAATGAAAACAATTCTTAAGATAAACCTTACAATATAAATCTTACATTTATTAAAATTGAATCACAAGAACCATATCAAACTAGAGTATAAATTTTTTCTTATATTACCACCCCCATTTCTGGCTGCACATCGATTATATTATCGTTATATCGTTATATATTTGACTTTTATTACAGCTACAGCTGAAATCCGGCTTCGCATAAATAGGTCGTCGCAAAGGGAATGACGGTCCTTACAGCTTTTGAACTCAGAATTGCATATTCATTTTGGATTGATATCTAAAACTCCATTAAATCGGAAGAAGCAAATTTTATTTTTAGGTACCCAAATTTCTCGACATTGTCCTTGTCCTTGTCCTCAAAGTATTTTGTAAACCACTCAGTGATCTTTGAGAGGTGTTCTTTGAAAAGGGAAAAGTCTTATGAAGCAACTACTTTATTACAGGCCACGTATTTGTGTAACTCAGGGCAGCAATGTTGACCGTCAGCTTCATTGATTATTCTTATCCAAAACTGCAGCTTTGCCTTAAATGCCGCAACCTTCTCCAAAAGTTTAAAAATGTGCATACTATTGCCTTGCAGAGACAAATTGAGGACATTCAACTTGTCAAATATATCGCACAAATAAGTTAGTTTCAGCAAAAAGTCGGGTTTGGCAAAGTACTTGCAGTTTTCATGGCCTTCCTCTTGTAGAAAAGTGTGAATTTCTGGACGTAGCTCGAATGCACACAATAGGACGTTGTCACATAAAAGCGATCGTGGACTGCAATAGTATAGCTGGGCCATGTGTTCAGCTCTCATGTTCATGCATAACTTTTTGAAGAATCATTTCAGCGACCTAGTTTCTATGTAGTTTATTACGTCTACGACACCAAATTCAGTTAAGAGCCTTTGTTACTGTTAGTAGCCCCACCAGGTTAAAGACCAAATTCCGCGCCCTTCATTTTCTCTATTAATTGGTCATTGAGATCCAGAACTATATGATGGATTCCTAATACCACTATAATACTGATAATGTTGTTGGACAAAGGTGCCTTTGAAATTAATTTTCCCGCTAGCAGTGTATTGCTTGGTACTGAGACTTGTTTACTAAGCAGACTTTTTAATTTTGTAAATCTTGCAAATTCCTACTAAGGAATCCGCGAGATCTTTTTGGCCACATGAGTGACTGATTTCAAGATGTCGCTTTAGCTTACTTGGGAGGATAAACTCGAACGCTAGTACTTTTGAACAGGCACATCTGCAGCAATCTGCGGTCTCTCTCATTATTTACTTCTACTGCCAGTAAAGCCAGAATTCAAATAGTTGCCTACATATCAGGATAATACCCACAAAATGTTTTCTATATACATTTACTCCCAAAGTTGAGCGTAAAGATCTATAATGAAATGTCGATTACTTTCACTGAGCTTTTACCTAATACTAGATACACATACTCCAATTTACATAAAGACGAAATTTAATATTATTGGAAAACGAAAGTGAAGGGGGACTAAACCCCGAATAGTAGCCTTTAGTAAAGATGTCAGTTGTTTGACTGACAAACCAGCAAGAGACAACTCAATGAGCTAAGATTGGCCTGCTTTCAGAACAATATCTACGCTAGCTCTGGAAACTATTCTGGGACTTGAGCTTCTGCATTTGGTGGTGGAAGCTGACGCTCGGAAGCCTTCTATTCGCCTAAATAACTTGGACAGATAGCCTAGTAGAAACTAGGCTCATTGACATACTGGCTGGGAGCGAATTTCTGTCGAGAAGAGATGCGATTTCTGCCGTTCTCAATCCTTTGAATACAATCACTGCTCCAAACTTCTTTGGAATCCTTGGAACAATTGTTGGCTGATAGCCTACTCTTTCTCAAGACAGGGGAGGGGGGTCGTTCGTAGACAGGAAATGGGAATAGGAATGCATGGAGACCGACAGAATGCAGCAATCAGCATGCCTCTTGGCTGTTACCCTACGGTCTACCAATCCTAAATAGTATCTAGTATGGTTTGCCCCCCAGAAGAACCTCAATAGAGGCTACACCAGTAAGCATATACACATATGTATCTACTGACAGTTATGCGGCCCTAATGGCCCTGGAATCAGCCAGGTTTGGCTCAGCATTAATACTTGATTGTAAATCAAATCTAGAAAAGCTCTACAAATCTAATATTTACGTAAATTTGGTACCAGCTTATCAAGGTACTGAAGAAAATGAAAGGGCAGAGGAGCTGGTTCGAGAAGACGGTGATACTGTTCTCACAGGGTCCGACTTTGGCCTCGAAATATACTGCAAAGACAAGGACGTGGGTTTAGTCTAAGGGCGAATTCCGATCCGAATAAGAATATCAGACAGGGTTCAAGCTATCTAGAACGTACGTAGAAGTGCTGTTGATTTACAATGGTACCACAAAAGTTCTAAAACTAAAAGGAATTCAACTCAGAGTAATAGATAGTATCCTTGGCGGACATTTGATGGTTAGCTGTCATATTCATAAAATGAGGGTTTTAGAACCCGAGTGCAGATTTTGTAGCGAAATAAAATAAACTACTGTTCACATGCAGCTGTGACTCCGCAATGTATAATGGGCTCTACAGAGCTCGGAGGCTGCCCTTTTGGACTCTCCTTTCGAAACTAACTAAACAACAATGAAACGCAATAATAACATTGCCCAACATTGTTTTGGTGCTAGATTTTTTGAGCTGATGTTTTCTACATATTGAATTCAAATATGACAATAGTTTTTGCCCAATAACTCTTAGTTTCAGATATGACAATAGCATGATCTATGTTACGCATAATTGTATTTTCTTGAGCATTCTTATGACAAAGAAACACTATTGTTACACTAATAGTATATAACACTACAATAACACTTCAGAAGTTAAAAAATAATTATAGGATAGTTTATACTTTGCAAACTGCTTTTATGGATCATTTTCAAAGAATTTTTCCTAATAGCGGGCCTCCATAACTATTATATTCTGATGAAATCTTTAATCCTGCTTTCCGCTGGTATCGCCCAAGTTGTCACGAAATCGTTTCAAGTGGTTGTGTAAAGATCGTTTATCCTTACGTTATATCCAAGGTCCCTGAAGTTATTGAACATATGACCATTGAGCTTTGTGATCACTTAAAGAATGTCTGACAACCTACACAAAAGACGTTCACTCACTTTACTTAGTTTCAGTCACTGAATATATGTACAAAAACAACATTATTTATGAGTGACCTTATTTGGGGACCGTCAAAAATTCCATCTGTAACCTTTTCTGTACTTAATCTATACATTCTTCGTCCTACGTAAAGCGTAGTCCATCATAAGCAGAAACCTTCACAAAGTCTAGCTTTCTATGCAGGTATGCTAGGAATTTGGCAGATCTGATAACTCCTTGTTGGGACAATATTAACATAAATATAAATAAAAACAAATATAACTTCAACAATATAGGAAACTCTGCTTTTGGGATGCAGCCTGAATTAGATCGTTTACAATTGGTCAGTAGTTTATGCCATGCTGTTTTCAGTGGCAATATCGGTGCTATTTGGCGGTAAAAGAATAAACCTCATATCACTATCTATTTTCACATTCTTTAATAATTTTTAAAGCAAAGTGTGACGCTAAGTTCTCACCAATTACTGCTTTTCTACCCTCGCGGTTTCTAAAATGGCGAATCTTCAAGGATGGTGTTATCGAACCAACAAGTTTTCGGTCTGTTGTAACAACATCTATCAGGTCCTCTTTCAACCCATTCGGGATATAAATGTTTAGTTTTGTATACAACATAAAGCGGTTTGACCAGATCCACTCACTGCGAACATAACAGATATAGAATTTTTTGAATAGTCCATTACTTCGATAACTCTTTTAGTACTTCGCTGAACTATCACGCGAATCTGACCAGGATCGTCAGTGAAATGAGTTTCATCATAGTTTAGTAGCGGGTTCTACATTTCCAAGACTTCTTTCGAAATTATCAAAATAATTATTTATTTCGGCCGACGTAACTTCGCTTCGGGGCCTCTTTATATTTGGCGACAATCGTACTGTTAATTCATGATGTCTTCTTAATAATGAATTTACCCAATCTAACCCTGGTAGATTTTCTTTAAACCGTCTCTCGTGCATCCCCTTTACTCTGAGAAAGCACAATTTTATGAATAGGTCGTTCCTGCTGTATTAAAAATTAAATTTAAGGTTAAATTTTTTTATCTACTTATTAAAGATATACTTATTAAATAAGAATCAGGATTTTTGTTTTTACAGCGTCTAGATTTCTTAGGACAGGTTATACAAGTTCTATGTTTTAAAAGTAACAAATTGCATGTCTACGTACCTGTATACTTTTGTTACTACTAAACCACTAATAATGGAACGATATTTGTACATTACACTTATCTCACATAAAATCCACCAATATTACTTACCAAAGTAAACCAGAGACAGCAGCAGAAGAATGATTTTTGATCAACTGCAATTTATCTCAAGTTACCCGGAGTGTCTCAAGTAGCCCCGGTTTACGGTAGCTCGTAGAAAGAAGGGCTTTTCCATTTGAAATTAGTACACTCTAGCCAAAATCAGTTATAATATATTTAATAGATTCCGATGAATTGTGTACTCAGAAACACTTTCTAATTAGATTTGTAGAGGATATGTGCTGTATTTTGCTGTTAGTTTTGTCACCAGCATCCGCTTGTTTCTTTAACCAAGTTAGATAGTCTCCAACGTTCGTGTCCCTTGACCATGCCCCTCCTTTTACTTTTTATGGGAAATAGAAACGGCAGCCCTCTTCTGAGGCTTATATTCATCACAACCTGTCCTCCATCAAAGCCACTTGTTAAAAAATTTTTTGATCACACGTTCAGATGGTCGGCAAAATGATGACTTAGTATTTCCAAATGCCATTAAATAGCATTATCATCTTAACCCAAACATTTTACTAGTACAATATTTACAATTAATTACAATGTGATGTCAAAAGTACATAAAGTGTCATTTAACCCGCCGATTGTGAGATTGATCTGTGTTACTTGTCTGAATGTCATACTTGTTAATAAATGTCGTCGCGAAGACTTGCAAGTATGTATATGTTTCGTATAGGTACATTCATATTTAATATAATCGAATTCGATCTTGTGTTTTTAGAATGCGAACTAGAAAAAATTCTTGCTGGCAGCGCAACAAAAGGATTACGACATGGTGCAAGAATGTTTAAATCTTGGTGTTAGCCCAAATGCTCGTCAAGCTGATCGAGTAACTGCACTGCATATTGCGGCAGAGCGTGGCGATGTGGAGCTAGCATTGCTCTTACTATCGTCGTCTGGACTAAACTTGAATCCTTTCACAGTACATGGATACACACCTTTGATTGTAGCTTGTAATAGTCGACAAGATGAGTTTGTGGAGTTCCTACTGAAGCATGGAGCAAACGTGGACATTCCTGAACGATTTGGAAAAGCGGCAATTCATCATGCAGCTTTTATGGATTGTCTTTCGATTGCAAAGACGTTAATTAATAATGGAGCAAATATAAATTTAATGGACGTATTCTCTCATACTCCTCTTTCCATTTCGGTCGTTGATAGACACTTCTTGCCGATGGTGAAATTACTTATTGAGAATGGAGCAGATGTTAATTTATACAGGGGGAGTTAGTGCTTCATATATTTCTAGGTAAGATACGTGTGTTGTTGAGTTGAAATTCGGCTAACAAAAAATTCAATACAAATTGATTTCGTTATGCTTGATACAGTTGCCTTAAATTAAATTTGTCACATATTCCCTATTTGTATGACTTGGAAAGTTTGTAGAGAGTTCAAATGTACAAAGTGTAATCTTTACGGAGAAAGGGAGATTTTCACTTCAAGAGATTTTAAATTTCAAAGCATCTTTCTTACTTACTTATTTAAATATCAGAGATGGTGAAATGAGTTGCTTTTGTTCCTCTTTCCATCCTCCTCAATCTATTGCCTCTCTAGTTTTCTAAAACATATTCTTTATGTTAATATCTTCTTTCTCAATCTCTTCACATTTCCAATTCAATTGCTTCTTTTCTGTTATTTATTTCTTGTATGTTCAATATGTAGTCTGAATTTGCAACAGTAGGTGCGCCACAGAAGCGTGGAAAACAGGAAGCTGACACATTAGCGCTCATCTCCTCAGCTACTGAGCAGTAGCCACTATCAATTTGGTCATGCGTTGAATGTTTTCAATTCAAGAAACATTTTGTTTTAATCGTTGATTGGAAAAGGTGTATGCACGTAAACCAGTTGTGGGAAGTAATGAAGAGTAAGGGAGTCAATACCATATATAGAAATCCTGTAAAGGAACATAAAGTAAAATCAAAGTGGGACAGAACATTTTAGAAGAGTTTCTCGTAAATAGGGAACCGAGGGTTGCTTTATTTCCCCCATTTGTGCAAAATATACATTGACAAAGCTTTGAGCAGTTGGAAGAGAAAGTATAATCCAATGGGAAAAATATTAATGAAGGGCCGATACACAGCGTTCTTTTTCTGATGATAAAGTCATTTTAGCGGAACAGAAGACGACCCAACTCAGACATCAGGCGGAGAAGATATACAAGATCCTTTGAGCAAATTAGTACTAGGAAAAAATATAATTAAGCAGCTATATCCGATTAACATATATTTAGTTAAAGTTCCTTCAGAAATAAATTCTTTCGTTGTTCTGGGATACACAACCTACTGTTTATTGTAGCCTCATACCAATTACCGTCAATAAGTGTTTGAATCTTTATTGTATCTGTGCCATTCACTTTAATATTACAATTATTTCCAAGCTAGTGCTTGGATATGAATCACAATCTTTTGTAAATGTGGACAAATATTCCTCTTTATAGGTCATATGAGCTGAGGATCCATTGTGTATTATCCAAACATCTGCTGCATATATCTATAGGATGAGTCACCAGCTATTGCCACCTAGAACGGAGGCTATTATATGACGTTGGTTTTTGTTGCTAGGAGTCGTTTCAGAGACTTGAGGGTCAACTTTGTTGTTTTTAGATAAGTTGCAATATTTGGTACGTATTTTCTGATAGCGACTATCGAGACGAATTCAATGATATGCAATATTAAGGGTTTTGAAGGTCAACGAAAGGTCAAAAAGTGAAATGAACTTACAATTAATTTACAGGTATTCAAAGTGATGACTGTTAGTATCAATGCAGTGCTGCAGTCTCCTTATCACGGATTGAGTGGTATTCCTTATCACTTTGGCATTTATCAAAACACATGGTCTGACAATTCTCTCGCGCATTCAACGCACACTCAACGCATGACCAAATTGATAGTTGCCACTGCTCAGTAGCTGAAGACATGAGCGCTAATGTGTCAGCTTCCTGTTTTCCGCGCTTTCGTGGCGCACCTACTGTTTCAAATTGTCCTATGCAACTTTTGTTTCAAAAACTTTTCTACTACTATCATACGTTCCGAGTTATTCTAGGTGGCAATAGCTGGTGACTCCCTTTGTATAGAACGATAATTTTTGAAAACTTATATTATCCTCCGGAAATTATAACAAAAGAGTTTTGATTTATTCTTTCTGTTGTTTTTCTGCTTCTTCAACTACTGTGTGATTCTTCATCTAATAGTCGTGCTGTTAGATTTGATAGAGTTTGTTTGCTCTAATCGAGTGAATTGTCTAACAGTGCGATACTTGGACCCAAAACATTTGTCATCAGTGATGTCACTAATAGTTTCGCCTGTCTTTGTTGAGCTAACTTTTCTATTTTTGAAATGTTTTGAGCTATCGAGTAATTTTGATAAATTTTACGTTGATGAAATTTCTCATATACCGTCATTTTGTTGGTCTTACTTTTCTATTCATATATTGAATTCGATGATTTCTTTTGAAGGGTTGTAATCTTCTATTAGTGTAATTTGATTTAATTTCATTGCTGAGGTCAATGTAAACAAACAAACAAAAGGGTAGAGGCAATAACGACCGCGTAAAAACTTGACCTGCAAAGGGGAACGGTTTTGCGCACAAATTCATTCAGATACAGTGTGCATTTTGATACGGATCATACATTGGACTCGTGCCATCATTACTAGAGTTGTTGGGACAACAACTATCTGAAATGACCGTACTACAATAAAATAAATTTGCGCTATACAAATACAGATGGCTTCATACTTTACATTGAAACTAAGAACGTGTAGTACAGTCGTTTGAGATAGTTGTACTATTATTGGCGTAAATTAAGCAACTATACTCATTACCCACTTGTTCGTAATGAACGCAGTTTGGTGACTGATTGTGAGTAGGCCACCAATCGAGCCAGAAGCTCTAGAATTTGACATAAGCTTTCCCGTTCCCTAACCACTGCGCTATAATCTGGCCCAAAAGTAAGAAAACTTTTCATACCTATGTAGATTGAAAAATTTCTTAGTTCAAAACGAAAAATTATGGGGAAGACTTTTGAAATTTAGAAATGATTAAATTTAAAATGATGATGACCTAAAAAAAAAGCATATTGAGTAGTACCTACCGATCTAATGAAAAGCTGCTGAAAAGTGCATATTGTGCACAGTGCATGAAAGAAACGTTTAAGGGTATTCCTAGGGTGTGGATTCTAAGAAAACATTTAGATAATCTTCCCCATCAATTTGGTGTCCTTAATAAATGCTTCCCCTTCTAAGAATCTCTGTATTGGTGTGCTTTCTGACTGATTTAGGAATGTTCTTGGCGCTTGCAAAAAAATTTAATTTACCAGTTGATTGGTCGGATACTTTTTGGTCATGGATTCTTGTCATAATAGGACCTATAAATTTTCATTACCTGTCATACTCCTCTGGAGTTTTTATATCTTCAGTGTGTTTTGATTTTTGGCGTTCAAAACGTAATATTTCAACTAATCACTTTCTCATGGGAAGAACTTAGACTGTTCAGTTTATGACATTAACACAGGAATTCCTGTAATGTGTCTTCCATAGTCTTCTAGTATTCTAACCACTTTTCCCGATGAGTTTGTATATCCAAGATTGAGTTTATAATAGGCACTAAACAATAAATAAATAATAAAATATCTTTTGACATCGGGACGAGTTTGATGGGTAGCTCAATTATTCGGATATTCCGCGTAGGGAAATATAAAACAATCGAATAGAGAAGAATACAATGTTTGAGAACACGTCTCAATTGTATCAATCCAAAGCTTTCCAAAAATCATGTTACTGTTGTTTCAGAAGCATGCCTGACTTGTAGGAATGATGCCCATTTGGAAATTATAATCTACTTGTTGGAGATTGGAACTGATCCAAATACTAGAGATGGACGAACTGATAGAAATGCATTTCACTACTTCGCGATTACTAGTTACCTACCACTGGCAAGAGAATTGGCAAAATGGGGTACAAACGTTCATCATGTTGATATGTATAAACTAACTCCAGCAAAACTGGCTAAGCAGCATGGTAATTTGGAGGCCTACGATTTCTTGGAGGATCTGGAGATTAAAATGAAGGCGAAACCAGAAACTTCAAAACGCCACACTGTTAAATTTGAAGAATAAATTTCAATATATTTTATAGTTTTTAGTTGTCGAATAAAGATACTGGGATATTTTAACTACAGCATGAAATTTATAATGCGTTTATTTGTTGACATATATAACATTAATAAATATGTGATCTTAAATATTATACTGACTGAGAATCATGTATGCTTATTTTTCACAATAATTATTTTTGAAATTTTTAAATAGGTATACATTTAAATACATTCATGTATGTATGCAGACAGATTAAGATACACATAGTTAACACAGATAAATTTTAAATCAGAAAACACATTAAGATATGCTTCCAATTTGTAAAATTTTTGGGTTCTTTGTAATTAAAGGTGCAATAATGTAGGTTTACAAAACGTGTCTGTGGTACACCGGTACGTTTGGTTCGCGTTGATTACCAAGCAGTTGGGATAAGGTGTAGTAGTCATTCACATTTGGACCATTTAAGTATCTTAGTTCGCGAGTTGGATCGTTCTTCTTCCTGGCGACCATGAACCTCTTCTTTTTAGATTCCGAAACATCACTCCATTGGTTATGTTTCTCGTAAGTTTGCGGTTTCTCGTAATAATAGTTGGATGGTATGGCATTGGAATGGGCGTTTGCGTGGGTGTATATTGGCGAATCTAACCATGTTCCCTCGTCGTCATCTTCGAAGCTATCTTGATTATCTTTGTCCATATCCAAATTGGTGTCATATCTTTGCCAATTACGATAATTAGTTGGATGCTGCCTTTCGTTTTCCATTAAACTGAGGAGGGTTAAGATGTCTTCTGGACTGAGATCAACTTCACGCTTGATTCGGCTGTCGTACCTGCGAAATAAGTAAGGATTTTAGTAAATACTGCTGTGTTATAATCGTTTATATTCTATTTTGTAAGTTCTTTATGTATTTTGGTAGCAATGTCGTTCAAGAGGTAAATTTTCAGTGGTACTAGTTAATTCTGGTCTAAAGCTAGCGTTTATTTTAAATATGAAATGTACGCGCATATCCAAAGGTATTGCACATAATACACGGATTAGTATTCTTCCTTATTGGTAACTAATTTATATTCCTATAACAAGCAGTGTTTCTCTCCCAGTAACTATACTCACTTAAACATGTATCACGTACTTATAACGTACAAATAAAAATATCTATTCAATGAACATCATCTGTTTACTGATGACTAAGTTTTGATAAAGAGTGGATGACGTGTTATCATTAAGTAGTGTAAACCGGTCTTCTTTATGTGCAAGGCGCGACATTAACATTCGGAGAAGTAAGTGCGTCAGTCTGGTTTAGACTACTTAATGATAATACGTCATCCACTCTTTTATCAAACGCTACTGATGATATCAGTCCAATAGTATTCAATAATGACGTGGGCGGGAGGTGTAGCATACCATTTGATGTTAATAACGATGTAACTCTAGAATTAAGTACTATCAAAATTTAAGCTACAATCTGCATAATCTGTCGATCAAAAGTATATTCACGAAAATAAACTTTGAAAGCGGTATGAGATTGAAACGAGAAAGTGTGCAACAAGGATATTGTCATTTTAGAAAATGTGAAAAAGAACGACGTAAAAGATTAAAAACTAAGAAACTAGAGTCTTTCCGGCAATGCAGAATTACAATATTAATATGCATTCGTAGAATAACATTACTAAAATATGATTTATTTGCTTAAATTTGATACAAAAGCAGTTATATGGGAAAGTTGTTCTAGAGAATTGAAGATAGTGTAGCCTTCTTCAGTCCATTATGAGGGTGTGGTAAGAACTTGACTTAACCTGACGCGTTTGTAGTCCATTTGGACAGTAACAGCGCTACCACGAGCTCAGTATGTTACATTTCAAATCAGATAATTCTGTTGCATATGTAACATGTATATAACATGTGTTTGAGGAATTCCTACTATCAACGCCTTTTAAGTTGTTATAAAAACTTTTGGAACAAACTGTTTTATTGCTTTTCAAAACATTTGCCTTTAAGATTTATCCACTTTTCTATGCGTTCAAACCAATTTTCCATTCTGAAGTTGATATCTTAAAACCATCGGTTTTGAAGGGTTTGCCAGCTTCTTCAGGTGCTGAAAACCTCTATCCACGCATTTTTCTTTGATGTTCGGAAGCAGAAAGAATTCGTTAGGGGATAAATCGGGTAAGTACGGGCAATGAGACATTAATTCGATGTTTTTCCCTTCAAGTAATCAACTCGTTCGTGCGTCAACAACTTTTGTGGGAGTCACTTAACCTTGGAACAGCGAAACAGTTGGTTGTTGCTTCGCTTACACCAATTAACACGAGCCTTTCTCAAGCTTCGGTACAAATTATGCAGAATCAATATCAAAATATACTTGCCTAAAATAATTCTTCGACGTGTTGTCTATGTACTCCAGTAAAATAAAGCAATATTTGCATTATCATGTCATTCGCAATGAAGTCACTTTCATGCTTAAACACAGTTAGATAGTCGCAATATATTCAGTAATATAGTTTAATGTATAAAAATGTTGTAAATTTATTGTGTAAATGGAAACACGAAATATAGAAGCTTTTACGACGATATGAACATTCACGAAACCAGTACTAATATTTAATGAGAAGATCTCCTTATTAGTCAAAATAGGCACATAATCATGTTGCCTACTTTAACTAATAAGAGTTAGGTCTAACTAGTTATCCTCTTGCTGGAAGTTTCATTGACAATTCCTATACTTCATGCGCAACAACCTGCTACGTATTATCAAAAGTAAATTCAAATAAAAAAATACCTACATGCTTTTGCAGTGGATACCCGTTCATATAAAGTTCATATTGATTCACAGTGTTCGTGCATATGTATACATTGGTCTTCATGGTCACAGGTGAATAATGCCGTGTATATATCTGCTACGACTGAAAAATTATTTTCAAATAGGAGACAGCGTCCCCCTAGCGGCGCTTTACGTGCTGAAAGACATTGGTAGATTCCACGCAATAAAAGGTAATTAGTTTTCATTTGCGTGTACGTATGTACTTGGGAATTTAGTTGTTTTGTAAACTCGATATTGTTAGAAAAGGTAACCGAGCTTTTATGGAATTCAGATTGAGATTCACAGAAGTGCTTAAAAATGTAACATTTTAAAGCACGTATTAATATGTTTTATTATGGAAGAAAGTGCGTGTTAAACCGCATTAATGAATTAAAACCGCCAATTATTCATTCAATGTTATAATCAAACTAATGTGAAATAATGAATATGTTTACCCTTAACCAATGCAAACTTGTTCAGTTCAGTTAGCGAGTATTAACAACATTGTAATTGAGCAAAAATGTGTTACGTTTCACAAAATTATGACAAATATAGTTCCATTCTAACATTTAGTTTTGATTTTAAACTGTAAATGGGATCTAAGTAAACTACTAGCTGCTTATACCATGAAGCTCTGATTACCATAAAAGAAATATTGTTTCAATTCCTTTAAGAAAGACAATCAATACCATTGTCTCAGGTCTATTATCGTCTGATATTGGATGGATCGTCTGGATATGGAAGAAAACGTGCAGCTAAGTCAAAACTTCAATATAGGGAATAGTTAAGTACAAAGTTACATGCCTTGGCACTAGCTGAAAAGCTGACTGCCAGTCTTTCACCGATTGTCATTTCTTCTTCGAAATTTCAGCAAGTTGATAAGTTTTCTGAATTATATAAAGCGCAAGCTCGTTGAAGAATTGACTTGACTGTGGTCACACATAACTGAAGAAGTAAGAAAACTGTTTCAAAGTTCAGTGTTTCAACCAGAATCATAAAGATACACAGAATATTGATGCTTAGTTGTGATATTCTTACTGTTTCAATGCTAAACCAAGATAAGGCCCTTGTAAATAGGAGAATAGTAGAAATTTATGAAGATGATGAAGTTTCTAGAATATGCCCGGGGACGAAAGCTTGTTAATTGATGATTAAAGGGTACTAAAGTAAGAAAGCTCTTCTGCACGACATCATTCAGTCTGCACCTTTACAGCTCTCAGAACATTCAATTTATGCGTTCTGCACTTCTATTGATGATGACAACGAAGTCATTTTGAGCAAAATTACTTGTGACATGGATCAAGAGATTATATATTGCAGCATCCACTAATAGAATATTTTGCCAATTGCCTTAGAAAGAAATCATGATGGGCTTACCTAATTTACAAAATGGACTCACAAATTCATGGAATTATGATGACCAATAGATTCACATTAACCAGGAAACCAAACAGCTACCCATAAAATATTTTTGATTTTCTATGGATTCTTCCCTTTCTTAAATTCTTTCTTCTCTTTTATTCACTGGTACTTCTTCTTAGAACCCTTTTATTCAAAATATATTTATAGATTTATTTGTTGACTTATCTATCTTGTCAATTTTCTTCATTCTTCATCGTTAACTGAACAACTTTTTTATTTTCTGGAAACCAGGACTACACTGCATGATTTCTCCGTTGTCCACGAAACGAAAACTTTAATTTTCCTTGACTCCAGTTCATCCAGGCATAATACGTTGTTATAGAAACCTGTATCGAATCTCGATGTATCCTTGGTTATATTCATTAATTTTTATGAAGTCTTGTAATGTAAAAGTGTTGTATGTATATGTCTGAATGTTTACAATGCTTTTCTATCTTTTAATCTATGCGTTTTCTAATAATTATTAATTTTATTTCTAGTTACATTTGTTTCTACCATCTCAACGTCTCTGGCTGGAGTTAAAATAAGAAGCTAACACCCGTAGGGTAATAAAATGCTCAAAAGGTGGTGGGCGTGGTGTCGAAAAGGTATAAATAGAACCCCAAAATACACCGAATGTTAATTGAAGACCATAATCCCAACATTAAGTGTGAATTTTGATATTGAATTGTAATAAATGATAAATTTTCTAATGGTAATTAACCATTCGAGTATCAGTATACTACAATACGCATACATTATGGTAAGATATACATGGATGTTGTTATTGTTACTTATTAGACCTTCCTTATAGCTGCTATTTGTATGATGATTAAAATAATCAATACGATTATAGAATTTACCAGTTAATGCATTATACATCGATGCAATAATTTCCCCAGATAAATAGGTATTAGATCTAAGTACATATGTATATGTACAAAATAGAATCATCAATCATTTCTTAAGAACATAGTTCAATTCCTTACAAACTTTACTTGAGTAGTTAATATCTCCTTATCATTGCTTCTTTTTATTGATAATATGTAGCATAAATTCGTAATTAACTGTAACTAGGGAAAATGAAGGAATGTTAGATAATTATAGTGAAAATTTAAAACTTATTTTAGCTAATGATCTAAATACATCAATAAGTACTACTGGAGGAAATAAATTAGTATTTCTTGTTAGTTAATTTAGACCAGAACTGACCTAAGTAGAGGATTTCTCCCAGAGCAAATTTCATTCGTCCCTTCCCGGAGCCTGTTTGTATTTATACTTGCGTGTTCTACTTTCGGAAGGTATTTCTCTACCTCATACACTTTAATGCATCTGACTTCAATGGTAATTTACTTCAATTTTCGCTTCAGAAACTCAAAATGTATGAGGAGTATATTGTTGATGTTCTACGTACATATATGTTGAGTAGTGGTAATAGATACAGAAAAGCAATCTGTGTGTAAGTGCAGTTTGAGTGAAGTACTTTAATTTACTCGGTACTTTATGTGTTTACCGGGTGGAAATCGTTTACTCTTCATAGTGTCGGTTTGGACGTTTGAAGTTTATTTTTATTTCAAGGAAAGCTTGAACTTTGTAGGTGTTATATATTGTATTGCGATTTAAAATTTATATGTTAATTAAAAGTTGAGGTTCTCTTTTATTTTTTGAAGGATCAATACTGAACTATGTAGTGAACGTTTGGGTCACCAGAAGAAGCAGTTGGTGGCTACAGAATGGCAATTTAGAGATTATTCTAACTAAAGATTATTCTAATTGCTTTAACATTTGGTTTGAACAAATTCAAACACGTGGAAATCTTTCTCTATGACACTTTGACAAGCAATAAAACACTTTAATTGGCACCTAGTGTCTAGCTTTCTTACAGCCGTGTGCAACATTAAAAGGAAAATTCTCATACTTTGCTATGAGTATGGGTATAAGTTAAGTGCAAATTAACGTCACAAGTAAGTAATAATAATTTACAAGATGTAAATGTATATGTATGTTTGTAAACAGGAATGCTATACCAGATGGTTTCAGCTAGGCTGTTAACTTTTTAATTCTCTATGGGCAATCCAAAATATCATTTTCAAGTATTTCTTACTTGAAAGAATATATTGAACCTTTCACAAGGAGTAAAGTATATAAATTATAGAGACCTGTTTGCTTCTACGAACATATAACGTATAACCTATAGAAATTTACTGGTTACATATTACATACATATGTACATACATTCCTTATAATTCGATTATTCGTATATTACATCCCCTGGGGCGACTATTTGTTATTACAGAACTGTTCATTTCGCTATATGTAAGAACGAAGTTGTACCAATCGGCGTGGGTAAATTGAATCGTTGTAAATGAACCATGAAAGCCAAGAAATTGCGCCTTGGAGGGGTATTAAATCAATCGACCTTCAATTCAAAGCACATTGTTTGATTCAATAGATTTCTGTTTCGTAATGTACTCTTTTTCATCTGCGAAATTGCGGTCCTTCCAATTTACTATCGACAACCTTAATTATTAAAACGATTGAAATGGCATAAATTAATGAAATCGTGTAAAACTGATATAAAACGAAATGCATGAAATTGTAAAGATTACAGGAGGATATCTCTATTATAGACAACGTAAAAATATATGAAGCCACGTTATAAACTATCAGTAATTTAAGATTTAAATTACAAAATGTAGGTGGTAGTAGTAATAGTTTTAAGCGTATAAACAAAGTATTCGACAGTATTAAAAGGAAGCAATCTGAAAAAGGATGGAAACAAGGAAAGCACTTCTGGATTTACTAAAAGTAACCGAAGGCTTATACGGAAACACAATTAACCCTGAATATAAAACATAACATCAACGCCTTTTAAAATAACGGAATGAGTAAGATATGGAGAAGGATTAGGCTCCTAAGTATTTATCAGGGTATTGAATGATACGATCACAGGATGCAAAACAAATGTAAGAAACATTGCGTTCTACACAATAAACTAAGCCCAATAAACGCATATACTTCTATTTTTGTAGATGCCAGAGCACTAATCATGGTCTCAGAAAATAACCCGAAAATAAACATGAATATCTAGAACGAATTTGGAAGTACATGTGGACTAACAGTAGACTATTATAGAACAATGCAAATATCTAAAAGTAAAAAGAATAAGCAAACACTATAAAAATTCAACTAAAATAGAACAAACACAAAAGTACAAATGTTTATGAACCAATATGAGTAACCAAGAAAGCAATCATGAGGAAATAAATAACGAATAAAAAATGGGAAATTGCTTTAAATCTTTATAAAGAACTTTTAGGCGCCAAGGAAGTCTCAGGAAAAAGGGAAAAATAACAGTCTAAAAAATAATTTAGCTACCAGCTACGGATATGGGAACTATGACTTACCCAAACGGCAAAAGAAAATAAGTTTTAGAATAAGAAAACTTAAGAAAAACAAAAACATAGTATGTAGTATCAAGGAAGGTAAACATACAACCAATACAATACACAATAGAGGAAAACAAGTCAAAAGAATTAGGACACATATAAGCGATGGATACAAATATAGGTAGGAAAAACAGAAAACGCAGATTTAATAAAATCTTTAGATTAACATGCGAAATTTTGACATGGAGAGGCAAAACATGTAAGAAGCTAATGTTGACGACAAAAATTAGAAAAACTAAAAGAACACCATCAGGACAAAATGTTCTAAATCTCGACACCTACGAGGACATACAAGAGGATGAATTATGTTTAATATGCACATATAAAGCTATAAAAATTGCAGTCCCATAATCATCGTTAGATTGCACACGATTTGATCGAAACTCAAAATGTAGCTCATATTAAAGGGAGTAAAAAAATCTTTAAAAATTCAATCGTGATACTTCAATTCGGTTTCAACAAAAGGAACAAAAACAATCCTCGGAGTTATTACAGTATCACAAATATAATCATAAAAGCTTTAACCGACAAGTCATTGCACAAATTGAAAGATATACGAATATAGTATTAGGACAAAGACAAGTCCCAGAATACTGGCAGATAGACTTTAAAACACCCACTTACAAAAATGGAAACGATCAAGGATCTCACGATATAGAGTAATGTATCGATATTATTTACTAGAGTAATAGGGAAGGGACTGATGGAAGAATAGCGGACACTTTGCAGAACATATAGTTGGAATTCAAATTAAACAGACAAATACAAGAAGCAATATGTTGCGAGAAATCTCAGAGGAAACATGAAATGAACAGGGTAACGTTAACCTACATTTTATAAATCCAGAAGAAGTCTTCAGCCTAACAAACCGAAACGATATGTAAAAATATTACAGAAAGGAGAACTAAGGTAGAACAGAATTAGACGTAAATAGAGCCTATAGAAGAGGAGAGAAAACTATGTTCTAGTGAAATATTAAACATCAGATACTCTAAATGCAGTCGGTCAGAAATGCATCCTCAGTCCATTTCACACCGGGAAGGAAATAAAGTACTGCAAAATCGGACATAGCAAAAATGCAAGAACAACTTATAAAAAACACTTTGTGAGTTTCAAAATATTTAATAATAGTACCACTACAAATTTGTTTCACATAATGAAGCCACAGTGTGGCTAATCAAATTTGTAGTGGCACTATTATTAAATATTTTGAAACTCATAAAGTCTTTTGATTTTGAAGTAATTTGATTATAGAGTTTCAACAAGTGATCCCCGCATCAATTAATTATTTAAAAATGCAAGAAATGAAGATAATATACTTAAGTATCGTACATCAAGTAAGTAATTTGAAATAGTTATAATATGGGAAAAATGTAGCGCAGAAGATGTGGTTAAATAGACTATAAACAGGCGCAGGCGATAATAGGATTGTAAAGATGTGTAAAGACAATAGACTAGAATAGAAAATTCGTTGGTGAAATAACAGAAATAACAATAGCACGAAGAACACATTTCTAGAGAAAAAGGAATCCCAAAACAAAATACAGTGGAAATATGTAAAATGATGCTCACTCCAATGCTATTGTATTGGCCAGAATCCTAGCAAAATAAAGAAAACAGAAGTAAAACAGAAGCAAGCGCAATAAGATTCTTCCGGAAAATTGAACACAAAACAAGAATTGATAGAATAGGGAATTAAACGTACAGAAAGAAACTGAAACCAAAAATTAATGGCACGCGGAGTACAAGAAAATAGAAGATGGGCATATGGAATGGACATTTGAAGCGCGGCCATCATGAAAGAAAGGTATTGAATATAGACGAAAATGGACGCAATATGTAAAGAACGCTTCAAGTACTACGCAAAGCCACCAACAACATCACACTTACAAATGTTTCTATAATACTTTTTCCAAGCTAATTTTTCCGTAAACCTGGAATTTTCGGCGTATTTCCAGTAATTTACGTAATGCTCTGCGTTGTTATTGGATTGAACTTCACCGTTTTGGGGTGCTTCAGCTAGGCATACACCTATCCAATCCAATTCGGTTCGTTTTTTGATAAGAATTTATTTGTTTCTTTCTATATACACTCTCTTCAGCTTTATATGCCATACGTTTTAAGTTTTCCTTCTATTCTTCTATCTTCCATTTGTCTTTCTCTTTCCTACTTCATTCAGTTCACTGGTTACTGCTCTATATATTCTGCTAATTTCTTCGTCTTTCAATTTCCAAATATTAATTTTTGTCTGAATTATTTCATCCACCGTCTCTGATTCATTTATTCGTATTTATGATAAAACTAGTATGTGGTTTGATCCAATCTCGGTCTCTGCAACTGTTATTACCTTGTTAATTTCATGCTGCATATTCTTAGTGTATGTCGTATTATCTATACCACTTCTACTCTTCTATTTCTTCAGTAACAAATTTGTATTTATCTTCTAAGTTTGGGTATCAGAATGTATTCCCTAGAAATAGTTCATTCTTTATACAAAACTCCATAAGCTTTTTCCATTCCTATTAATTATTCTTTCATAAGTAGGGTAAGATAATCGTGTCGTCTCAGTATAGCTCCAACAGCTGGAGCAGCCAATCGTTGATGAATATTGTAGTATATTAATATTCATATGGTTTATTGCCATTAAATAATATATCATTAATTACAATTCAATATATTAAAATTCACAGTAAATGGGGTTTTGGATGTTCATGTTCAAATGACATTTGGCTTTTAGTGTTGGGTTCTATTTATACTTTTTCAATACCACCCACGCACGCTACCTTTTAAGAATATTATTACGCTGCGGGTGTTATCTTCTTTTTAAGTCTAGCCAGAAACGTATAATGGGAGAAAAAATTTAACTAGAAATAAAATTATCAATTATTATAAAAAGCATCGATTAACAAATAGAACCATTTAAACACACACATTCAACACTTTCACATCACAGGAATTCCAAATAACCACTGGATATAAAAAACCAAGGATACCTGGACATCAACAATATAGATTTCCATAACAACGTCACGCCATGACGAAGTGTTTTCTATGGTAAATTAAAACAGCTACTTATCAGGACAACGGAGAAATAATGTAGTGTAGTCCTGGTTTCCGAAAAAAATGGGGGGATATTCGGTTAACGACCATGAATGACAAAATAGAAAAGTCATTGAAATACGTTTTTACTGCGTTTAAGGTGAATTGAAATAGAAGTTTCAACCATATTTGACCAAAAGGGTTTTAAAGGAAGCATTAAACAAAAAGAGCTTCACCACAGAGAAGAAGAGAGAATTTAAGAGAGATAATCCATAGAAAATAGAGCTGCACTGAAGAAAGAATTTAAGAGGGGATCCAATTACACTGACACACACAACACAATAGGTATTTATATTCAATTTAAGTCAAATATTTCTAAAATCTTGTAAATATAATTTGTTATAATTCATGTGTTTTATGATATCGTTAATTAAGAGCTCCGCCGGTGCAATCTTGTTAATATAATTATCTAAATTATCAGTACAATATGTAGGTACGAATTTGAACTGTTTAGCCATCCGGCAGATGACTTTCTTTTGTTTCTATTTTTCGTTTGGTCTGTTAGGGTTTGTAATTTGTGGCAAAATTCATTTATTATGTATTTACGGCGTTAATTATGTCTTTAATTTTTAACGTTAATTTTATTTTTCTGGTGTGTACTGTTCCTATCTTTATTAGACAGTTTGTTTAATTCAAACTAACTAGTAGATTACATAAGATTGAACGAGAATGAAAATATTGAAAGTAGATAGAACCTATGCCCTCAAGAAAACCATCCAAAATATATATTTTATAATTTTCTTTCAGTTGCATCTGAGGATGTTATGAATTGTAAGCCATCCAATCAAATAATTTGTTTTAGATAATGCAAGCAATCCACTTTAAACGCACTTAGATCGGTTATAACGGTTTGCTAAAGTCATAAACGCATTACTGCAATCTTCAGCAGATAACTATGTCGTAACCAAATCAATTACCAGAAGGAAAATAAATTATTCCTTACATCATAAAATGAAAATCTTGCAAAACTCAATCTTCATTAAGGGCGACATGCTTTCTTCCTGCAATGCTTAAAGCCTTACGTCACAGTAGTGTGTGGGTGTACGTATGGAAGTAAATAATTTTCTTCCGCAACCCACATCCGCACTCGTTGAATATGGAATAACTCCGAGAGAGTTTATGGATCGTAGAAATTTATTTCGCACGATTTCATTTTCTTTAAAAGCATCGTTATACGGGGACGATTTTTCTTCGGATCATTGCTTTTATTAACCTAAGACGAATTTTATCGATATTACTCCGTCTACGTCGCGACGATGTCCATATTCCACTTCATGGTAGACAAAAATTTGCATAATGTAATTGTTTACTTATGAGTTTTAATTAATTTCTGCTCGTCTTACGTTGTTTTCATGTTTTGATATGCTGAAAAATTGACTTGTTAATTATAATAATGCAAGATTAATAGGCGATGTCATGAAAGACGCAATTAATTAGAAGTGACAAATTTAATTTAGCTTTGGATGTGCATAAAAATGCATTGTGACTTCATAGAAGTAGCATCTCAAAAATTTTAGTAGATTGTTTAGAAGTAAATTTATTACACATGTCAAATTAAACCAAACATTGGTAAAATTGAAAGAATAGTGTAATGGATTAAAACTTTTCGACTTAGTTCTCGGATTGAATATTAGGTAATAAGTTAGTTATGAAAAGCAGTTTAAAAGAACATTATATAAACACCTTGTGCAGGGCGGCTACTACACTATCGAAGATTTTCTCATTTAAAAAAGTTAGTGTTTTTTACTATTTTTTGGTTTTTGTGTCTATATCAATCAGATTTGTGTTACCTATTGAAAATATTTTAATTGGTTTGAAATGTACGCCAAACTGTTTTTATTGGCGTTTTCTATACCTTTGTATTGTAAACTAAACTAAGCTAAATTAAACTAAACTGAAACAAAATGCTACTCTGTAAGATATACAAAATACATATAATTTGAAGAACAACAGCTCAATGTAGATTTTAACACTTAAAATATTTGAAAGAAATGTTCGAGAAATTAATTATTTCTTTTTTAATGAGATTGAAAATCAGTTATTTACAACAATGCATTTTATTATTTTATAAAACAATGAAATTTTTATTGTTTTCACGCAACATTTGATTGCTACCTGTATTAAAGTATAGTAGCAATAAACCTACAGTCAATTTTTTTTTTATTGTAGAAAGTTCTAAGATAATAATATAACCAGTAAGATGAATGTTTCATGGTTCAAGATATTTTTGTGTATTTTGATACATTGTACCATTATAATACCCTCTGATACCCGACATACTCCTAAGAAGAAGGTCGCACCTTACCACAACCCTGCTGAAGATAAATGCCTTTTTGACAGAGAGTGTATACCTGGAGTAGCCGTCAGGGGATGTTTGTGCATTGGATCAAATCAATGGGGTTGCGACGATATTTAAAGTATGTACATATTCTTGAAACAATAAAATAAGCTGTACTATGTTTACGTCGATTTTATTTCTTAAAAAAGCAAGTACTGCAGCCACAATATTTATAAAATAAATATAGTAGTCAAATTTTTCTACAACTACGTGGGTACAATTATTGGGTGCCGTGACACGAATTCATGAACAGAACGTGCTGTGTACTTTAAATTTCCTAAAGCGTCCTAAAATCTATATTTTTTCCGGGGAATAAACCGGAACTGAATACTTTAATACAATTAAGACCTTTAAAAAAACATATCGGACAATCAAAAGAGTTTCTGTATATTAGAGTCTAATATACAATAGAATGGAAGCAGTTAAGTAGACTTTCCAGAAGGGACAATGATTAACCTTCCTATACTCACGTCAAAATGAAAGACGTATACTATACTATATAAGTCGGTCTCACAGACCGTATGCGTGAGTATAGGAAGGTTAATAGTCAGATGACAAACTAGATATAATTATATGTGACACATAATGTGCACAAAATAATCGGATTTCGATATATGCCGAAACAAACTGAATGAGAAATATCCCAGAATTTCCGGAAATCCACTTTGAGTATCCACCGACATATTTGATTGACGCAGCCGACAATGCCGACAAAGTTCAAAGAACGCCGCCCGCCGCTAAAAATGGAATTTTTCTGGTGAAGATTATTCACCAAATGAGGGATCGTTTGTTTCAGATTTGAATGCAAAAAATATATGATTATTATACGATACATGCTTAAATACGTATAATCACATATAATGATGGGCGATTTCTTGCAAATTGGGCTACTCCAAGAAACGATTTGGCGATTATTTTTTACCGACATGGGTACTCCACAAGCGTACTACTTGCAGCGTTTCTCACTTACAAGTTTGGAGGTTAGAAGAATATCCTCGTCCTTAATATTTTTGTCTAACGTGCTTAACCTTCCTATACTCACGCATACGGTCTGTGAGACCGATTTACATAGTATAGTATACGTCTTTCATTTTGACGTGAGTATAGGAAGGTTAATGGTAAAATTGATTCCCCTGAAATTCTTCAGCAACTTTTCCTACACACTCCTCGTGTCTCTGCTCGTATGACACATACTTCTTATTTACCTACGCCGCGCACCAACATCCCCAGATATTCACCTCTTTACTGGATGTGTAATAATTGTAATGAATATCCTTCCATTGACATATTCAGCAGCAGTACCCGCGACATTGGGGCTACTATTTGTTTGTAGTGGTGTCATTCCTGTAAGTGAGAGAAGTATTAACTTCATGCCTTCACTCTTTTTCTTTTCCGTTTAATTTATCTGTAATTTGAAATTTTTCTATTATTTTGTATTATTTGTATTTCCTTATTTTCAATTGCCCATTGTAAATTTTTATGTTGGTTCCTGATCTGTAAACAGGACATGTCTGTTGATCAGTGTATTTAAATAAATAAATAAATAAATAAATAAATACTAATGTTCAATGGCCAGTCAGATCCGCTGATTTAACGCCTCTTCACTTTTCTCTGTGGGCCACGTTAAAGAATAAAGCATATGTAAGTAATTATAGCTATAATAATGTTCAGGAACTGCGTGAAGCACTGTTAGAAGCGTGTGCTGTTATTAATCGAAATACGTTACGTAAAATAACCCGTGTCGTCAAACGGTGTCAACCATGTTTAACTAACAGTGCCCAGCATTTTGAACATTTCATTCAGTTATTAAGATTAAGTTTTACTATTTCAAATAAATGTAATTTCTTTTTGTTTGGTCCCAGAAAGCCTACCTAATTAAAATGTAAAAATTACTGGTCAATCATACGTTTTGAAAAGAGAATAAAAATTCTATTCAAACTTAAAAATCTATTTAACTTAAGAAAGTTGATATGAGTACCTCTAAAGCAGCCACCTTGAATTTTTTTTCTACATCAATTTTAAATTGGTAACTTTCATATAAACTTTTTTCGTACGCATTAAGTTGGTCCTTATTTATAAGAAGCTATGTAACTAGAAAAGTATTTTTATCATTCCCAGACGTATTTCGCGGTGATACCGCTCGTCAGTGCTACTTTGTGGGAGGTTGTTTTCATTTCCAGATTGGCACTATACATTCTAGTACATTTGATGATTGTACATATGAGAATTCAATTAATTCTCTCAATAGTGGACAATTAAGTTGTTCTTACAATTAGTTAGCTGCAAAAATGCGCCTTTAAGTACATTCTCATATGTACAAACATCAAACGTATTAGCATGTATAGTGTTTATATTGGAAATGACAACTACTTCTCTGCTTAGACGAAACGCGCGACTGTAGCTACTGCAGGAGTCTGTGGCAACTTAGTTGTTCACTCCTGCAGAATTAAATAGCTGCAGAAATGCGCATTTAAGTACACATTGGGATAATTTCCTAATTGAATTCTCAAATGTACAAACATCATAATAATAGTTATAATGTTAGTAAGTTAGTAATTTTAAAATATTACCTTCTAATGTCATTCTAATTCTTATGCAAACATCGTACGCAAAGTGGTAGTACGTGTTTTGAATAACGTTAAGGGGTACCCCATTATCCATTAGCCTACGCATACGTGTACGATTACTGTAGTACCCATTATAAAATATGTAATATATAATATACATCACTGATTATATTTCGTTGTTTTGCATGTTCTGACACGCTTATCTTTCCTTTAGAAGCCTGGAGCCGTAAAATGCCACGAGATAAAATTCTTTCCGTTTGAGTGTATTGTTTTACAATAATTGTATTCATAAATGACTTTAAACATTAGTGCTATTCTGGTCGTAGACGAGTTTTTAGTCTTTTGGAGAAAAGATAGAATTCCCACAAAAGATAGCTTAATCCAATATTGGATTTGTTAAGGGGAAGTCTACGTGTGATGCCATATGCCATATTATGAACAAGATTTATGAAGACCTGGATAAAAAGATCAATGTTGCTGGCGTATTTTTCGATTTATCAAAAGCTTTTGACACTATTGATTATTCAATACTGTTATCAAAATTAGATGCACTTGGAGTTCGCGGTGTAGTAAGGATTTGTTTGCTTCCTACTTGAGTAACAGGAAAAGTATTATTACTTTGACAATGAATATATATATATATTTCGTGACCTTTTTATACTTATCTTATATGATAGATCTCTACCACTAATAGGTCAATAAAACAAGGCTGGTTTGAACGATAGTTATATTTTCAGAACGTTTACAAACGTTTTCGGAATACCTTCTTCAGTGAAAATATAACTAGATAAATATATAAACAAACATTTGTTTTTATTTGGGAACTATCAACAAAATGACTAATGACTAGGATTTCTTGATATAGAGGATGTGTAACAAACTTTTATATATATATATAAATTATAAAAACTAAATTAATGTGTAAACATACATGCAAATTAAGTAAAACCCTATATCAAAAAATCTTTGTCGAAACCTTAACAATTCTGTTCAAGGACTAGGGAAAACCCAAATTTAAAAACCTAGCCAAAGGTTTCCTTCTTAAGAAATGCAAATGTCATTTTAACAAATTGCTATATACATTACTTAAATTTTGAATATCGGTTCTGAAATTAATAGTTTTAGTGTCTTTTTGTATATTTATCATTTCATATATTAGTCTTTTTATAATTATTCTCTGTTTTTAATATAATTGTGTTTTCAAAATCAAAGTAATGCCCAAGATCTTTGTAATGCTTTGTTACAGCGGTCATTGCACCAAAATCATTATTTAAAGAATACTTATGGCTATACAACCTTTTCTTTAAATATTGTTTCGTCTGACCGATGTAACAACCATCACAGTCTTTACAGTTTATTTTATAAACTACATTACTTTGATTTTGTTTAATTATTTTTTACTAAATCTAAAATAATTAAACAAAATCAAAGTAATGTAGTTTATAAAATAAACTGTAAAGACTGTGATGGTTGTTACATCGGTCAGACGAAACAATATTTAAAGAAAAGGTTGTATAGCCATAAGTATTCTTTAAATAATGATTTTGGTGCAATGACCGCTGTAACAAAGCATTACAAAGATCTTGGGCATTACTTTGATTTTGAAAACACAATTATATTAAAAACAGAGAATAATTATAAAAAAGACTAATATATGAAATGATAAATATACAAAAAGACACTAAAACTATTAATTTCAGAACCGATATTCAAAATTTAAGTAATGTATATAGCAATTTGTTAAAATGACATTTGCATTTCTTAAGAAGGAAACCTTTGGCTAGGTTTTTAAATTTGGGTTTTCCCTAGTCCTTGAACAGAATTGTTAAGGTTTCGACAAAGATTTTTTGATATAGGGTTTTACTTAATTTGCATGTATGTTTACACATTAATTTAGTTTTTATAATTTATATATATATATAAAAGTTTGTTACACATCCTCTATATCAAGAAATCCTAGTCATTAGTCATTTTGTTGATAGTTCCCAAATAAAAAACAAATGTTTGTTTATATATTTATCTAGTTATATTTTCACTGAAGAAGGTATTCCGAAAACGTTTGTAAACGTTCTGAAAATATAACTATCGTTCAAACCAGCCTTGTTTTATTGACCTATTAGTGGTAGAGATCTATCATATAAGATTTGACAATGAATGTGAACGGTCTTACACAGAGATGTAAATCTTCATCTTTTGGGATGAAATGCGGTGTGCCTCAAGGGTCGATTCTGGGGGCAATACCTTTTCTTGTTTATGTGAACGATCTCAATTCTTTATTGACACCTTGTACTCTTTCACAATATGATGATGATACAAATTGTATCGTTTCTGCCTCTGATATTAAATCACTTTCCGCATCAATGACGGTACTTGTAAGTGAAATGGTAAATTTGTGCGAGATAAATGCCCTCCAACTTACTAAATACATGTAAGGCTAGTGTTGTGCGGGTTGGATCGTCTGTGCCGCATTTGGAGAGTTTGTATGTTCGTCTTAATGGCAAATCGGTTCCGGAGAGTAATATAGTCAAATCACTAGGGTTAGTAGTAGACATTCGATGGTTTAATGCATATTGCTCTATGCTGGAAGGTAAATTATCAACGGCGCTGTGTGCTATAAGAAACTTGTGTAGCATAGTGGGTTTGCAGTCGGTGAAACTGTTTTATCTTGCTTACGTCGAAACTCGTCTTCGCTATAGTGTGATCTTTTGGGGGTCTGCTGTTGGAGCTAAACAATTATTCATCCTACAAAAAGAATAGTTGGATGTATATTTCCTATTTCTTCGTTGATATCATGTCATCATTTCTTTAGAGAGATGAATGTTTTGCCTTTGCCCTCACTCTATGTATTGGAAGTTCTTCTATTCTTTAAAAGAAATGAAAAAACATTTGTTAAAATGAAGATATTTACTGCAATATGCAAACCAGATATCTGTATATATTGAATCTGAATAATTTGAGTATGCCGGTACACCATACAAGGCTGTATGAATTAAGTCCGAGATATATGGCAATACTTTTATATAATAAACTGCCCTCGTGTGTAAAGGCCACACAATCATTCAATAGTTATAAATTATATTTAAAAACGTATCTTTATGAAAATATATTTTATAGCGTAGTGAGTTTATGAATGCTTAATGTGTAGAATGTGTGACGAATATCTCTGTGATGAATATGTGCGTTAACGTCAATTTTAGTTTTATAAGTTTTATTTTAAAATTTCTTATTCTTAATTATAATATATACATACATGTATATATATATATATATATATGTATGTATTATTGACAATGTCCATGCCCTGATGAGCCACGGCAATAAAGATTATTATTATTATTATTATTAAATTGTATAAGAAAACGTAAGAAGTGATATGATTTGATAAGAAATATAGAAGAGTATAGAAGAGTATAACTAGGAATACAGACATGCATGCAAAAGAACTAAGAAAAAGATTCGAAGACTAACTAATCTAAATTAGACTTATTTCACAATGGCTTCAAAACTCTTTGTACTGGATTGTGGCAAGAGAGAAAAAATGGTAATAAAAAAGAAAGTCGGAAACATGACCAGTACGGGAGTTAGTCGTTCCAATTCGAATAACCCACTTAGTTGGTTATACAGATGGAGATCCAGACGGTACTAGCTCGATGGAAACGGCGTAGGTTCAAGTTCGAAAATTTGTTAGTAACAAGGCGCCATTCTCCTATCATAAAATTGGATCGCATCTAAGTTCCTGAAGGCAGAGAGACCCTCCAGCTTCATTGGTAAGTGAAACGAGTTTATACGAACCGTCGGTTTGATTCGGTTTTGAAGCGCCCAGCAAAGTTACTCGTAAACCCTATTTAAGAAGAAAATAAAGGAAATAAAATAAATTGAGGCAAGAGAATAACGTTGAACAGTACTTTATTTTTTACCGACCGCACTCTTGGGATGTATAGGATCTCAATCAAATTCAAATAGGCCAGCTTTGTATCTTACTTAAACAATGCTTACAAAACTCTCGGTAAGCGTTGGAATTTCAGAGACTTCATCGACACATTACAGCTTACAGAACATAATTAGAATAATATGTGCAAATGACAATTAAACGTGATCCCCCTTAAAATACAAAAAGAAGTTAATGTTTCGTTCAACAAATATCTAAATTGTTAACGGTAAGGTACCAGAAGTAAGAAAACCCTTTTTAATTGAAAAATCAGCGACTTAAATCTAAATTAATTAAATAATTATAGAAGATTTTCCCCAAAAGCTCAACAAATTGGCCGTAACAGCTGACGCTTTTGTTTCTGCAATCGAAATAAATCACCAACCGAATTCGAAAAATCAGATTACTTCTACTGCTATTCAAGGAATTCATTTGAAAACTGTAAATATGTACAGGCTAATACAAAATTATACGTCTATAAAGGTAAAGAACAACGTCGGACTAAAACTAATTCTTACATATGGACCACGGTATCGCATACCCCTATCGCCAATAGAAACGATTACATTGGCAATTTCTAAGTTTTGGAGGGAGTGGACTTATTAAAATGTCAGAGTTGTTTTGGTAAATTTAATCCAAGAAAATGTGGCTTTCCAATTTTTACATTATAAGATTTAAAATACTTAATTGGTTACCGACATACTATTTCGATGGAGCAGTCGCCACTACAAATGCTATTGAAACTATTGCAGTCTTGTAAGGCTTTCAAGACCAATATTAGCTAAACAACGATATTGTTGAAGCGTGTTGGGTGGTGAGTTTTAAGCAAGTGAGCAGGCGTACATAGCCAGATATATTATTTTGATCAAATATTGCTTGAGTGATGCTTAAAATCAAATAATCTTAAGAGATAGAAAATTCTCATTGTTATGATTTAGAACATTAACGATGAAACTTATTGTCTATACTAGTTAATTTGATTTGGTAACGAATTCAACCGATTAACTATTTACGTAGAAAACACAAAATTTTCGATTTATAATTAAAACGAGTAAAGTTGTAAAATTAATTAGTATCATTGTCTTTAGCGCGATATACAAATGTAACTTTCCAGTATCGAATGTTTTATCACAACGGTGGTTGACGCATTGCGGCATTAAATTGCGATATCCGTAGAACGTTAAAATGTCGCTGATTGAAGATCAATTAATTCAGGGTATGATTCTGTTGTAAAATCTGCTGTTATAGATGAACGTAATATAATTGATACCCTTTTGTGAGTCATCTTCGTAGATGATTTAATTAAATACTACTCTCAGTTCTATGATCTCATGTTAGCGATGATCGTATTGATAACAATGTAATTAACTAGTTAACAATTAAATTGTAGACCTTTACCGAATAGTTGAAGATTCTGTATGCGAAGTTGTCACATAAATATCTTCATTAATTAGTTCGCTAACTCATAATGTAGGATTGTCGATAGACATTTAACTTAGAAGTGGTTTCTACACAAACCCTATGGTAGTCTATAGAATAGTATAAAATGATACTTTTACTATTTGAAACAATTAAATGTATATATATATATATTTCGTGACCTTTTTATACTTATCTTATATGATAGATCTCTACCACTAATAGGTCAATAAAACAAGGCTGGTTTGAACGATAGTTATATTTTCAGAACGTTTACAAACGTTTTCGGAATACCTTCTTCAGTGAAAATATAACTAGATAAATATATAAACAAACATTTGTTTTTTATTTGGGAACTATCAACAAAATGACTAATAACTAGGATTTCTTGATATAGAGGATGTGTAACAAACTTTTATATATATATATAAATTATAAAAACTAAATTAATGTGTAAACATACATGCAAATTAATTATTGACCTATTAGTGGTAGAGATCTATCATATAAGATATTTGAAACAATCATAAAATTATAAATATAGATGGAGTTTACTCCACGAATTTATATAGATAACAGATATGTAATTTCTAATAGACAGATTTTCTAATTAAACACATTTAAATTAGGACTTTGTCAGATAGTTCCAGTCAATGTGTCATAAAAGTTGTATCCCATGTACAATGTATTGTATCGGGGCAAATTTTAATATTGAACATAAATATTTTCTTACAAGCAATGACTTGGCGGTTGTTCAAGAGATAGATATGAATGGCCGTCGGTGTCCTGTGTTCGGTGGCATTTCTTTGCGAAGGTATTGTATATACATTCAACTTGTTTGTCAAACTGTGAATTATATGGATAAGGAAAGCTAAATATCTATAGAACATATATACATGAAAGTTGGTTACATCCAATGCTTACGGTTCTCTCCGGCAGTAAGTCTATCCGAAGGGTTTAAGTACTACTACCCCAAAACTTTATTCTGCATATAATGTATTTCTTGGGGTAGAATTCTGACGAGCACAAAGCGTTAAGTTCACTTGTAATAAAGCTATATTAATATGTGGTGAGCCCCTCAAGCCTAGATGAACAACAACAACAAGGGACATAACATCGGTCTCTGTATTAACAGAATCACCAACACTAGTGTTACGTAAAGTGTCTGTGAGTTATGTTGATTTCTTCTTCTTTTATCCGGTAGACTAACGGTCTGTTTGTTTCAAAATCATGCCCCCATGGCTTGAAAGGTCGTTAACTAAAGATCTGTTTTGTTTAGAAACTTTTACACCAGGTAGGTTGATAGTCATGTCCTTATAACCCTCCTACTTTTCCGAGCTTAGGCAGTGAATATGATTTTAGAAATTTATGCTCTAAAGTTTTGGAATCTGAAATTTACTGCGTTCCATCCATTGATTTCCGCAATTTACAATCGAGCGTATAGTTGGCATAAGATCTGTCAGCGCTATTCGCAAAATAATTGATAAAGTGCAAGTTCTTGGAGGACACCTAATTGTATCTATTTTGATGACCCGTGGGGCTTCGTTGCTTATCAGCTAAGTATGACCGAAACCATTGCTATAATTTTGAAAATTGTCTAGTAAAAAGAGTACTTAATAGCTGCATGAGCTTTTGACAAGTTCATTGATATTGTTGAAAAATTGGTGCACTGGATTGACTTTCGCTGATTTTTACCAAAAAAAAAAAGAACAATTTGCAGGTTAGGCTTAGGCTCTGCCTACTTGAAGTTGATGATCACAAAATCAAAAGCAATAATCAATTCTAATCGTGACATTACAACAGGTGAGGTTACAAAGAAATTTTATGTATCACATTAATGCATTCAACAGCGTTAATATAAAATAATCTGGCTATGTAAAGCAACTCGTGATAAATTCGACGAAAATCACTAGATGTGACCTATTAATATCTGTGATTTCTTTACGAAACATCTCAAAAATTGTCGATTTACACAATGATTGATAGTTGGCAATGAAAACTGTATTGTTCACAATATCAATCTAAAATGTTTGTGAAGCAAACAATATGAATTAGCTCATCACAACATCAACAGCTGATGTTCGTGTAAAAAAGGTTATGTTGGGAATTTGGTAGAAATATAAAGGAATTAAAATTATGAATTTGGTGGGAGTATAAAGGAATTAGAAATAAAAATGTGTAGTACTCTTACCACACTTTTATTTGAAATACCGCATGAATATTTCGACAGGTAAGCTGTCATGTTCACCAAGAAGGAATTAAGTGTGACTTATCGTATTCGGTCAACACGCCCTGAGCATCGCGTACTGAGCTAAACACAATAACCACTAACCACGATACAATGCACACTACGCAACGCACACACTCCTGCCTTTACCAAACCACCAGTTGCACTTTGTTCTTTCTTGGTTTTCCACTAAAGATGAGGGTTTAGCAGTCGGAAGATTCATTCGGTTTTCCAAATAAAGGTGTGGTAATGGTATTATTGATTTTATTTTCTAATTTTTAAACCACACCTTTCTCGAAGCATTATTAATATTATGTAACTACTTCTATATACAATGTAGCTAAAGGATTAGTTCAGGTGTGCACATATAAGAACTAAGTAAATTCAACAATGCAATATTAGAAATGCAATCAATTTGTAATCAAAAGTGTTGTTCCACAATGAAAATGTAAAGTCACCCACATTTTTGGTAATCAGCAAAAAGTTATTGAAGGTTGACTCGGATGTGTTGCCATATCCATCAAAGTAGTGTTCATCATGCACCACGAAATTAATCATTTGTTTCTTCTTTTGAAAGCATTCTAACAATTATGAGGAGGTTAAATTTCATTTGGCTATATTTATTACTGGAACTCTCCTTGCGCCCATTACACTAGTCGAAAAGTTCAACATTGATGGGTCCTGGGTAGAAAACACAATTCGAGTACGCTGAATTCAACGCTGTCGACTGTTTCGCGAAGTTGGCTCTAGTTTTCGAGTTATTTATGAGTAAAGATTGTACAAAAAAAAACCAAGAAGCACGTTTTCCCGTACATTTCAACCTTTTATCCATCAGATATCGTTTCAGTTCGACGAAATTTCTTCCAAGTGACGGCAAGACTCGAACATTGGTATAGTGGGAAATGTTGGATGCTCTTTTAGCAGATATTTGTTGGAATTTGATAACAGTTAAGCACATTGCAATACCCCAAACATTGCGTACCTCTGGAAAAGTCGGGCCTTTGATAGTGTTTTAACAGATACTTTCACTATTCAAAAAATACTTGGAATCAAGTGTATCGCTGCTAAAACAGTACTTGTCTAAAAATCCGCATAAAACTTATATGCTGGCGGATTAATCAGAATGTTAAAGCAAATTTTAGCTTGAAGGTCAAACGAAGATGTTGCATACATTTAAGCAGCAATGCCACTAGTTAGATTTTGATAGTTATTTAAACAACTTGATATGCAATCCCCCAAAAAAAAAAGAGATAGAACTGTAAACTGTACAACGAAATATTTACTAGATAGAAAAGTAAAGAGCATAAAATTTCAGGGTTACGCATGTACCTATAGTTTTGATAAAAGAATAAGAGAACATTGTGCTAACTTTCCAATTGCCAAATTATCACAATATGCATTTAGTAAGAAGAAAAAATAAAGAATGAAACACTTCCAGACGTACTAGGTCCACAACTTGTAATTGACTGCAATTCATTGCAAATGACGTCAACAAATTTAAGCAAATGAAATCTCCTTATAAAGTTTATCGTTTATGTTTTACTTTCGTTAAGCGCACGTTCTTAACTATTTTATAATCAAGAAGAATTGATATTGAGAAACTGGATATAAAGGACTTAGATCAATTCTCATGTACAGACTTATATCGTAACTGTAGTTAATGTAAAGTAATGGCGCCTCGAGCTAGCTCATTCCGTTATCATCAAAGAAGCATAAACCGTTCATATCTCCAAACCCAGAAATTTCAGAAGTCAGTTTCACATTCTCCAGGAACACGGTTTACTTTGGGTTTAGTTCCAAAGGGAAATAAATAGTTACCTACAGCGTTTGCTCAACGTAGTGCTCATCATTGTCTATAGGGAGAAAAATTGCTTGGTGGCATTTACGTACATACAGATGTATGTGATAGCTAAGGTGGTACAAAAGATTTTTGAAAAATTTGCTTTCATAACATTTCTACCGTCGAAAAACTGACTATTCAGGACGTCATTCTTGCAGTTTCCGCTCAGTGATATCTGAAATATCTTCAATGAGTAACAGGTATGTACAAACTGCAAGCTAGTAATTCTTACAATTTTGCCTGTATCAACGAGTTTATTCTGTTCATGTTCACTCCCAAAACTTAGATATTTAAAATAATCGTCACAAATAATTGAAAGCAAGGATTTCCTCGGTTAAAGAGCACTACCTCTCTAATTCCATATGGCAGTGTTTTTATATAATATTGTATAACTTTAATTTATATTGCCTGACGTAGTGAGTATTAATAGGAAAAGTCCTATTGAAGGATCCTCGGGATCGTGTAGTAATAGCTATAGTACTAGTTTCTCCGTTTATAATGCAATTCTCAAGTCTAAACCGCGCATATTGTAGAACCGAAATAGCATACCTTTCAGACCTGAACTAATGCTTGTTATTACTTATTAATGGTTAAATATAAAATTCTGTAATTTTTCTAAAATCATCCAAAATTTAAAATCCACCGCTAGCGGTTGTATTGCGTTGTGTTGGTGGTCGTTCGGTTCAGAACCTCTTTCCCATGCACAAGGATTAATCTAGAACGAATACACAAGACCTGGATCGCATCTGAAACAGAAAGCTACTGTGGGTAGTCCACAATGTTGAGATCAAGTCCAACACCACGTGCTTGGAATTTGCAGAAACGCTCAACGGGAGCGATGCATCCTTACGCTTGCACCTTCACCAGTTAGAAACGACGTGGAAGTTAAGCAAATGGGTCCTAAATAAATTCTCAAATAAATGTAAGTCGTCTTACAATTTGTTCAACAAATCTTTGCCGCAAGAATGAAGATTTCCCTGATCGATTAACTTGCAATGAGAAATAAATACTGTACTCTAACTCTACATCGTATCATTGGTTGTCATCAACTGATCCACTACCATACGCAGTTGTGCAATCGCTGCAAAACATTGCGTATGTTAATAATTATCACGGAGGTGAATTGTGCTTTATTAATCGTAGATTGCAATCATAACATTAACAAATACACCTAGTTGTGGAAATTGCTTTGTTAATCGCAGAATGTATTGCACTGAAAAATGTTAATAAGGACGAAACTAGGATATGGTTGCAGTCTGCGATTAACAAAACACAATTTCCCTCCGTAATAATTATTGTCATATGGAATGTAGTCTACTTTGCAGTCATTGTACGACTTTCTGTGAGAGTTGCCTAACAAACAAACTTCAGTGTAGGTCATTCATTGGAGACCTATGTAGATGTTCTACATTTATATTCTTTGTTATAGTGTATTTCTGGTTTGTAATCAATAAATTTTTATATTTTATCATCAAACACTGCACGAACTTCTTTGGTTGCCTGGTATATTGAATTATCACCACACTATAGACAACAAAGAATACAATTTCTCACAATGGTGTAAATATAATATATCTGGTCGATTCTCCGCGAGCTCGCAGTTTTACGGGTCTGAAACTCCGGGAAAAAAATGTTTTATTTTTGCGTGTTTTTTTGTTATTTTCGTATATACTTCCAAAATATATCCCCAAAGTGGACGAGCTGCAAGTACTAATTTATGTTTTTAATATTAAAATTTATAGATTTCGTCACCACGGTTGTGACCACATTGCCACGGTTGTGACATTATCGCTACTATTAACGCAGTTGACATTTGTGAAGGCCTTAATAAGATAATATAATACATTTGATCACTGAGATTACATTTCACGGTTCATTTTCAAATTAAACTCTATATGGGTTTATCTCTTGACCATGTATTTTGATGTACTTTCATGATACAAACATGGTAAAAGTATGTATTTCTGAAGGAACTTTTGTATCGACTTTTTCGATATCATCCCTTGTCACGGGGTCTAGATATATATTTACCACACGAGGTCGAAGAGTTTCAACAAACGTATTGATATTAGAAATATCATGTTCATATCTGACTTGATCATCAGCTTGTTTTTTCAAAGTGCCGCCAATTCCATATGCTGGATCTTTTCCATCTCCTGCTTCGGTCAAATTGTATGAAATTGAAGAAAATTGAAGATAACAACGCTACAAATATTGTGTGATGAGGTTGAGCATTTTGCGATTCCGGTATTGGGTCGCTGGTCCATCACTTTTCAACGTGAGCTGTAATTGCTGCTAGATCATGTCTGAGCGACTCTGACAACGTGGCAAAACCTTGAGAATGACCTGAAATATAAAACATTCCAGTATGAAGAGTACACAGAGCTCTGCTTGCTCCGAAATGCATCGAGTGAACTTCGGTTCCGTATTTTCATGCATAATTTTCACTGAAGTCATCAGTACAACCAATTCTCCACACGACACATCAGTAATCAGTTTTCCCACATATTTTTCTTTTATGAATTTTTATGATAGTTGTCAGCCATGAACTTTTCTCGTTCTTCTTCAAAAGTTGCGATTGCTTTTTCTATAGTACAGATTATCTCTTTTCGCTGTTATCTTCACAGAAATAGGATTTCTCGTCTTTCCATTCACTCGACCATCAGAAAAAGTTGCCCACTTCTCGTAATGCATTTCCTGATTGAGTTGTTCTGACTCACAACTGATTAAAATTTCTTTCTCTTTGCATGCACCGCAGGTTCTGTGGAGACAATCTTCCGATCATATTTGCACACAATACTGCATAATACCTTTTCCAAAGTATTTTCGCGCATCACTTTCATTTTGTGTAAAGCAGCAATAAGAATTTTTCATGAATGAAACAAGCGCAAGTGTGTTCATGTGTAATTTTGGTGCAATGCAATATGCTGGACGAAGCTTTGCGAATGTAGAATAATTGATACGAAGATAATTCTTTCGAGTAAATTTAGTATGAAGATCCAGAATACTAGCATTCATGAAACGCTTTGAGATTTGTTGACCATCCACTTTCTTTCAAGCTTTTTGCGAAGGGTTGATTTTGTTGCATCGAAAATTCTTTTTCAAGAACAACTGGAAGAATTTTTTCTTTTACAATAGGCCGAAACGTGTTCTGTTTATGGAATCTCTCTAGATGAATGTATAGGGGCGATGTTGTTTTTCACAAAGACGAATTTGAGATATTTTTTATTATCTTTTCGCATAGAATTCTACCCAAGATTTGTTTAGTTTTAAAACTATTTGTTTCAGGGTAAGATTCTTTCTGCAGAACTATCTCGCTGGATATTAATCATTGTTTTACATCACGTTGTACTACTCGTCCTTTAAGAAATTTTCTGACTGCCGATTTGAGAGAAGCTGAGTTGACAATTATTTATTTGTATCGTTGAAGTTTTTTCGTCAATCTGTTGTAAAATTTGTGCAGCTTCCGATTTCGAAGTTTCGAAGTTCACTTACCTATAGTTTCTTACATCTTCATCTTATTCTTCTTTGCTTTTTTCTGGCCAGCTATATTTTGTGTTGATATAGCATTTTGACACTGTTTTTCAAGATATTCCTCTTGATTTTGTTCCTTTCTTGTTGGGTCGTGATTTTCAGCTTTCTTCTGCTCCTCTTTTCGCTTTCTGTCAATTGACTCACTGTTTCATGTTTCCGGTTTCCTTTCTTTTCTAATATTTGACAGTATTTCAACGAATACATTCAAGGAATCGAAAAATAAATCACAATTTCCTTGAAGTAAAAAACCTGCCACGGTTGTGACATTTTGACAATTAATTGCTCATTAAAAAAGCCACTTTGGGTTAAGAGATTTTCCGAACATTTTTGAGTTTATACTAGCGAACTTCATAAAAAAAATATTTGATGCACGATAAATAATATAATACTTTAGAAATACAAGTGCCACGGTTGTGACACAAGTTTTTCATATATACCGTTTTTTGATATTTGTATAGTTATAAAATAAACACAAATTACTTTGAGAATATTATTTCAATGCGATAACTTACGAGGACGCCTGTTGATAAAAATCGACGTATGTGTGGGGCGCTAAGCAGTTTGCAAATACGGCTGTACCAACACAAAAATTTAAAGTATATTATTTTCTTCAAAACTCATGGACACTTTTCAATGTCAACTTAGAAATTGAAAACAAAAGTGCAACATCGAACAAACTTCGAATATCGCAGATAAAGTCACATATTTTACATACAATTAGCTTATTTCCTTTATTATTGAATATTGAAGTCGTGACGGGATAAAATATTTTGAATTAAATTCATCAAGAACTATAAACTAAACATTATTTGAACCTAGTAATGTGTTCAATTGTTTGAAAATTGCTTAACTATGTATCAAATCTTCAAAAGACATAAAAGTGAGAGCTCGCGGAGAATCGCCCATCCACCTATAGGTAAATGCTAATTAATTACAATTTTAGCAAACGGGAGCATGCTTTTTTCCTTTTGGTTGGATTGTTTCTTCACATGGTACGTCTGTTCGACAAACTTCAGTGAAACTACTGTGCATATTGGTGCAATGTGTGGCCTACGCCACTTTGCTTTTACTATGAATTACAAAATTCTATAAATGTTGAACACAATTATTTAAAATCTATACCAAATTTTTAATATATCTATTACTTACATATATACTTTATGCTGATACGGTTTTCCGATAATATATTCATCGCAAGCAAACGCTATTGTCAGGCTCTGTTGTATCAAGTGCTGTCTATCATCAAAGCAAGTTCAAAACCTTATGTAGCTACATATTATCAATACGTAGCAGAATCAGAAATGACTTATAGCCAACAGTATTCGATTTTACTTTAAGCTAAATAATGTTAAAAGTACCTTTCCTTTGCTATTTCATTTTATAAAAGTTTATGTTATAATATTAATAACAGTCAAGGACTACCGTAGCCAATGACATGTTATCAGAGCATGTACAAGTTTAGCTACATCTGTGTGAACTAAGATGTATCTAAGAGCCTTAGGGTGTATAGTTTTATTTTTCTGCTAATTTAATATTGAGCTGAAACGTGCCTGTAGTTCGATATATTTTTTACTGTATTGTATACATTTCTTCAATTAATGGATGAGAACTACTAAGTCCATTTGCAACAGATTGTACTACCAAAGCAAATGCGGTTCTTGGAATACACGTATGTACGCTAACGAGTTTAATTTCCATCTTTACATAACGAATAACTTCGTACCCTATATATCATATAGTAGAAAGCAACCAGTATAGAAGTGCGATGTTATTAAGTATATATATCAACATTATCAAACACCGGAAATCAACTTTCAGGCTTCATCATATTCGATCGTCGTTACATTAAATAATTCAGAAGGAAAAACACTGTGTGAAATTTATATATATTCTTATGGTGCAGAATAAACAGAATACGAATAACAAGGGCAAAACAAATTCTTTTTGATGATGTTCCAATTAAATTCCATTTCACTAATTGTTATTGACGTATTGCTATTGAAGCTCTATACCTTGTTTTTCATAATTAAATATGTAGGAACAATGAAACATTACATACCAAAATAAAATAACTGGAAAGCTTTCATGACAAGAAAGCTAATCATTAGCACAGCATAGAATTAGAATATACATACAAAACTATACACCCTAAGTACATACATATATATATGTTTACATAAATATCTCATAGTATTGAGAGATATCGTTTTGTGAATCTGGCAAAATAACGAGGGAGGATATGTTTGTTGCTGGCATAAATCTTGTGTTTTGCCGCGAGCCACTTTGAGAAAATCGTAAATACAGCTAGCTGAAGTCAAACAGATTTCACTGCAGAGCTAGAAAGTTTGCTCAAGCTTATCAAACATAATTAATTTTACCCTCCCTCGTTATTACTGATATATACGGATTTCCTTTTGCGACAGCGAAGTAGTGTACATAGTTCAGCCAAACATTTTCCAGAAAATCTTAGTAGATGTACAGCAGTAAACTAAGCAGTTGTGAACATAATACGAACAAGAAAGTTTTTAGAATTGTTCCTTATCGATTGATTTTTATAAACTATTTATCGACCAACGAATGCAAGATAAAATAATAATCTTTTTAGCTTCGTTTAGAAAATATTCGTGCATTATATTATTTGTATAATAGGCAATATCAAAATGCAGATGAAGTTCGAATCAATACATTGTCCTGATGATGTTTTTGCGTATGTAGAATTATAGGTAATAAAGGCAATGTGTAAAGTATCTCAGAGTATCAGACTTTTGCATCTGCATTGCAACCAAATCCATTCCAGAAAGTTGGTAGCAGTCACGGTCATGAAAACCTATTCGGAGCTTTCCTATAAATTGCTACACGAGGTAACGAAATATAGCCTTTGTCTTGCCAGAATTAATGACTATGTATTTATTGTCAGCTTAACGCTGTAATTTGAGTAAGTTTGTTTTGTAAGTGAACAATTGCTGTGTCCAGATTTTCATGGTAGGATACTATTGCTGTGTCAGCGACATAACCAAAATAAATATGTATGTATATTTGTCCAAAACACTGACTGGACCGTTCACATGTACAAGTGATATAAAATAAGTAAACAATAATTAAATTATCTTATCTACCTAAATATCTATCGGAGTTTATTACCCCATCTGCTGCTTTAATTGTAATTCCCTTAAAACAGACAGCATCACCTTTTTTGATGAATATCTGGTTTCGTAATGCTTTGAGCGGTTTTATATTTCTTACTTCATGATCTCCTTCGTTTAACATTGTTGTAGATAACCTATTTCTCGTCTAAAGTGATAATGCACCTCAAAAATGGATCATTCTCTTGATCACAAGGGTAGCAAATCACAGACGTCAACGCGACGGCACAAATTTCTTTTCGTAAGAACATGAGGAAGCCATGTGTCGAGCTTTGGAATTAAACCTAGGCGTTTCAAATGATCATGAACTTTCGAATTCGATAAATTTAATCTCTCAGCGACCTCACGAGTTGTTATTCGCCGGCTTGCATCAATTGATTCTTTTATTGTGGCTTTATCAACATCAAAATTGCTGAATCGAAATTTGCAAACCAGTTTCGGCAGTGGCTTTCTGTCAATAAATCTTCTCCATACACATCGGATGGACACTGTTGGAACCGGAATAGAAGCTCGGAAGGTCCGATACACGCCACCAACTTCAAAAGCACGTTACGGTAACCAATTTTCGCAATGGATAATAACTACTAACGAAAGATGCATACGTTACTGTAATCCTGATACTTAGAATGAACCGGGGGAATGATCCAAACCTGAAGATTGGCCTTCACTTAAAGCACGTGCAGTTTCATCGTAACGTTTACCGTATTCTGGGATTACGAGGGGATTACTTTCATGGAATATCTACCCAACGGTACTACACTTAACGCAGAATATTGTTCGAGTCTCTAGTTTTGCTCGATGCAGCAGGCACTTTGTAAGAAATGACGTGATAGGTTGGATAAGCGTTTGTTATTGCAAGTGGACAATGTAAGACCTCATACCGCATAAAGAGTGAAGGATGTTTCAAACGAATTTTGTTGGGAATTGTTTGCACATGTGCCTTATTATTTAGAAAACTTTGGAAACGCCTCTCGTAGATACTGATAATTGATGAAATCAAAAGGTACAATTTTTGATGCTAGGGTACATAAACAGTGGACAGAGACAGTTTCAAAACATCTGCTTGGTAGAAAGGTTTTAACAATTAAACTGAAATGGAAAGAAGCGCGGAAGTTTCCAAGGGTTCCTTGGAACATAGTGAACACTCTGCTATTATAAGGAAGCAGAGAATAGTTAATGTAGTATATATGTACAATGTACTTGAGAATCAGTTTCCTAAGCTGGATGGTAAATGTAAAAGTCAAAGATTGATTTAACTTAAACCCAGAAGAATAAAGTAATTTATTTTAGCCAAATTTTAATTAAGGTAAGAGTGAATACATTTAAATCTGAATTAGGTGGGTAATTAATTTTACTAAAGATCAAACTTTGCATTTGCATAATTTAAATACAGAGTTTTTGGTAATAAAACGAGTAATCCTCACTATAGATGGAATATTACAACCAACCAAATGCTGATTTAAGTCCAACAGGAAAAATGTTTTAATACTAATGTGGCCATGAAGGTGTGCTTCCTATACCTTAGTGATCAATTCATAAAAGGGGAAGGATTTCGTTCAACGCACGCTGTTTTGGATTTCGCTAAATTAATTATTAAAGAGTCAGATTTTCCAGAACAAAAAAATTATATTTCCAACAAAACGATGATCTTTTTCCAAGCAGACAGTGTTTAATACTAATACCAGACTCCATATATCCAATTGCAATAATTTCAAAAGATACCTCTTTTATCCAAGCACCAGGGTCTTTTTTTGTACGAGACAAAGATTTATGGCTCCGTACAAAGATTTTTTTTTAGCGTCTTTGTACATTGCACAAAGATCTTTTGGGTAGTTAATAGCACGCATAGTTGAAATCATCGTTTTTATTACGTTGTACAAACTAAAAATCTCTCGTACAAAGACCCTCGTACAAAAAAGGAAAACAGTGCCAGGCACATTCAATTTTCTGAATTGTAAGATAAATGTTACAAATACTCTCCAGGTTGTAACAGTATTATATCTCCTGAGTTCTAAATCGAAACAATAAATTAACGTTCTTTTGTAATTGAGGCATATAACTTTCCCTCGATTTTCCTTTTTCTTCTGGATCTCGTTCTATGTAATGGAACACCAACGAATCCGGTAAAATAGACCATAAGTAAATAATTATATATCACAAACTAATAAATCATTTTCTGTTTACACTGCAAGGCAGATAAGATGCGCTTACAGCAAAATAAATAATATTGACGGTCGAACAGGTAAATTCAGTAACAAAATTAGACCCAATTGTTCATAATTAAACTGAAATTCAAATAAAATTAAATTGTTAGAACCATTCCTATAATAGCAATGGAAATTTAGTAATTTTCAACTTGAGGTGATACTATGAAACTTCTCACCTTTTAGTTCACCTATAGTAATTTTTGTAAGAATAAAATTCAGGTTAGGCATTTGTTTTAATAATTGTTTTCTGTTTTCTTTCTACCATTCTTTTAACAGCGTTGTGGTGGTTTGATAAGGTTTATAATATATATTTTTTATTTCTAAAATGTAATATTTCACGAAAATAATACGAATTAGAATTGTAACGATTTAATATAAAAAAATATCGGATACAGATGAAAATGCATTTCACATGTACATATATCATATCTCACATTAAGACATGGTTCCGGATGATATGGTGATGTAAAGCATTTGTTAAGATAGCCACCCGTAGGGACATCATCTATACAACCTTTTTAAAGTATTTCAGGGAAGAACCTCATCCATCAACACAGATTGCTAAATCGAATTTTATGAGCAAATGGTAAACTTACTCGTCATGGATGTTACCCCTTTAGAAAATATTCATATCCTGGTAAAATTCTAAATGTTGTGCTGCAGAAAATTCTTACAATATGCACGGCATTGATGTGGGGGAATATAACTTTCTTGATGATTTTTCGGGGCAAAATTACATAGAACATATTCTAGTTTTGTTAGTTTTATATCCGAATACATGATATTCCAATATTAAAATGAAATTATTTAGATTCAAGAGGATGAAGTATCAGTTCGTTGTGATCTTCCACCTCATAATTATTTCAACACAGTTATTCTTAATCGATCGACTGATTAGTTCCCCGAAAGGCTAGTTTGATCTTTGGTTTTAACAGTCACCTTTTTCTCTTATTTATTAGAAGGTAAAATATACAAAAGGAATTCCTGAATATGCGACAATTTACAACTTCTTGTATGCATATTATAACGGAAACGAGGAGAATAATATTTGCCATAAATTAAACTCTCAAGAAGCCTATAGACAACAATTTCACTGTACCCAATTTGGGGAGGACTTTTGAAATCATTATAGTTAGAGTAGAAAATGTTAAATTAATAATTTTTGGGTTTTTGAATTTTTCAAACTGGAACTCCCATCGAATTTCATAAAATCGGAAAGTACGGTTAATAAAATTAAATCCCTTAGAAAACTTATTCGCACATTTCGGGTTTTCTTAGTGTTTACACAATAAAAACAAGAAGAATCTATTTGTTGATCTTCAATTTCCAACTTTAGCAAACTTTTTACTATATAACCAGAAAAACGAATTTATCAGGAAAATTGTTGCTGAAGTTCTTCACTCTAATTAAAATTAACGCTTCGTAAGTTTCACCATCGGCAAAAGGGTGAAGCAGATGTTAAAATTCGAATCAAAGTGTTCAACGAAATTATTTTAAGAAGTTGATAAAAATCGGGGATATCTTAAAACATTTCGTTCCTAAATGTGAGAAAAGAGAAAGAGAAGATAAGAATGAGTTTCGAAAAATCAATGGGACAGGTAGTACGTTGGCAACAGCAACAAGTCCCTAGGCTTCAGCGACTCCCCTTATCGATTTCTAAACTTGCAACGTGAGGATCAAACGTCACCGCGGCTTGTCGTTACCAGCTCTGGTTTTTGTGAAAGCCACAAAGTGTATTGTCTCTTTTATTGCATTAAATTATGTATGTACTCGATTCATGTCTAATAACAAGTTATGCGGTAGCTGTTCCAAATTTAATTACACTCGTCGCCTGTAATTTAACGTTTAACGCTTTTACACTATTTACGAGGGATGTTCTCATTTGGTTCAGCCTCTCTAGCAGGCCATGATATTTTTCAACAAATTTTGTTTTACATTTTAACGTAACTGTTTACATACTTCATGAATATTTACAAATATAATTGAATATTTAAAAAAAAATGAAATATATAAAAGGAACATTTTAATTAGCAAAAGAATCGATTAAATGATATTATTGTTTCTTTATATTACCTGTTTAAGGCAAGAAAACTATTGTGTTAAATATCGGAAATGAATTAGGATATGTATTTCGACAACTAAGTTGCCATCCGAGAGGTATGATAAGGGTATTTTTTTAAATTTCAAACGCATACAACTTTATTACCTATGCTAAATTTTTCTACGTATAAACTTTATTATTATTTATTTGATAGTAATTTTGTGTTAAGCAAGATAACTACCTACAGGGAACGAATAATGAGGATTTAATCGTCAATTTGACATTAAAGTAACTTTTTCACCGCCTATTACAACAAAACCAAATTTATGATTGGCGTCACCTATTACTATAATATTCACTTTTACGCGTTTACCCAAGTTTCACGTGTTAGAAAAGGTCACGTCCTAAGCTACCTATATCATTATAAGGGAATTTCTATAAGTTAGAACAGCTAATAAAATTGTATAGATTGCCTTTAACATTTTAAACTTATCTGTTAAATTACGAAACGCTGAATGTTCATTTCTTTCTTGTTTATGTAGGATTATAGAAATTAAGGTATATAAATTTCTTTTCCTAACATTTCTCTCATTATGGTATTAACAAACGTATAGCTTGTGACACATTAAATCAATCACACTGTAAATATCGTCACCTATTATACTTTTCTTTTAAATATTCTCCACCAACTTTATAGGTAAATTAACAAACAAATTTGAGATATATAAAATATTATATTTCGTACAAGCTTTGTACGAAAACATTATTGATTAGCGTAGAAAAATAAAAGGAACGTCTCAAAAATTAGTTACACTACTTTTTTTAATCTACGCGGCAGACGGAAAAAATCGATACTTTTTCTGGGCACAGTGATAGCACTGTATCGATCGAACAATCAAGCGCCAGCAACCATGGAGACTCCACTTGCTCCGACCGCCGACTGCGAAGTTCGTGTTCTTATTGTTTTTTTACGGCAAAAATCAAAGTGCGACTGAAATTCATCGCGAGTTGTGCAGTGCGCTAAGTATTCATTCAAGCGAGAACAATGGAGGGGGTGCCGCGTGTAATGTTGTTCTTCCTGAGGCTGAGGGAGACACAGGAGGAATCGCTAAAAGACTCACAATACTGTTATAAACCAAACAGAGGAGTGGCTAGTGCCACCTTCATATTAAGACAGGTGAGCGAAAAAGTTTTGGAGAGGTAAGGGAAGTGTACCTATTCTTATATTTAGTTTGATTGATTTAGAAAAGGTCTTCGACAAAATAGAGAGAAAAGACATCTAAAGGAGTCTTAAGAACAAAGGAATTAATGAAATGACAACAAATAGAACAAAATGCCTAATATATATTCTATGTATCTGGATCAATACATTAAGGTTCTATACTATGTTGGTATATATATATATATATATATAGTACTTCTAATTTTGCCAATTGCTCTCATTTCCTCTAGTTTTCCAAAGTATTTCAATCCTGCTTAGTGTATTTTTCTGGTTTGTCGTTAGGTTGATTGACATGATTGACGTTATAAATATTGTAATTAATATTTTGTAATAGTTTTTAAACAGCCTTTTTATTGTGGAATTTAGGAACCATGGCAGAACACAAACTTGTTTACTCAAAAAGCCGTTCGTGTTATTGTAAATTTCTTTCGTAAGCAGAAATCAGATTTGCACAATAACTGATACTGCAGGTAGGTACTTCTTGTTTAGAATCTCCAAAAAGAAGCGAAACAATCCAAGGTCAATGAAAATCGAATTAGATGATTTTGATCAAGGTGTATTAGGCCATCAATGAAATAGTATATACTATAAAAATGCAAGATAATATAAATTACATAGATGGATGAGAAACGTTGCGCAAATGTTTACTGCCACTTGGGGTGCGATATAGGAAGTGTCATAATAAGAGAAATGATATTGTAGCTTAGAGTGTTCGGTACTTGATAATATTAGCAAAAAATTGGGGTTAGTAAATGTTGCCAATCTGAAGAAGAATCTAGAATTTATAAATTGATCGAGCTGGTCAGACGTACATTGCTTTGTTAAAAATGTGCTGTTAATTATTAAATCGAACAATAAAATGGGATTATCATAACGATATGAATCACTTCAACATTATGCAGTGGACGGAAAAACAACGTATTCCAAACTTACCTCTTTATACCACTATTGTAATCGACAGTATGCAAGTAAATAAACTACAGACACAACATAATTGAAAGGATGATATTTGATATACCGGTAGAAGCAAACGGTAACACCTGACAGGCGAAAGGCAGAACTTTTGGTTTTAGTAAAACAATACCCCTTCTCTAAAACTTATTATATTGACGAATTTTTAAGACACTGTACTTATAAATCCTATTGAATTAATTTGGAGCTTGACGAAAAGAAATGCCGCTATGAATACTGTGCTGAAGTATAGCAATGGCATTTGCCATTTAATTAATTTAACTGCATTCTCAGAAGTTAACCAGACGAATTGGGAGAAAGATTATAGGCAGGTAAAGCATAGTGCAGAAAATATGTAGAAGGCTGATGAATTGTCGGATGAAATTATGGAAAATTTAAGTTTCCCTGTGAAAGCAGACTCTCCAGATGATGATGATTTGACCAGTGACGATTATCTATATACATATATTGTCAGAAAGTAATGACTAGTGTATTCACCACTTATGTAAAACAGGGTTCATTATTAATTAATAAATGTGTATTTAGGTTTTCAGATAGCTATCAATTGCCTTTTATGGCATGGTAGCCAGCAACGTAAGTAAAAATGAAAATTTAATCTTACAATTACTTCCAATTGACATATACCTAACGTAGAGAATATGTGAAACATGTATTTCAAATTCGAAAATTGTTTAGATTCGGTTTTCTTATATTTTTGGTCATAAAGTTCGCACGAAGAAATGATGGCTGTGTGGGTACTTTATAAACATACAGCTCCCCAAGCTAGCTTTTCTGAGCATGCCACCTAATGTGCCAAGCTATATTTTGCTTTTGTTAAATTATTTATAAATGTACTTTAAAGTCTAATTAACCACTTCCCAATCACTGTTTAAAGTATTTTTATCTTTAACGATTAAAACGATATCATCATATTGTTTAGTTCCTTGCTGAGCTTACTTGGTGGTTTCATTCAGGCCCAGAGTAAAGGACCCAGCATGCCTGATTTCGCGTTCTTACATACAATAGATCTTTGTGTTCTGGCATAGACTTTTTACACCCCTGATTAGATTTTGATCAACCCCTCGTTTATTTAAGATTTTCCAAACGTCTTCCCGATATACTTTATCAAATATTTCTTTCTGAAACTGAAAAGCACACGTACAGGTTTCTTTCTTCTTTTATCGCTTCTTCGCATATTGGTCGCAGTTGAAAAGTGGCGTAGTGCGTTTCTCTGTTAAGGATGAAACTATACTGGCTGTCCTTTTCGTATATCTTCTAGCTTAGCACCTATTTATATTACCATTATTTTTGCGAACACTGTGACTGTATTACAGATTGTAACACTTGTATAGTTGTGACAGTCACAAGGAAAGGGAAAATGTGATTCTATACAGCTTATCTACATTTTTTTATACCAATACGCCATTCAAGAGAGATTTATTTTATTTTGGCTTTCAAAGTAATAGCTATAGATAGGTATAGAGATGTGGAGTTCCATGTAGTATACATTTAAAAATCAAATATAAATCATCGAATAATAGCTTCATGGAAGTGTGCTTGTTAATTTATAAGCTTACTGGGCGGTGAAATTATAACGTTAATACAAACTCCCTTATTCTTTATGAGCATCTCCAAGCACTGGATTGTAATCTATACGCTCCTAAGATTCAATGAATTGTCTCCATTTTTGCAACATTCCTACACGCTTTCACACGGTTAATCACGTTTTATAGGTTGGTTAATATCTTTTATATTTCAACTTTTGTATTTGTTCTTTTCAAATGATGTTTAAGTATATGTTTCAACCTGTTCCCCGTTTTCCACTAGGTATATTTCAAAGCTTTAAGTGTTTTGTAGATGTTTGGATAAATATTGCAAGTCCACTGTGAATAAGTTAATTCATTCATATGTTACCCAAGTTGCGCAATTTTTAATTGAAATACATTGTACTATTTTGCTGTCATTCGTTGAATTTCCTACATGTGGATAAGAGAGTTTTTGGAATATCACTGTTATAACGCTTGTTTCTTAAGTAGGTATAATTTGGAGTACGAATCCTACGTAAATTTTACATTCATAACATTACAACAGTAGTCAAGATATTAATTTATACTAATTTATCTGTAAGCATAAAAATGTAATGGTAATTTATGTATTTTTATTGTAATTTAATTTTAAAGTGAGCATTACAATTACGCTAATACGTTATGCATGCATGCAATTCAGATTCAACTGAAATTAAATAGTTCTTGCCTTTACCATTCCGATTCAGATACCTTCCATCACATATCTATGCTGTATTTGTGTTTTATCCGTTGAAAATAGCAACCTTGTTGAAATACGTATTACTTATTATTTCCATACGGTTGTCGGCATAATATTTCTTATTTGATTTAAATTACGTTTTCAGATTTGTTCCTATAAAATTTCGATACTTATTATATTTTCCATTCATTTCTGTTACCTTATTTATTTTCAATTCATTCCACTGCATTGTTTTGTATAAGTTTTATATTCGAGGGAAGATGTGCCGGGCTTCTAAAGCGTAACCTAATTTACGAAAGGCGCTTTAAATTTCGTCGAATATTGTCGAAATTTTATCGAAAATTTTATTTACTTTGTTTATACTTTACCAAAGGAAGCGAAGAAGCAAACGAACACAAACAAGGAGTTTACCAAATCTTCTTCAACGAGTTGTTTTTAAAAACCTTCTATTACTGGTATTACATTTATGTATATACATCCTACTAATTGAATTGCGCTTTGTATCTGTCTAGAACTTGAAAATAGATACTGACATTTTAGACTGCTATTCGTGAACTAAAAAAAAAAACAAGGAATTTAGACGAATCCTTTTAGAGAATATAGTTTGCATATATTGTGTCATTGGTGTAGATTTAAAGATTTGCTATTGTTGGAACAGGATATCTATATCAATAGATTCCAATACCTATTTTAAAAATCATTTAATAATATTGACTGTAGGAATGTATACTTATTATTTTTATAGAAGTAGGACCTATCTTCAAACCAGCCTTGTTTTATTGACCTATTAGTGGTAGAGATCTATCATATAAGATAAGTATAAAAAGGTCACGAAATATATATATATATATATATATAATAGAAGTAGGACGTGAAATTATAGAAAATATAAGAAGATACGAGCAGCTATGCGCGAGTAAGAAATGAAAGCTAAGCAAATTTATAAGTAGAACAGGATTGAAACAAGGATGTATACTAAGCCCATTATCTTTAACGTGGTCCTGGATGAAATATTGAAGAGATGTAGAAATGGGTTAATGGATCATCAGTGATAAAGGAACTTTGGAGGATGAAAATAACGAGAGAATCGCAAAAGAGGAAGATTCTTCAATGCAATAAGGACAACATCTCTCAGCAAGAAGAATATACCAAACGAGGTAAAACCGAAAGTTGTTAGGAAAGTAATGAAGCCAACCTTTGCCCACGAAAGCTGGACGACAACGGTAAGTCAGAGAAGCAAATTAACAGCAACAGAGATGAGAATTTTGAGGAAGATACAAGGAAAAAACAGGAAATGTTGAGTTTAGAAAACAACTACGTATATACCAGTTGAAGAGACGATTCAACAGGGACAACTAAGATGGATGGGACATAAACACACAAAGAATGGAACAAGACATACTAGTGAGGAAAGTGTATGAAGCAAGAGAGATAGTGGAAAACGACGAAGAGGAAGATCAAGAAAAACATGGAACGGGGAAGTAAGAAAAGCAGCGGAACAGAAAGGAGTAAAGTGGGAAGATATACCAAGATTTGCGCAGAGAAAAAAATGGAGAGAAATATGGAGGAAACCGAATAACTCAACTCCCACTCAGCCAACACCCAAAGATACATGGCTCAAGGATTAAGTAAGCAAGTAAGTATTTTGGTCAATAATTGCTACACAGCGGATAAGATACTTATTGTTCTATAATTGAATATTTTTATTTTGTCTTTTTTTTTTGTAGATTAAAATCATCCCCATCTCTGTTAATGTCGCATTGTTGTGTGTGCCGCAACATTCGCAGCAATTGTTTTCCCCATAAAAGAGCATTCCTGTTATTACAGTACCTTCGACAGCCGCTTTCCTTCTTTACCATTTTATTTGATATCCCTGATTTTTTACTTCGTGATGTTCGGTATCTCCTTGGAACCTTAATTGAGAATTCCTTTCTGGTTGCGCTGTTTGCATCAAGGATGGGATTACTTTGCTATCGTGGAGTGAGTTGCAGATTGTTTGTGGTTATCATTTTATTTTGTCTATCTCTATGCCGTTGTTGTCGTCCATTAATGGTGCAATGGATGATCTCCTTTCCTCCTGTGCAGTTGTTTAGCTCTTTCTATTTTATAGAGTTTCCTTGACCTCTTTGCTGTTATTGTTATTTACATAATGGTTAATTTTCCTACATATGATTTTGTTCATTTTAGAGATTTCTGTTTTGTTGTTCTTTCGGAGATTTGCTTTCATTTTTGTTTCATTTTTCAATTATATTTATTGTTTCTTTAGTGAACTTGTCTCTATTTCCTGAATTCGTTCTTGTTGCTACTGATGTATGTATAACTGCTGTATCTACGATGTGTTTGTTAATTCTTGCTTAATTCTTATAGACATCGTGTACTGCGGTTTCCTTAGTTCTCAGTTTTTGTGTTCTTCTCTTTTCAGTCGCAGCAGTTTGCTTTTCTTCACATTAGCATTCGTCCATTTGACTTTAGGTTAACCAGAACCTTGGCTCATATCATGTGATGATTGGTGCTTTTGTATCCATTCGTCTTCTACAGAGTATATTTCGCACCTAATGCGCTTCATATATGTCGCAAATTATAAGAATAGCACAAATCTAGTTTTTATTTGCATATACACATTGCCCACGTTGTACACGTGGTCAATAAAATAGTTGTTAGTTATACCGGAACATGCTGTATAACTTCAGATAGTAAGATAGTAACTTATTTCGCTGTGATTTCTTTCTCAGAACATATAGAACCCAGAGCCAGTTAATAACATTGGATGAAGGCAAGACGGACAGAGCAGAAGATAAATTTTGATAAAACATTGTTAAGTTGTAGATTTAATTTAGTAAAAACCGCACAATTCATAATTTGGAATTGATCCTCTATAAAAACCCGCAATTGTATTCCAAGTACAAATAGGTACCTTCATAGCAATCCAGCTATTAATACCGATTAACACCGATACCTTAATTTAAGCATATTAAAACGCACCTAAGCAATATTTTCTTTGTAGCGTGCTGACGTTGTTCAAAATTATTAACATTCTAATTTAGGCAACCAAGTGTCACGGCCAATTTGTCACGGCGTTCCGGTTTGTTATTTTTGGCCTCTTGCTTCCACTTCTGACGTGAGATAGCGCCCTGCTTTCGTAGGTTTTGATACAATTCGCGCCTTTTGGGATGCACGTGTTGGCATTCTGCTTGTGGCGTTCGGTTGAAAAAGTCGTTTTCCGTGAATACGTCATTCCGTTTTCGCTTTAAAAACTCGCATGTCGAGGATCTGCACGCGAGTTCGAGCCTGGGAAGTTTAATACTATCGTTGTGTGAATCTGGGAGATACGCTTCTCCTATCTTACTGTTCAAACTACCGACCACTTTGTGTGTTTGCTTTGTCCTCTATTGGAAGTGAGCTTTTCTTTTTGTTAATTACGGTGCCGTCATTTTCTCTTTCACGTTGTTGTGGGATGTTAGTAGACTGCTAGTAGGACCTAGTAGCTAGGTTGAGCTAAGATTATTTGAGAACATCTAGGAATTATTGTAGAAGCTAGAAGGACGTTGGTTTCAATTCACCTAGTATCGACTTAGTCTTAAATTTGCTGTGTTTGATGGATTCCCGACATTTCACCGCCGAGTGCGAGGAACCCCCATCTTTGACAGCTTTCGTCTCGCCAGCGACTACAACTCCGTACCAGTGTTGACAACCGGAACCACGTTACGCTAAGTCCCATCTTTATTTTATTTTTCTCTCGTTGAGCTTTTGGAAAAAAATTTCCTGTAATTATTTAATTAGAATTATTTAAAATTAGATTTAGTAAGTGGGGGATTTGTTTTCAATTAAAAAGGGTTTTCTTACTTTTGGTATCTTACCGTTAACAATTTAGTTAGATATTTGTTGAACGAAATATTCATTTTTTTATTTTAAGGAGGATTTCGTTTAATTGTCACTTGCACATATTTTTCTGATTATGTTCTGCTAAAGCTGTAATGTGTCTGTAGAGCTTCTGGAATTCCAACGGTTACCGAGAATTTTGTAAGCATTAAGTACGATACGAACCTAGCTTATTTAAATTTTATTGAGACGCTATATAGGGTGCTGCCAGTGACAAATAGAGTGCTGTTCAACGTCATTATCTGACCTTAATTTATTTGCATCTTTTTATTTTCTTTTAAATACAGTTTTAGAGTAACTTCGCTGGTCGCTTCACGACCGAATAAAAGAATCCGTAACGTAGGCGATTTGGAAAACCTCGTTCACTTACCAACTAAGCTGGAGGGTCTCTCTGACTCCAGAACCTTAATTGTGATCCAGTTTTATAATAGGACAGTGGCGTCTTGTTACTAATAAATTCTCGAACTTAAACCTACGCCGTTTCCATTGAGCTAGTACGGCCTGGATCTCCGTCTTTATAACCAACTAAGTGGGTTATTCGAATTACAACGACTAACTACCGTATCAGTCACGTTTCCAACTTTTTATTATTATCATTTTTTTGAAGCCGACATAATCTCATATATTTCTAACTTTAAATTAGTCTTAATCTCTGCATTTCAAAACCATAATGGAATTGCAGTTACTTTAAGCCGATAGCTTAATCAATATTTCAAAAAGCGATCAAAATCCAATACGTATACTTCTTGTAATCTACGTGTATATAAGTAATTTTCAATTACTGGCACAGTAGTTCCATTAAATTAATTAATCACGCTTCAGAAGATTGTATTTCTAATTCGTTTAAAGAGAAAAGTCCGTCTGTTTCACATTCGTATCTATTGTACGAGATATCGAATTGAAATATGATGTTATTACTGAGGTAAGGATTGAAGTCCAAATATATTACATTTGGGCGCATATATTCCCGTCTTCATTTTCTGAAAATATTTTATTCAGGAGTATATTTTCAAATCTCTCTGCTCCCTTTGATGTGATGGAACTTTCTCGTGCGAAGTTGAAGTATAAAGTAAAAAGGGACGTATTTTCAAATGTTTTCCATTTTATAAATGAAAAATTAATCGAATGAGAAAAGCAAAAATAAACAAACGCTTGTACTATATGGTATTATTTTCTACCAAACTTCGATGACGTATTCTATTTGGGTATGTTACGTGAGATTATACTATTATTATTGTATGAGGTTTGAATCCTGCGGATGTGTCTAAAAATTACAAACATAAAAAATACGTAATTCGGAATAAATGTACATTATATCATTATCGTTATTCATGCCTCCTATTTATTTTCATTTGATATAGAGTATTAGATGTTTGGTATTTCTAGAAGCTGACACCTGTTAGTATATTTGTTTCACTGTGATATTTATTTTACCTTGTTACGTCTTTGATACCAAACACGAAAATAATTTTAGGAAACTGTACAGATAAAGTTATCAAAATAACATTAGAGCTTTAGTAATCACCATTCGAGAGCGAACATTATCACAATAATGTGCCGAACATTACCTTATACTCTGAGCGCTGCTACGTCTCTTCCTCCTCTTCTCATCTCCTACTCCACCGTAATATCTGTACTGGTTAATGGAAACAGGGTCCCCGTAGAGTTCCGATTTCAAAACTGCATTTTCTAACGCCTCATCCAATTTGTCCTTGTTAGTTCCGTAGCGATATCCTTTCTCGTACTCGGCGATGGATTTGTCGTCCAATTGATCGCTATCATACAGAGAGGATGGAATGTCGCTGTTTTGGAATATGCTTTGGTCTTGATCCCAACCGCCAGCTTGCTCATTAAAATTTGTGCCTGTTGATAAAAATTAAGCAATTAGTGGCATTATCACCTAACGAGAACTGTGTGTTAAAAATTACCTCGCTTTATTGCTGTAGGATTGCTGAAGTATGGAGTGGCATCGTGTGGAGCTTTTTCAGAACGACCGGAAGTATCATGGGCTCGTTTAACTGAAAAAATGGAAATTAGGGAAATGTAAATGTTGTGTAAAATTAATGTTATAAAAATATAATAAAGAAATCATGTAAAAATATGCTCACATCCGGCGCCTCCACCATTAGTGTACAATGCGTTTACTACCCATGGGTAAGTACAGAGAAGCTGTTTCGACATTCAAAATAAGTATTTCCACACCGTAACATGAAATACAATCCTATCATTTGTAACTCAACTTACATATTGACAATAAAGTCTGTAAAATTGCACTGATTCTACGCAAATAAGCGAAGGAAACGGTTGCTTTCAAGTCTAACAGTACGTAAGCTTAGAAAATGTGCAGTACAGAAATGTAGTAACTTTAGAACTTAAATCGATACACTTAGAAAGTCTAATGGTTACTCGGATTTAATGATACTGTTCGTGTTACCAAAGTATGTGAATAAGTTGTTATTTTGCAATTTCCATTTTTTCAAAGTAGGTATCACGCATTATTTGTTCTGATAACGACTACAATAAATCCTTCAGTATACAAACTATAGATTTATGAAGATGCATCAAATAATGAATTTAATTGTCAAAGGGGAGCATAACATTCGGAATATTTCTAAGAACAACCCGCACATCTGCCGTTTTGTATCCTATCAATTTGCATATATCAACACAGAAACCTATCAAGTTTCGGTCCTCGGAAAGTTATGTTGAGTCTGATAACAATCAGTTTCCTTCGAGGACGATAATCAATACTTGAGAAATCCGGGTACATCGGAAGGTCCAGAACAAACAGAAATGCTATCTATCGTAATTAAAGTTTGCATAACAACGTATTGAAACTTAATCTATAAATACGCTTAAGTTTTCTGTCATGTTCATGTCTTTACATGAAACTTAGATCACGTAGTTATATGATATGCCTCTACACCTAAGGTGGAAGAGGTTACGGGATAACGTAATGTAATGTAGTAAATATGACATATAAACAGAAGTATACGCGGGAATCATGAAGATAAGGTGGAGCAAAGGAATAATTTCGTTCTTGCATTCGTTATTCTAATAAGAATTGATATGAACTTTATGAAATATATGTACATATACTTGAAAATTTAACAAGCGCGCATCTTGTTTGTTGAAAGAACAGTCTATATACAGCGAACAAGACATTCTATATCAAACTCGTATAGGTCTATTACCTTCTTTCGACAAACGCGTGTCTTGTTCGCTGTATATAGACTATTCTTTCAGCGAACAAAACCCGCGTTTGTCAAAACGTCCTTATTACTGCTGATATATATATATAACAGTGTTCGAATTTCTTCCATTAATATCCTAGTATTATACCAAAATCATTTTCACTTTTCACGCAATAAAGTTACTAAGAAAGTAAATTTTATTCTTCTTTTCGCTAACTCTTGTATAAATTTCAATAGTATTAACACACACGGCTCATTCAGGAATGGTATGTACGTGCTAATACGGTGCATATTACGTATTAAGCAATCACCATCGTTACTCCATTGTTCATAATAAATGTAGGCATTTAATTCTTAGTGCATAGGCCATAAACCATTTCAAAACTCCAGAGATTTGGACAATGGCCTTCGGCAATATAGTCCAGTTCCCTAGACACTGAGCTACCCTCACACGACTTATTATTCGGGCTACAAGTAACTTGAACATTCAATTTATTACATTAAAATTTGGTTATATGGTATTGTTCAAGTTAGAATTCTGCGTACGCTTCTCTAGAAAGTTAATTGAGCATAATTTGTCGTTGGAAACATGCCAACTGATTGATAGGAAATATTTCATTCCGAATCTTTCAGATATCAAAACGTTGAACGCTTTGTTTTAAATATTTATTGCTCAGTCTGTGCTAAATTAGAACTATATCCTATACCCTTTAAAATGGGGGATAACTGAACTAAATACGTACGTATATATATATATATAGATATATATAGATATATATATATATATATGTATATATACTGTGTGTCTAGCTAAGTTCGCGACAAATGGAAAACTTTTTTATTCTTGGGTTTATGAAAAAAGTTATTCTTTATAAAAAGTCCTGCTTCATCCAAAACTTAAATTCAAATTATCAGATTTTAATATTCAATCAATTTTTTTAATTCTTACACTTTTCTCAACTACAAAGTCAACAGTTTGATGTACACATTTTTAATCTTAATCTAGAATACTCTGATAAACAATGTTTGACTAAATCTGTCACTATCATCGTTTACGCTTGTCAAAATACAATAAGTAGAAATGCCTGTAATATTAAGTAAAGAAGATAAAATTGAAATCGTCTTAATAGTGGGCGATAATTACAAAACTTTCAGGGAAGCAGCAACTATTTTTAATCAGCGGCATCCTGACAAGAATATTCACCACGAGACGGTAAGACAACTTTTAAGAAAATTTAAGACTTTCGGAAATGTCGAAAACAGATTTAAAAACAAACGCCAAAACCATGTTGCTGATAACGAAATGGAACTAGAAGTGATGCTATCAGCAATAGAACAACCGAGGTTTTTGTTGCGGAAAAGAGCATTGTTGATGTCAAACACTATAAGCAAAGATTCGGTAGCTAAAATTCTAAAAAACAAATTTCATCCCTACAAGCGTATATTTGTACACATTCTAAGACCAACTGATAATGACAGACGATTGGAGTTTTGTGCCGACATTCAGGCAATATTAGCAGATAATCCTTTTGTGTCGAGACAAATTTTATTTTCCGATGAAGCAACATTTACATCGAACGGAACTGTATCGAGTCAAAACTGCCGTTGGTGGACAGATGCCAACCCACATTTTACAATAAAAACTCGAAGTCAATATGCGTTCAAGACAAATCTATGGTGCGGAATTTACAAAAGTTATGTAATTGGACCTTTCTTTTTCACCAATCTTTGAATACCGACCGGTATCTAAATTTTTTGCAAAGTGAAATTAGTAATTTTATCGACAATCTTCCATTGCTGGAACGCCAACATATTTGGTTTCAACAGGATGGTGCACCTTGTCATAGCAGGTTGGACGTAAGGCAATATGTTGAAGATTGTTTTAACGAAAGGGTTATACACCGCTTTTCCACAATACGTTGGCCACCTCGGTCTCCAGATCTGACCCCACTTGATTTTCTCTTGTGGGGTTATTTAAAAGAACATGTTTATATTCAAGCGCCGTTTACGGGTGTAGGCCATCTAGAACGTGTTATTAGAGAAGAAATCCGTAAAATAACTCCACAAACAATTAGAAGGGTTTTAAGGTATTTTTGTGATAGAACCGTTACATGTATGGAACGAGAAGGCGGATATGTTGAAGCATTTGTGTAACATTTTCAATGTCTTTTTTGTGTAAATGCTGTATTTAAATTGTATAATTTCCAATTCTGAACGACTATTCCTTATAACATTTGAAGTATTATTGAAAATAAAGGTACTTTACTCTTATACTAATTTCATATTTTTTGTCATATCTCGTATATGACTAACAAATATTAAAATCTGACAATTTGAATTTAAGTTTTGGATGAAGCAGGACTTTTTATAAAGAATAACTTTTTTCATAAACCCAAGAATAAAAAAGTTTTCCATTTGTCGCGAACTTAGCTAGACACACAGTATATATGTATATATAATACAATAAAACTATCAAATCAAACTAAAGAGATACGAGCGATGTTGCGAATGTTCTACTAATTTGAACAGAAACAAGTCTTAACAATTTTACGTAGCCATTCCGTGCAATATTGTTTAGTATAATTTAGCTACTTGCCTGATACAGATCTATTTCCGTACCATCGATTTCCTATTACTTAAAAAGGGGTGCGAAACCTTCTGAAATCGTTTAACGAACGAACTTTCAAATCATACATCGTACCAATATTTGTGTTAATATTAAATATAAATATTGAGGTAATCTCTTGTAATTGTTTTGAAGGACTTATGCCAGTGTTATGGCTTCTCCTTTTGACACTTCATATCAGATATTATTGGGTTACTTTAGAAGTAACTTGTATGTAATTTTGTTAGTAGCTGTTAGTTTAGGATAAATCTTAACATGGAGTGCAGGAACAAACATTTTCGGCATATTTTACTTTTCTACTTCCGTAAAGAAAAGATAGCTGGTGACGCTCACAAAGAGGAATGTGAAGTTTATGGTGTTGTTTGTATAACAGAACGCACGTGTCTGAATTGGTTTAAAAGATTCCATTCCGGAGATTTTTCATTTAAAAAGTGAAAATCACTTAAACTGTTGTGGACTCGCTAAGAAGCTCGATGTTTGGGTTGCGTATAAATTGAACACAAGGAATCAACATTTCCGATATGCATATTAAGCGCAAAGAAGTCGACCCTTTTTCGGAAAGAATCATCACTGGTGATGAGAAATGGGTCATGTACAGTAACATCATGCAAAGACGATCATGATGTAAGCGCGATGAATCAGTACAAACTACATCTTAACAGGAATTGCATCAAAGGAGGTCCTGGTGCCAATTTGGTGGCATTACAAAGGCGTTGTATCTTTTGAGCTGCTTCCAAGAAATCAGGCGATTAGTTCGGATATTTGCGGCCAACAACTAATGAAACTGGATGAAGAAACCAAAGAAGCACGACCAGAATTGGCAAAGGGAATTGTGCTCCATCATGATAATGCAAGGCCTCAGACATCTTTAGTAACTTGTGGGAAATTATTGGAGATTAGTTGGAAATTAATCCGCCATACAGTACTGATCTGGAACCATCTGATTATCATTTATCTCTATTAAGTTTTCAAAACTCTTTGAATGGTAAAACTTTTACAAATGATATTGACCTTAAGTTGCACTTGGTTCAGTTTTTTTATGATCAGGACCGAAATTTATATGAGCGCGGAATCATGAATCTGCAAGAAAGATGAAAAAAGGTTGTGGAACAAGATAAAAAATGCATAATTAATTAAAGTTTATTTTTATATATAAAAAAACCAGTTTTATTTTAGGCTACAAAACCGAAATTACTTTCTTGCCAAATAAAGGTAGTGTTTAAGCAAATTTGTTTCTATTAATAAACCCCAATTTTGTAGGACTGGGATCGACAATAATAATTGTGATTAGATAACTCGTTGTGAGTACAATACAGAAGATTATGATAGATACATCAGCAGTCTACAGTAAACATATGTGAATTATAAACTTATTCCTTCGTATAATCGACTACATATGCGCAAAAATATTATGTACATACGCGTGTTTGATATTTTGACATCAGTCGACTATATTTCCAAACATGATTTTTATGTTCGAAATGTAATTTATTATATTGCATGAAACTGTAAATATATTTTTTAAGGCGGAATACAAGACGTAGTTTAATGCGCTAAACAAAGAAGACGGTTCTGGAGTAAACATGGGGCTAGAATGAAAGACAATCGATTGGCAAAAAGTCACAAGACAATACACCAGTGGGAGGAAAAGCCCAAAGAAGATCAGTGTTGAACATGATCGAAGGAAGAGGCTTCTTTGAATTGAACAGCTAATCGCCTACCTATACGGGAAACCAAAAGACATTATTTCTTACCTAAACAAAATCTGGATGTTATAAGCGCACTTATGACTACGGAATAACCACAGACTATCTACAGAGCTAAAGGGGATAGCGGCGAGATAAATCACTACTCTAGACTAAGTAGAAGACCAAAAGTTAAGGTATCGACCTGAATAATGTTGGTGTGTCTGCCTCAATCACAGTCTCTATACATGCTCTTCGCTTACGTCACACTTAGGTAGTGACTTAGTTCGCCGCTGTTGTCCCTAACATAGTATTGTCCCTGGCAGTGCAATAAGGCATAACTGAGGAACTAAGTAAAGTACCTTTGTTAGTAAGAATAGAAAAGTAGAACATCTACATACCTCTCCAATGAATGTCCTACACTGCAATTCATTTGTTAGGCAAGTTTAACAGAGAGTTGTGCAACGCCCGCACTGCAGCCTACATTGCATATGCCAATAATTATCACGGAGGAAATTGTGCTTTATTAATCGCAGACTGCAACTAGTTTTGTCCTTATTAGGATTCTTCAGTACGGTATAACAGTTCTGCGATTAATCGCACAACTTTCTGTGAAAGTTCTCTAACAAATGAACCTCAGTGTAGATAATTCATTGGAAAATGTCCTACTTCTATATTCTTTGTAATTGTAACTCTCTCAAGTATCTTTTGAAAAAATGTTCTACGTTTCTTAGTTTCTTTTATCGGTTTAGCTCTTAGTTTCTTTTAGTTAGTGTTTGATTGATTAAATTTCAATTTGTGTTCTTGTTGAGCTTTAAAAGGTTGTATGAATTAATCCCATTCTTTTTATTACATCTACAGATATTTTTACTGCGAGGAAAGAGCAAAAGTTATAAAAGTATACTTTGCGTATTGGTTAGACTACATTGTTAAGTTTTGAGGTCTACACAGAGCACTATTCATTTGCGTTGAGAAGCCTACCTATGTTTAAAAGATAAATGCACTTTTTGCTTTGGAATTGCTGTGGCTTGAAGGAAACTCTAAAATTACAATGATCACTACTTAAAGATTTAATTTAAAGACCAAGAAGGATATTTCACAACCTAGTATTCGCTTAGCAACATTGTATACGTTTTACGATCCAGGGATAAATGTTATTTATCTACTGATAAATTAAAAGATATTAATTCTGACATAAAGGCAGCCACAAACACATTTGATGTCAATATTGATGAAGACAGTGCTGATATAATCCCGGATGTAATTAACTACAATTTTCCGCATGTCAACTAAATAACTTTTTAGAAATTAGATCCTCCTAACCATTCAGGAGAATTATTTGGGTCGAGATTGAAGTATATAGAAAAACAACCAAAAGCCGCTACCGTAGGAACACAATGAAATTGTAAAGGTTTTTGAAGAATTTAGCGCAAATAGTCTCTCTTGTACAATTTCTTTATTCATTGAAACTGAGTTACTTTCCAATCATTCATCGAAATACTATAAAAATGTGTCTCTTTGTTACTATATGCGATATCAATTAAAATTTTGTAAATAATTTCTCATGCCCCCGTATCTTTTAGACTTGTTTGATCTGTTTTCTATTTTCACATGTGCTGCTTTAAAGTCCATTGTATTAGTTCGACTGCTGTGGTACCCCTATTTGGTTTGTTTTTATTGTATCCTGCTCTTGTGTAGCATCCGAAGACTTTTCTCGTGGCGATTGTCTTCAAGGTGCGTAGATGTGATCCACCGCTGACCTATTTTGCGCAAAGTTATCCCGGCGTTCAGCAAACTTCGCATTCCCTTGAATTTCCAATTCCTTTCATTTCGTAATTTGAGGCACTTCTCTGCTTACAAATGTAGAATTTCAAACAACCGTCTAGTTAACTGATGTATATTTACCGAAAGTATACGTATTTCCACTTTACTAATTGACTTAGCTGATATTTGGTTCTTTATTGTTTTAAAAATTCGCAATTAGTTCTTTCATCTTGTCTACATTAAACGGCCCGTGTTCACCATATTCTTATTAATCCTTTGTTCCTCTAGATTTTTGTTATTTCACTGTACGAAAATACATTGTTTTGAATCATTCGTTATTATCACTTAACTTGTTCAAATTGTAGTTGTAAATATCGTAATAGGACTAAGTTTCTATACTTGCAACTATGTGCAAATTACTTCTCCAAAAACAAAGACATATGTATTGCGGTGTAAAGAATATGTTACATATATATGTATTTCTTTTTATAACTCTCTAGTGTAAGCAATCTGCCCTAAGGCATTTAGCCATTGATATGATGTTTTATAACGTGTGTAGTTCGGTTCCAATGAACCTTACTATCTTAATTTAAGTTATGCTTATGATACATTTTCAATTATAGTACGTCCTTATCTACATGACTACCCAATGTTAGATTTAATATTAATTTTACATGTTCATAAGAACGGTGGGTGTGAGCCTCTTGAGTCTTTTTGTGTGCCCTGTGTTGTCGATGACTTGTCTGGGTAGTAAGTTAGGGTAAACCAACACTCTCTGGCGGTAACTGACACTGCACAGCACTATCGCTCCATTCACAGTTGGAATATTTATATCCTGTTGTATGATTCGATTTGGTACATAATACGAAACGATGACGATGCATCTTGTTTTGCTTTTGCTAGCGGTTCCCCATAATTATAAACCATAGGCCCACACTGATTTAAGAATGGCCTTGTATTACAGGATTTTGTTTTCTAGCGTTATTTGGGTTTTCCGGCCCGTAATCCAGTACATCTTACTAAATTAAAGTCCTAACTGTTTCCTCCTAGTGAAGATGTGATGTTTCCAGATAAGTCTGCTATCCAGATGGATTCCGAGATATTTGACGTTTTCTGCTTGTGGTAATTGGTGATTGTTAAGTTTGACGGGGGCACCTGTTGCTCCTCTCATAATGAAAGTGATGTGTGGAGACTTAGTTTCGCTTGCCCTGATCCGCCATATTTTTAAACCAGTTTTGGATGTTGTCCAAGTTGCTTTGTAAATTTTTTGATGCCATAACTGCACTTTCATCGCATGCCAAAATCGCCGTGTGATCCGCATACGTATCTAACAGAACTTCATTGGATGACACTGAATGCTGGAACATGCACGCTCCCCTGAGGAACTCCCGCTTCTGGGATGGGATGTAACTTTGAGTATTCATCGTTTTGTTTTACTACAAAGTGTCTGTTATGGAGGTAGAATTTAAGTAGAAGGTAATGTGGGTATGGGAGGGCAGTTTTAAGTTTACACAGAAGTCCCTTGTGCCACACCTTATCAAAGGCTTCTGAAATATCCAATGCAGCCGAACAGTAGCTCTTAGTCTTGAACGCTCCATTTATCTTGTTTACAATTCTATGTATTTGTTCTATGGTGCCGTGCTTTTGGGGGTTACCGAACTGGTGTTCTGGTACAATTTTATTATCATCTAGTATGGTTTTTAATCTTTTTATGATGTTTTTTCGAATACTTTGGATAGTATAGGTAAAAGACTTATAGGCGTGTAGGAGGAGGTTTCTTTTGGTCTTTCCCTGCTTTGCAAATCATGATAATTTCTGATAATTTCCAGCTGTTCGGAAAGTAGTTATTTCGGAGTATTGCATTAAATATGTATGTTATTAGTTTGTAACATTGAATAGGAAGTTCCAGTAAATTTTTTACGGTAATTAGATCGTATCCCGGTGCTTTTTAAGTATTTATTTCAGTTCGAATTGTTTTGATTAGTTTCCTAAGTTTAATTTTACAATGAGGCAAATCCAACTGGATGAAGGATTGCAACTATTCCTCGATTTCTTTTTCCTCTTGTTTGGAATTCTCGAATATGAAAGGTTTGAATTCTTTTTCCAGATATTCTGCAAAGGCTTGCCCAGCTATTTCTGTCACACCTAGGAGGTAGGTGATGTAGTATTGGCCAGTTTAACTTCTTGGCCGCCTTTCATAGTGAGTAGTCCCTTGGTTCCGTAGGTGTTAGGCTCCCTAAATAGCTTCCAATGTCTTCATTTTTGTATTGTTCCAGCATTTCTTTCAGTCCACGGATGACTCCGTTGAGCTTGCTTTTGTTTTCTACTATTCTAGTTTGTTGTAAGATTTCCTCTATTTGTCTCTTTTGAGCGTATTTCTCCTTGATATGCGTAGGAATTACTTCTCCTGTTACGGCAGACGCATTGCCCGGGGTTGCAAACCAAGCTGCTTGTTCAATGTTTCCCGTTAGCTTATCAACTTTCGTATCTATGTTCTTATCTGATTTAAGTACGCAATCTAATGAGATAGAATGTTCCAATTTCTGCCTGAATAGTTCCCAGTTTGTTTTGATATCTAATCACTATTTTTAGTTATACATGGAGTATGCGTCAAAGCACACGGTACTGAAGTAAATGCATTCAATGTCCTATGAGAACATAACATACTTGTATAGAAACTGCTATCAAGCTTAACAGCCATGGTTTGCATAATGTAAATGTTTAAAACGGCTGCTCTATATGCAGTGTTCATTGCATTCACGCAGGTTCTCAAACATATTCTGGAACACAGGTTGCTTTAGATCCCAAAAAGCGAAGCGATCTTCTCATGTACTGTAGGTAATCTTCTAGGTGGCTGATCGCTTTCTTCCTTGATATTTGCTACACGTAATTATCTGCTGGCGTAAGATCGGACAATGGGATGGAATATGAAGGCTTAACACTACGTCAAATGACGTCCTGGAAAACTTTCTTAAATGATGGCTGGAGATTGTTAAACTATGGTGGAAAGTCGACCCGTTCTGTTGGTATATGTAACTGTCTACATGTTTGGAGATTTCTGGTGCAGCAAAGCCTTCTCAAATTGTAAAGAGTTTGTCTAATTGCCATGTTCTTGTACCATTCCCGAGTAACGGTGGATCATCCTCAACGAAATCCCATAACGATCGACAACACAACTGCCACATGCTTCAAACTAGGTAATCCTTCATTCCCGTATGAGTGCAAATAAATGCTTCACCATGGATACTGTTTTCTCCGCTGAGAGACCTATTTCCAAACCAAGTGCACAATATGGGGCAAAATGTGCGGCATATGCTATGTCACGCCGATAAACACACATGCACACGAAGTATACGTGAGTTTCAAAACTGTATACTTTGCTAACTGTATAAAAAGCAAAACATAATTGTTCGGATGTGTGTACGTAAGACGATGTCTAAATTTCCGCTTTACACTGATTCACTAATCAGTTTTGGCATTATTTTTGGCAAATCAAAATGTGCTCACTAAACAAATGAAAAAACTCTCCCATGTCTTATCTATGTTTGCCCAATTTTCGAAGGAAACCTGCTCCCAACAGATTTAAACGCTAAGAATATTAGGCAACATTCAAAATTAATATTTTCTCCAAACCAATTCGGTCCTCTAATTTACTTGAATGTGAATTTATGAATTCGTACAGAAATATATAGTTAGGAAATGCATTCCTTATATATAAAACAAAATAATAATAAAAAAACGAATAAATTTTTCATAAATGTTTGCAAATACGTAGTTTGACATTATTGGCCGTGTATGTGTGTTAAAGGATTACTATTGTAACGAAAGTGTTGGCAGTCTGTACCACGTATCGAAGCCATAAAAAGTGAATAAAACCTTTTGGGGGAATAGCTTGTATGGGCTGAATGTCCATAATAAATCTTCTCATCTTATCCAGCGGTCCATATAATTTTATATTGACGTCGTTGATCAATATATGACATTGACCTATTATATACTCATATACGAAAACCAGATAAAGTTGCTTACAGGTCCGCAATATATTTGGCCATTTTTGCTTGCAAGTTTAGATTTAACGATATAGCACGAACCATTAAGTCGATTAATTTAAAATGGTGTTAGGTCTGTGGGTTCATCCCAGAATAGAAATTCAGAATGGCATATTTTATATACTAAAAGACGGTTCATTACACAACAGACAATTTATCGATTTCAGCGTCTCAACTCAGTTAGTATATGAATGACGTATTTCGAAGAGGGCGACGTTTTATTTTAAGAAGAAAGTATGAAAGCGAAGAAGATTTCTGTCTTTATATTAGCTTCTGCATAAAGCGGGAGTTACAATCAAATTGTATTGAAAGATTTAGTTCAATATTTACTTGTGATTTATGTACACACTTTCAACATATTACGGGTATTATTAACCCCTCAATAGTAAATTTAAGCTATAAATAACTAGGCTGTCCCCAACTGTTTTTATTTAATATTTTATTTAATATTTATACTAAAATTGTGTTAAATTAATAAATATGTGATTAATAAATGGAAACTCAGTTTACTTCGATTTTTGTCTTTACAGTTTCTGAAGTAAAACGAGACGAATAGTTTTTTTGCTTCAAACCGTTACAAAATTAACAAATGACCACATTTTAGAACGTAATTATTATATGATAACATTGAAAATATCTTCATATAGTAACAGGTATTGACGATAATGCAGTATGAAATGACATGTGTTTCTATACGCAGAACATCGAATT